>JAJKFI010011864.1:6723227-6747963 GCA_029204185.1 Lerista edwardsae | reverse complement strand
ATATATATATATATATATATATATATTATTCAAAACCTTTAGCACAGCAACCAACCGTTCAAAATAGCCTGTTTCACCAGGAGCCAGAACAAAACTGACAGCAAAGCAACCACACAGTAGCCTGCCGAACTGGTAAACAGGCGACATCAAAGGCACGAATAGGTAGTACCGCAAGAATTTTCACTTCATGGCAGGAATAATAAACCCAGCAGAGCACAGAGAAACCATCTGGTGCACTGTCGAGAGCCACAGAGGCTAACTTCAGAGAGCGAGGTCGCATGAACCTTCCCTGTCGGTATGTCCTTACAAACTGCTGACCAGCAATTCCTTACGAGCCGCGTATCTCTTAAACAAAAGGAAGGCAATTCTCCTACAGGGCTCACTTCAGAACAGCAGCAGAAATCTGAGGATGTGCTTTTTTAAAAGGAATTATACATTTAGAAGAAACCATGATAATTGCCTTTACTGTTCCTACAGACAAGTCAGATTTGAACTCGTAAGACAATCAAAGAACCACCAATTTCAGCATTGTTGGCATGCTGTAACTGGAAAAAAATGTTCAAAATGGTGTTAGCTATTTAATTGAACTGGAAAGCTTTACTTTGGAAATGCAATTGAAACTGAATATCAAAGAAATGTTTTGCTGATGTGCCCTGCGTGCGTGCGTGCGTGGCTTCCATCTTCAATTACTAATATCTTGTTACTAGACAATGGTAGATGGGGGGGGGGAGGTCTTGTAGCACTAACCAATTCATTTCAACGAAGCCTTCGTGGACTCCAGTTCTCTTCATCAGATGGATGGCCCATAATCCACAGAAGTGTTCAAGCTGCCAATCTTGGTTGCGTTTGCTACTGCAGACTAAGTTAGGGCCCAGTCCTATCCAATATTCCGGTGCTGATGCAGCCGCAATCAGACCTTGCGAAGGCCTCCATGACTGCCCCCCCCCACAGCTGCATGGGAGTTGTAAAATTGGACTATCTATACAGAGTTCCCTGATCCCCAATCCCTTGCGGATGGCACCCTGGAAGACACTGGTCTTACGTATGGCAGATTCTGTGACGGAAAATGCCAAACTTGACTGTGCTGGCATGTCACTCTCACCCCAAACAAAAGAGAAACATTTTTTACATATTCATTTATTTTTTAAAAACTACAGGTGGGTCCCCAATTATCCACACAACTGGGGGGGGTCCTCCTTACCTTCCTTATTTAGAATCATCCTTCAGGTAGAAATATTTTATTGTAAGCTATGCTGCCCAGAGTTTCTGTGCAACAAAGTTTTATGCCAGTAAATCTAAACAGTGGCACACAGCCTTACTGATATGGGTGGGGAAACCCATTTGAATGCATGTGACAATTCGACCAGTACCCTGCAGGTTAAATGCAGCTGAGAAAAAGCCACACTGTTCTTGAAGTTGGCAATTGGCATGGAACATCAAGTTGACAAGGAAGAGCTAACACCATCTGCACAAATCCCCATGAAAACTTATATTCTCGCTCATGCCTCAATGAGTAATTGCACCCCAGGGAAAGTGCAAATGCAAGTGTAGAGGACATTGACATGTTTGTGCTTCTTTGCTGTTATTTAAGATTTGCATATTTGGCAACACAAAGCTTGGGTCTCAGCATAAAAGGCCAGATCAGCAACAAATGATATCACCCTGAATTACACAACAAGCTGATTCTTTTACCTCTCTTTACAGTACACCTGCTTGATCCATTGCAAGACATTTCTAATTTGGTTATTATTTTGCATTAGAAATAATATATTCTGTAATCCTGCTAAATTAATATGAGTGTAATTTGACATTTTTAAAGTCCTGCCTAAAAAGACATTTACAAAGAACTACAGTCCAATCCTATGCAGGTCTATCCTTGCTAACTGGGAAGAGACATGTTTCAAAGTAGCATCCTCCAATATTTAGCGGGGGGGGGGGGACAAATGTCCCTCTTCACCCCAGCAAAGCATATTTCCCTATGGCTGGCATCTCTCCTTAGACTGTGAACCCTTTGGAGACTGGGACCATTTACTGATTTATTTTACTAAGTGAACTGCTTTGTGAAAGTGGTTTATAAACATTTTTCATCACAAGACTAATGTCCGGCCAGGAGTGTCAGAAATGCACTGTAAAGCGTGCTTGGACCACTCTTGGAGTCAGGGAGGCCAGCACACGTCTGGGTGTGGTCTAACCAGGTACTAACGTAAGGGCCCACCTAGTCCAACTTCCTGCATCTCACAGTGGCCGACCAGATGCCTCAGGAAGCACACAAGACAACAAGAGACTTGCATCTCATTGCCACTCCCCTGCATCCCCTCCTCTTACAAAGAGTTTGCCTTCACCACAGCTCGTTTAAGATGGTACATGTTTGCCATCAGTGAAGACACAAAGCTTAGGAATAGAGGAAGTGGAGGTAGCAAATGAGCCCAAAGCAGAGATGTGCATGAGTCACTGCAGTGAGTCTGGAGCCTCCACCCCTCAACTCACAAGTCATGACAGGCAGCCATCACAACTCATCCAGAGCCATTTTTAAAGTCATTTTAACTTGAGTCCCAAGTCATTATGAGAAACGGGTCAAGTTCTTGAGGAAAAAGAACATTAAACCTTCCTCCACCCCCAGTTGGGTCTCCTGGAATCACCTAACCTCCTCCCACCATATCTGCTTCTATGATTTGTTTGAAGGACAGCTTCTGGATCCCCCATAAGATCTTCCGAGGCAACACAGAAGCAATGGGGGGGGGAAACATACCTGCGGCATACATGCCAGAAAGCACACATACACTAAAGTGAGTCAGGACTCAAATTCGAGTCATGACTCTTTTCCAAATCACTGCCAAGGGTCTCGAGTCACACCTGAGTCAGTAACGTCTGTGAATCGAGTTCAACACAAATAAAATCATGTAAAGCTGGCATTTGTGCAATTTGAGTCCGAGTCTCATATCTCAAGTCCTCATCCCTGGCCCACAACCCACTTCTGATTACATTTATTCATTCATTCATTCATTCATTCATTCACTCATTCATTCCGCCTTTCTGCCCCATGGGCACCCAAGGCGGCTTACAACATTAAAATCATCATTTTACAAACCACAAATATAACAATTAAAACAATATTTAAAACAATATTTAAAAAGTTAAAAATTTAAAATTTAAAACAAGCAAGCCCCGTGGATCCTTTAAAATATAAAATGAAGAATGTAAAATGAATGTAAAATGCCAGCCAGCCTGTCAACAACTGAAGGCTTGTTTGAATAAAAAAGTCTTCAACCCCTGCCAAAATGTTGCCAAAGAGGGAGCAGTTTTTAATTCTAAGGGGAGGGTATTCCAAAGTCGTGGGGCCACCATCGAGAAGGCCCTGTTCCTTACACACACACACACACACACACACACACACACACACACACACACACTATGCTTGTAATACACTATACACAATGCTGTACACAAGGTGAGTAATAATGAAATAATTCCTACCAGACCCTTGACCTACCTACTATCCAGAGCAGTTAAAAGTTTCTTTTTTTTTTTAATAGCATGTCTTGTTCTCTAAAAGAAAGGAGGCTACAGGGCACAATCAAATGGAAATGTTTATTCTGACTGCCCGGCACTTATAATGGGATAGACATGCTGAAGAAATTAATTCTCAATTGAGCAATCCTGAATGCAAGGACTCTACAAGGAAGTATGCAGTTGGGTTTCAAACCGTTTATTTACTCTTCACAGTGTAAAAACCCACAGTACACACCCAAAGGGGCTGTATTTAACAGGTTGGTGTACCTGTGTGTGTACATTTGTCTCAAAACACTGATGCCTGGATTGGGTAATTAGAAAGAGGTCAGGCTGCATTCCAAATTAACAGTTAACAGATTCTTACGGTCTAACATTTGCTAGGGAACACAAGTTTTCTAATTATGATTTCTTAGTGTTGCCCTTAGTGCTGCAAAGGGAGCCTTATAAGCTCATAAGCATCTCATGGGAGGATCACATGTAAAGATCAAAAATCCCCATGCCACCTTTAAGAAGGTAACCTGCAAACAAATTTTTGTCATTCGGTTAGGGATTGTAAGACAGGGATGCAGCACTTTTGCTATTAACAAAGTGAGGGTGTTAATTTAACCCTTTGCAAATACGGGTTAAATTAACTCCCATTAATCTGGACTTTCAATAAGTCGTAGAGCAAGAACATGCATTCACATTCACAGAGGTATTTTTGTACTTCGAATACTAAGTTCCAGAATGCTACAACTCTGTTTTATTAAGTAAAGTTGGACTCTGCATTTTAGAACTCTCAAGTCCTCTAAGAAGATACAACTCTGATCAAACAGCAAAAGTAACAAAAATCTATGCAGGACTGCCAGCCCAATTCAGCTTAACTTCCTGTGCAGCAGTGCTGGCTATGCGGCATTCCATGGGGAATTTTTGGCTGCTGGAGGTCTTCTCAGGGCAATGGGACAGTTGTCCTGTAGCCCTGGAGTAAGCCGCAGCCCCGCAACAGGTCAAATACGACTTGCAGCAGCAATATCACTGGCCCAAAATCCTCATTGATCCATGCAAGCTGATCAGGTCTGGAAAGGGGGTCAGGATGCAGCATGTGGCACCGCCACCAAACTCAACCCCCTCTCGACTGATCCATCCACACCACCCCCTTCCTGGTCAATCCCATCCCTGCCCTCCCCTACCGCAATCTGCCCATGTGCCTGCAATGGTGGGCCTCCATAGCAACATAGCTCGGCTGGTATTTGTGGGAGAACTCCTGCGCCAGCTCTCTGCACTGCCACAAAGTGCTTTGCAGTGCTTTTGTGGCAGCCTGTGCCCGCAAAATGCATGTACTGCCAGCACAGGCCTTTGTTAGGATTGGGCCCACAAGTCACCATTAGGTCATAAGAACATAAAAAGAGCCCTGCTGGATCAGGCCAAGGCCCATCTAGTTCAGCTTCCTGTACCTCACAGTGGCCCACCAGATGCCTCAGGGAGCACACAAGACAACCAGATGCCTGCATCCTGTTGCCACTCCTCGGCACCTGGCATTCTGAGGTAGCCTACTATTAACGTAAAGAGGTTGCACAACCCATCATGGCCTGTAGCCCACAATGGACTTTTCCTCCAAAAATCTGTCCAATCCCCTTTTAAAAGGAGGAGGAGTTCCATAGCTTAATTACCTGCTAAATAAAAAAAGTACTTTCTTCTATCTGTTCTCACTCTCCCAACACTCCATTTTAGTGGATGTCCCCTGGTTCTGGTATTGTGAGAGAGGGAAAAGAACCTCCCTCTATCCACTTTGTACGTCTCAATCAAGTCCCCCCTCAGGCACCTTTTTTTCTAGACTGAAGAGCCCCCAACGCTGCAGTCTTTCTTCATAAGGTCAAACTACAAGTGTTAAGTTTTCTTTTTTCTGAAGTTAAATTGAAAAGTTAACTGTTAACAATGCAATTTTGGAGCATTAAGTTTGCACAATTACTCTGAAGTGAAAATGAGCTTCCATACAATTTCATATAACAAATCCACAGTATAACACCAGATTGAGGATAATGCCACCTGTTATCACAATTGTGACACATTTCATGCTACCGATAATTGTAATGAATTCCATATGAATTCAGATTTCTCATTTTTTTTTTTAAAAAAAGGAACTGTTTCCTAGTTCATAAAAATGGATTCTCCTCCCACTCTTTTATTCATAGTCAGTTATTTGGGAGCATTTGATCGTGGCCTGCATTCAGATTTAATTTTGGTAACAGTAGCTTGCACGTAATATGCAGATGCTAGGCATTTAGCACGACTGAATTAATAAGATATTCAATAAAGAGCTAATTTCAATGCATTTTAAATCAAAATATTGTCATGCCCTCTGCCCCGTTTGAAAAAAGGTGGAGGAAAGAGGAGATAAATGCAGAGCAGAGACTTAAATTAGCTTTGTAGTACTAATTGGACAGAATGCTGTGATCTGCAAAGTTGATTAATAGCCCTGTACTCAAGGCTGGGAATTGCAACTGCAAAAGAATTAGGCTTCTAAATTTGCATACTTTCTATAATTACAACCCCCTTTCAAAGCTCATTCTCTCCCCTCCCCCCCATCATATTATTGTGGCTTTGTAATTTGCGTAGGTCTTCCTGATGACATGTAGAAACACTAGATACACAGGATGCTTGTATCCTACAACTCTGTTTAGCTGCATAGGCTACTCAACACAGACTGGCTCTGGGCACCAACAACTCAAATCAGTAAGCATCTAATCAGTAAGCATCATTATGACATATTTGCTTTTATTTAACAGACACATTGAAAAAAGGAAAAAAAAAAACCTGTCAACATAATATTGCAATCCCAACCACAGAATTTAGAAGTGTGGCAGCTATTTCAATACCTTAGACAGGTAAAGAATAAATTGGACAGGGAAAAAGCTTGCAAAAACATGTGGAAAATTTGCTATGTGAAAAACTGACAATGCTCAACATTAAACCATAATTTTGAATCTGTCCAATCCCCTTTTAAAAGGCACCTAGGCCAGATGCCATCACCACCTCCTGTGGCAAGGAGTTCCACAGATTAATTACCCGCTGAGTAAAAAAGTATTTCCTTTTATCTGTTTTAACTTTCCCAACACTCAATTTCAGTGGATGTCCCCTGGTTCTGGTGTTTTGAGAGAGGGAAAAGAACATCCCTCTATCGACTCTATCCCTCCCATCCATAATTTTATATGTCTCAATCATGTTCCCCCTCAGGCGCCTTTTTTCCAGACTCAAGAGCCCCAAACACTGCAGTCTTTCTTCATAAGGGAGGTGCCCCAGCCCCGTAACCATTTTTGTCGCTCTCTTCTGCACCTTCTCCAGCTCCACTATGTCCTTTTTGAGATGTGGTGACCAGAACTGTATGCAATACTCTAAATGTGGCCTTATCATTGATTTGTACAATGGCATAATAATTTTGACTGTTTTATGCTCATATAAGAATAAAATGAGCATTTTGGGTAGGATTGGGCCCTTAAATGTTTTGCCTAGAAAGTTAGTAGGGGCAGGATTCCCCTACATTCTCCACCTTTCTATGATATAAAAAGCAGATGTCAAACATTTGATCCTATAAAATGGTCATGGAATCCTATTATTTCACTTCTACTAATATACCCTTGCAACCAAGCTGTAGCATTATTTAGCTTCTTATTACATGTTCTTATTAGTTTACCATCCACTTAAACATACACCAAACATTTAATTCAGACATTATAAATGTATATAATTAGTTTTTAAGCTCATCAGCCAAACTGAGACATACCCGCATTTGACTAATGACCAGTTCACATGGCCTTTAGGCCCCTGGCCAACAGCTTATTTTCTATCCCATTCTAATACATTGTTCCATCTTTGCTCATGGGTGTGTGGCTGAATGGGATCTCCACACATGTGCAAATATTGATTCACTGTGGCACTACTCAACATGTTCTGGTCTACAGTGATCAAAATATTGTGGAGCATCTTGATTCATGCTTGCAGTCTCACAAGCTTACAGGAAGAACCTGAATCTGGGCCAATGAAACTGCAAGCACAGATAGAAAGTCGGTCTAAACATGGCAAAGCATTGTGTGAATGGGCTATAAATTATAAAGAAATCAGCAACACAAAGTCAGGCACAATTGTAATAAAAGAAGGAAAATGTGGATTTTTTTTCTGCCAGTATGGGTAGACAAATTGTTTTCTTTAAAAAAGCAAGCATGTTTTCCCAGAGGAGTCCTGGCAAAGAAACAAAACAGAACTGAAACAGGGTTAGAATGGAAACATGGTAAAAAAAAAAATCACTTATCAGCTTTAAGCAAAATCATTGCTGAACGAATTCAATTATATTTTGGCCATAAAGCATCTGTGTTGGTTCTTGCTTGACAGATCAGGCTGAACTCTTACGTAATCTCATGCTCTTTTAGATGGAATGCGCTTTACTTATCTCTGACCGGTGCGGGCATGGATACTTATGAGTCACAGTTCTCACTCACCTTGTAGACAGCAGGAAGGATTTGGTGCATTTTCAGCCTGTGAAACACAAAGACATCATAAACTGCTGACACCGCGAGAACAGTGACGCCTTGCTCCTTCCACAACATGCTGCAAGCGGCGCATAGCCCTGCACCCAAGATCCAACCCCAGGTTCCTTCTGAATAGCTTCGTGAGCAGCAGTGTTTCGCATAGCACATGAGGGAAAGCAGGAAAAAAAGGCATGCGCCAATATCCGCCCGTCCCACAATCCCAGCCACGGCTTCGGTATGGATTGGATGAGAAGCAAAGAGCAGGCCAGCGAGTAAAGTCCAGTATCCGTCACCAAACAGAATTCGAGAAAAGTTTGTGAAAAGACCGGTGACTGCAGCATGTAAGAGGACGTTGACAAGGTGGTAGCTCCAAGGGTCCATTCCTCCAAGCGCATGGTTAATGCGGAAAGAGAGCGTGCAGAGAGGGCGGTAGGATTTGTGGCTCCCGCTGTGGGTGAGGAGGGTGCCCCAGAAGTCATTGTAGAATATTTGGGTCCATGGGGTTTCGGGGAGAAGATCCTGGTTTGTCTTGATGGCTCGGCTAAAAAGACACACACAGAAAGAAAGAATCAAACAACGTGACAAGGCGAGACTACTCAATTAGTTACAGTGGCACTGTTGTATGCAGATCCTATTTTATTATTACATGAGCCCCAAAAGGCACGCTGAAAGAACGACACCAAGTCCTAAGTTTTACACTCCGGAGTTCAAGCAGAGTGAGAAGTATCTCTTCTATTGACTTTTTGCTATAATAAATTTCCATATAAATTGGCTTTTAAACCCTTAGAAACAGATGTTATGCGGAATCCATTAAATTAAAACACACTTCAATGACATTCATCTGAGTCGAACCCAGAAGCAATCACTTATGAGTTGATGGGTTATAATTAAAATGTAAAAGAAATATGAGGTACTGACAAACACTAGGGCTGAAACCAGCAATCCCAAAATAAAACCCCAACTGGACTGCTACAGAATGTATAGACCTCGGCTAACTCACCTGACAGAATGAATCTTGCTGGTGTGGATTTAACCCTAACTGTATGAAATTACCAGCTATATGCAAATGTTCAATACACAGAGACGCTGCTAGACATGCATCGATATAATAAAAGACAACTCTGTAGCTCATAATAAAGTATAGATTACCAAAATGGAGGCGATCTAACAGGTGCGTGAAGGGTTACAAGGCCATCAAGGACCTTTGACGTATGTGAAATTGCATTAGTGACAAGAGCTGGCATGCCAGGTGCAGGGGAAAGGCACCGAGAGGCACAGATCTGGTTGCCTTGTGTGCTCCCTGAGGCCACTGTGAGATGCAGGCAGCTGGACTAGATGGGCCTTTGGCCTGATCCAGTGGCGCTCTTCTGAGGTCCTTAGTTCGATCTGTTAGTATCCAAATCTCAGGTTTAAGAACTGTTGGAGAATGAGAGGGGTGACCTCAGAGGTGTAACATGGAGAGGCATTTTCATCAGGAAAACGACCATGACCCAGAGTAACCCACCAGTGGTCAGCTGGTTCTCTGATCTTCTCAGGAGACCCCTTGCAGAGTCTGGGGCTGGGTCAAATGTCCCCTTACCTGGAGGAGACCTCCAGCCTGCAAAGTTCCCCTGCAGGATGTAGCCCAGCCCATGCTGTCGCCCCCCCCCCCACGGCAGCACAGTAATTGGTGCTGCACGGGGCCCGTCAGGCTCCCGCATGGTATTCTTTAGGGCTAGGATGGCCTTCCTATAAGGAATAAGCACTGATGAGTTTACCCTTTCCTACAAATTGCTGTAGGGGGAAAAACAGATTCATTTAAATTTCAGTTGTAGCTACACATTTGATTTGAGTTTATTGTTTAAATAGGCTGCATCAGAAACTAAGAAAAAAAATCTCAAGAATCCTTAAACACATTATAATTCATTCTGTGGTGTGTGTGTGTGTGTGTGTGTGTGTGTGTGTGTGTGTGTGTGTGTGTGTGTGTGTGTGGAAAAAAACACTACTATATTAACAAATTGCTTTCAACACACCAGCTTTAAAGAGAAAAATTGGTCAATGTTATTTTAAATTGCTGAGATTGCAAATATAAAACTGTTCTGCAAATATATACTAATACAAAGCTCAGCAGTTTCATTGTCTAACACACATTACTGTAATGCTTTTAGGCACATTTGCCGTTGCCTATAGATCCCTGTTGTCTGAGCATATAGAAGGGGGGGGGGTTAGGAAGAGGTCAGTAAAAATAGTCATTTCCATTTTTGCTTTGGTTGTTTATCAACTTTGTCACTATTTCTGGTTTCATTTAAATGATACTAGGACAGAATGTAGTAACATTGAATCTATTCTGCTTATTATCCTCTTGTATCATACTCTAGATTGAAATCAGAATCTAAAACTCAGAGGAGCTGGCAAATATAAACTGAAGAGTTAGGAGAATTACTGCCCAATTCCTTGCCTGTCTATTTGAAATATAGACATGCCCCAGTATCCGCAGGGGATCCGTTCTGGACTCCCCCGTGGATACCTGAAACTGTGGATACTGAGGACGCCTTTTTAAAGATAGGGGAACATCAGTGGTTTTGCTGCAACAAGGTAAAAAAAGAGGTTTATTTTTTTTTTTAATAGGCATCCCAGTATCCATGGATAATTGAAACCCAGAACCATCACTTGGCTTCTCTCATGAGTAATTCCTTTGCTGGCCATAGTCTACTCATCAGTCCAGCCTCGCTAATAGGCACAATAAAAGAAAAGATCTGTGGGCTACCCAGTAAAGGACGGTAATCTCAGCTTTCTTGGACTGGCAAACGTGTCGTTTCTCGGAGTAGCACAATCTGCCATTTTTAGCCCCTGTCAGTCACAGACAGCACTTGCAGGCTCCATATGTGAGCCGACCATTCAAGTTGTAATGCTGTCCTCTTCATGGGTCCCAGGAGGAAAGTGTAGGTTATTCATAGTATCACTCATGGATATTTTTTTTAAGTACATGGTATATTTTCAAAATAGATATTTGGTAAAGGCAAACATAGTTCTGGCACAGGACTTCCTTATTCCCCCACTCAAATAAAAAAAACATATTTGGGGAATGTAAATATATCCCTATGTGTGATCATGGCCTGCAGCAAACTTAAAGAACCAGCTCCAAAATGGAGAAAGCAGGAAATAGAAATTCATTGCTTGACTGCTCATGCATAGGGGTGTTTGAAAATGGTTATGCTTTTTCCCAGATTTCATGATTTGAAAGGCAGAGAGTGGTGTTATGCATTTTAGTCTAAGTCAGTGGTTCCGAAACTGTGGGTCAGGACCCACCAGTGGGTCGCAAGACAATTTCAGGTAGGTCGCAAAGTACCTAGAGCAGCCAAATTGCAAATATGTGAAGATGGGATGTTGGAACGGGGGAGGGCTGTGTGGTTGTTTGGCTTGTGTCAAGGTTGGAAATAGGATTTTTTTCTTTCTTTCTGATTCACTTTGCTATTGGAGTGAATAGCACTTTGCTATTCACTTTGCTATTATTAATGAGAAATAACCCAACTTATTGTGCATTCTCAGAAAAGCAGCAGGCTCTGGCGTCACAGTGACGACACGTCCGGCCATGACATCACTTTGGGTGGGTCTGGGACATACTAAAAAGTGGGGCTAGTGCTAAAAGGTCTGAGAACCACTGTTCTAAGTTCCCATTTTATCTTCTCATTTTTAGTAATTTTAAATGCTTTTAAAGTGCACTGGGTAGGTGATATACGCTATACAGTGTCAGCAGACACTATATCATTATTTCAAATTGGAAAAGTAATCCATTTTAATTTTTGAAAAAGATCTTAAAACACCAAAAGGCAGTGTTTTGTGTTTTTATTCAGTTATTTTCACCCCCAAAAGGCAGGTTTTTTTGTGTGTGGTTTTGTGCATTTTTAACAAAAATAAACACCCCTACTAATGGAGAAATGTTTGGCCTACTTCTATGGGCAGGGCACTTCTGTACACCACGATCGGACACATCATCTACCGTTCTGGTAACACCTAAGGCCCCCTCCCTGGTGTATCCACTGTTGAAGAAAGCATCACAGCAGCATAATCTTCAAAGAGAGAGACTATGAAAAAGAACTTCTGTTGGGACTTTAAAGGAAAGGTTAGGCAGACATTTGCCTCTTGCTAATTGGGCAAGAGGCACTTTTTCAAGTGGTGCTCCTCTTGTATTTAGCAGGGGGAGAGTAATTGTCCCTCTTCAACCCAGTACAGTGTCTTTTCTGTACAGTGGGCAGAAGGTTTAGTCGAGAGGGTTAATGCCTCCGTTTGCCTGAAGATAAGAGCTGAAGATCTGAAGGTCGCCAGTTCGGGACAGCCGGAAGTCTCTGTGAGCGGCAGACCTCGTTAATTGCGACTGATTAACAGCTGAGCTTCGGCTGCCTTGTGTGAGGGGGAGTTGTGCCGAAGTTCAGCCGCTTCTCTGGTGGGAGCAGGGAAGCCGCTTATCAGCCAGCAAGAAGACAAATGGGCGGCCAGAAAGAAGGACTAAATCCAGAAAGATCCATTTGTATGTGTGTAGTTCTTGAAAGATAGAACATTTCTGTATAAATTGTAAAAACCTTCGGGTTTCTGAATAAAGTCTGCCCATGTAAACCGCCTTGAGTTACAGTCACTAGAGTAATCTGATGACCTAAGAAAGGCGGTATATAAATCCAAGTATTATTATTATTATTATTATTATTATTATTATTATTTTCTAGTGGCTGTTGCTGGGGATGTTCTACATTTTTTTAGATTGTGAGCCCTTTCGGGACAGGGAGCCATTTAACTTTAGTATTACTATTTGCCTGTAAACTGCTTTGTGAACTGTGTGTTGAAAAGTGGTATATAAGTACTATTTGATTGATTGATTGATTGATTGATTGATTGATTTGTCACTGACATCTTGAGGTATGGTGGATTAGATGATCTACAGAGTCTTTTCCAGCTCTACAGTTCCTTGAACCGATACTCACGAAGGTGGACGAGGCCAAAGAAGAGTGCTGGACTCCCTTCCCTGGCCTTCACCCCCGTGCTTGGATGAAGAATGACCTTTTCAACAGCCAAAAGTTGCCCAATCCTTATAAAACCAGTGCTTTTGATAGCGGCTAATACTGTTTTAGCACAGAAAGACATCCCCACTGTAAAAATGCAAAATCAAAAACCTATTAACAGCCAGTTCCTGGTCTCACATTACTTATTCAAAAGCCTGTTTGCCTGCTTTAGACCAACATATGGCACAATCCTAACCAGGAGTTAGGCTGGCACAGTTAGGCCAGCAAGGTTTGGCCGGCACAAGCACCACCATAAAGCACATTTGGACCACTCTCGGCATCAGGGAGGATGGCGCACATCTGTGTGCTGGCCCCTCTGACTCAGAGAGGTCCAAATATACTTGGCGAAGTCCCTTGTGCTGGCCAAATGTTTCTGGCCTAACTGTGCTGGCCAAACTCCTGGTTAGGATTGCTCTCTCTCTCTCTCTCTCTCTCTCACACACACACACGGGACTTATCAATGCATTCAAGACATCTAATTTGTGCAGACCACTGTTTTACCGATGAACAATATTGAACCTGACCAAAACATCTTTAAAGCTTTATTGTTACTAACCTAAATTTGTCAAATACATAAAATAACTGTTTTGATTTTTTTTAAGACCAGTGAAATATTGCATGTAATGAAATCTTTTTTCCACTTCAGTGTTATCAGTTTTAAATCAAAGTTGGGTCTTTTGGTTACTTTCCTCTCTGCAACGCCTGCCTTCTGCTACATTCCCTTAACATTTTATCCTAGATTTTTTCCCCTAAAGGCAAAGTTACATCTTATTCAGTAGAGAAGTAACATGCTATCTCAAAACCTAACTGTACACATCCTATAGGCAAAGAGCAGGCATGAAACATAGAAACACGACAATACAGAAGGGGCAACTCATCGCTCCTTCCCATGTATTGGGAAGTCCGAACGGTGGCCTCTTCAGAGGGTGAATTTCTTTATAACAAGGAATTTTTAACGCCTTTTGTAATACTTCCCTAGGTATTGTTTTAATCTTGGCTCCAAAGAATGGTGGGTGAAGTTCTGCACGCACAGCTCCTCCTTCTGGGGCAACAATTAAGTTCAGTCCATTGACCCCTAAAAAGCCACTTATAAGGGTCAAGAGGCCCTCTGAAACAGTGCAGGGTGTAGTAGAAGGAGGAATAGAATGTAACTGGAGGAAGTTGTGTGGAAATCACACACACACACCCATTGCATGAATTGAATTCAGTTTTCAATTCTCTGGATACAAGCAGAAATGCACAAGTTGAACACGGTGGAGCAAGCAAGCACCCTGGCATGTAACACAAGCTGGAAAGCAGCAACTGTTTTGCAAAGCAGACACCGAGCCTTTTGCATCAACCCCACGGATCCTACTTTCAAGACAGTTGCAAACTGGAAGCATAAACAGACAAGTTGGCAAAGTTGGGGAACGCGAGGAAAAGCCCCACCCATGCAGACTGTGGGTGCTCCAGTGACCCAGAGAGGAAACCACTGGAATGCACGACATGTGGGATGGACGTTGGACACTTCAGTGAAGACTCAGGCGGCAGGGCAGAAAAGACAGACAAGCAGGACTGCCAAAAGAAGGACTGAGAGAAGGAGAGAGAGAGAGAGAAAAAAGGTAGGCCACGGAGCTGCTTGAGAGCTGTCTCTTGCCTGAAAGAATCATGCCCTCCAGCTATATCATGCGATCTCTCTTTTGCTGGGAGTCCGAGTTTGGCATGTTTCTATTTTCTATGTGGAAGGTACATTCAGGACTGGCACATACAGGTTAGTCCCGGAAACTTCTAACAGTCCATCGAATCAAAGCACTGGAAGGGGCCTTGAAGCTCACCAAGTCCCAGTGCCACGAAGGCAGGCGGTCCACAATGACCATGTCCCTGACGGACGGCCACCCAGCTTCGGCTTCAAGACCCCCAGCGAAGGAGGCCGACTGTTCCACTGCCAAGCAGTTCTTTCGGTGCCTGGTGTTCAATCAACAATGCTTTTGTTGCCATTTCAGCCCATTTGGCCTGGTCCTTTCTTACAGAGCAAATGTGAACCATGCCACTCCACTTGCCTAACTCCCAACAAACTGGGTCAGTGGCTCTCAAACCCTTTAACACCGAGACCCACTTTTTAACATGACACTAACAGGACCACCAAGCTGTAGGTGAGTTCAGCTCTTTGCAGGGCAGTAAGCAGCTCTCTGATTTCTGAATCAGGGCTGAAGGCAATTAGTCACCTGATCTTTCCATAACTGATATTTGCATTGGAGGCTCTGTGGGACCCCCAAAAGTCAAGTCACAACCCACCATGTGAGCAACGTGGAGTTCGGCGATTCAGGGCGCAATCTTAACCTGCGCTGGAATAGGCAGGCCAGCTCACCTCTGCTGCCTCCTGATAACGTTAGGAGGCAGCAGCAGCTCAGCGCAGGGCAAGGGGATATTTTCCCCTTGCTCTGGGGTAAGCCCCAGTCAGCCCTATGGGGCTGCTTGGATCTGCGCCAGCAAAATGGCAGGTGCAAGCCCATGTGGCCAGGAGCAGCCCAAACAGGGGCCACCCAGCCCAGGGAGGGGGGGTTGGAAACAGCCCAACAACCGTCCCCCATCTTACGGCGCGCTTGTGACAGCACTGTTCTGGTGCAAGAGTGCTGCACTAGCGCAACACCAGGTTAGGATTGCGCCCTCAAGGTGACCTAATGCCAAAATTGGGTGCTCTCAAAAAAACAAGATCTGTTCTCTCTCACACACAATGAGGGCAGACTGGAAGTTACGTCTAGGCTTCTAGTTAGATTCCCATGTGTGCTTTGCCTCTTTTGCAGTATAGACATTTGTGGCTTTGGGGGTGTCGGGTTTAGTTTTCAGTGTGTTTCCTCCTTCAACAGTAAAAATACGAAGCATATAATTTGGTGGAAAATCAAGGAGGATTGGAAAAGAAGCCAACATGCCTTCCCATGACATCGGCAAGCGCAAGTGGACTGCAATGAAAACTCCGTGGCATGTGATCTGTGGCATTCAAACCAGCCCCACATCACTCGCCCATATTGCTACCTACTGAACGCCTAACTACTTAAGGGCCAACTGTCAGTTAACGGTTATCACCTCCTCTCTGGTACCCACTTGGACGCGGAGCAAAATTAGCAGCTCTTTTGCAGGGGGGGGGTCAGTTTTCCTGGGGATCATGGGGGTGAAAGGGCAATCTTTGACAATCCTCCTCAAAACCAAAGGCACTGGGAAACCACTTTCTGCAGCTTCACAGCACCATATTAACGGCCCATCCACTCCTCACCGAGTCCGCCTCCAGCTGTCAAAGCATCCAAATGTCACCCAAAGATGGCCTAGATTAAGACACTGATTAGTTCTCTCAACACTCAACCATCAATTCTCATCACAAGGAGACAGAACAACGAGAAGCCCACCTCAGCCATGCCTTTTCTACGACCAGAGGGAGGGGAAAGGGCATCTGCCTTGAAACGTGCTTGCGACAGACACGTCAGGATTGACTCGACAAAACCATGGAAGCCAGAGCAACAAGTGGAGTAATTGTGGGATCAAAATAAGCTGACTTTGGTCGCTAAAATCAATACTTATTTAATGTCAGTAATTCAAGTAATTACTGACATTAATGTCAGTAATTAATGTCAGTAATTTAAACCCTTTAAAATTGGAAACTGTCTCCCAACGCTCCACCCCGACACTGTTGACAGAAAAATACAATGCTGACAGCCCAGGCCACTGAAACGCGGAGACTCACTAATAGTGAGAGTCACTGAGAAAGGCGGGATAGAAATACTGGACTCCTGCTAACTGGGCAAGAGGCACCTTTTGAAATGGTGTTCCTCTTATATTTAGCAGGGGGAGAGTAATTGTCCCTCTTCACCCCTGCGCAGTCTTTCTAGTAGCTGTTGCTGGTGGTCTGCCATTTTTTTTAGATTGTGAGCCCTTTGGGACAGGGAGCCATTTAACTTTATTATTTGCCTGTAAACCGCTTTGTGAACTTCGTGTTGAAAAGCGGTATATAAGTATCTATTGATTGATTGACTCCTCCTCCTCCCTGCGCAGCCTTGCAGTGTGCCAATGTGGTGCCCATTGCATCCTGCAGGGGAGTTTTGGTCTCTGCAGGGGAAAGGAACATCATATGTTCAACTTGCCCCAGTGTAAGCCCCTGCCAGCAATGATTTAAGAAGATCTCCTTAGGAACAGCAGAGAGTCTCCCCCACCCCCACCCCGGTAAAGAGGGACAGTTCTACCAAGCTTGTAATTATTGGGCAGTATGGTTTCCATATGGCATTGATTCAGAAACCAAAAATAGAACAGCATAAGATGACAGGACCTTTGAGGCTCATCTGAGCACTCTATGTAAGACCACAGCATTGCCAGGAACGAACAGAGAGGTTGGAACTATCTAAAAGTCTACGCATGTCTTCTCAGAAGTAAGTCTCATTCAATTCAATGCAACTTACTCCCAGAGAGGTGTGGATAGGATTGCAGCCTGAATTGCTTGTAGGTAGATTGCCTCTCAAAGTATCATATCCTTTACTGCGCCAAAACACAACACTATTTGGCACACCTATGTGGGAGTAAATCCCACTGAACTGAAAGGGACCTACTCCAGAGTAGACATCATAGGACTGGAGTGGGCAGTAGGTGCCTGCTTGACTGAATTTTTTCGTGGCTCTGGAAATTATGCCAACTGGGGAAGCAGTCATTCTTGGATACGTGCTTAAATCTATAAGGAGCAAGTTCTGTCCAATTGAATTAGTAATTTCCAATATTTTGCCATCTCTAAAACCTGCTTTCCCACCCCATGAGCACTGAATGTCTTATTAAACAAACCACTTCATGGGTGAAGCTGCAGGAGATAGGATTGATCTTAATTTCCTCCAAACCCTCAGGGTTGTGCTGATGAAGAGAGGCTGTCTGCAGCCGAACAGTGTGTCATTTCCTCCCCATCAAATCAAAGCTGTTAATAGGAGCCTATTACTGTAGGGTTTCTTCCAATTGTAGTTGCTGTTTGTCATCTAGTTGAGACTCCCTGTAAGTGGTGCTTGAGCTGGGGAGGGGGGGAGGAGACATAGCACTACAGGGTTGTGAAACACACACCCCCATCCAGCTCCATCTTATGTTTAATGAGATGCCTTTTGCCCATGAGCTAAGCTGCATTCCAGAAAAGCAACCCAGCCCCCGGCACCTGGACGTATTTGTGTACACAGCATCTTTGTTTGAAGGATGCTGATGTCCCTTGGATATGTTGACATAATTTTTCAAAAACCTATTTCAGGTACTGTATAATGACCTGACATCTGAAGTTTCATGGGAGCGTTTTTCAAGCTCGGCTGACTGAAGCCTGTTTAATAGGTCTTGAAGAAAATATATTAGTCACCTTAATGAGAATTTATGCAAATTACTGGCAGTTCCTCATGCTGGAAGCATTTACCATTAATTATAATTAGACTTTTTGGGTTTATTTCCTAATTGTTCCTAGGTTTTTTTTTCTCTTGTGAAAAAGACCCTCCACAAGTAAGAAGAAAGACATAAGTATGCCCCTTAGAGTTAATGTAATTATCAGATATTGCAGACATTTAGCTTAGCTTCATGGTCATTTTATTTATTAAATGTTCTTGGATTGCTTATACGGGAAACCACAGAACCTCTGGAAGAAATTTTGCTTGCAATAGTAGGGACAAAATCCATCAGGAATCCATGTCACGGGGTCAATATTACATTGTCTTAATTTCTGTTTTCGACCAATGATGCGTTAGAGCAACACTGGCAGAAATGCAATCTTCAGCGCATCATTGGTAGAAATTAATTCAAGGCATGTGGGAAACATGCATCTAAGCTCAGTGCCTGCCTGAAGAGGAAAGGGCCAGACCAGAAACATGGCTGTTGATAGGACTGATGGCAAGAGACCACAGAATCACCGGTCTGGCCCATACTTCCCATTGAGCCATGTGGTCACCCCCTCATTCTGAACTGATCCATAGAGCCTAATGATCCACATTTGAATGACGCCCTATTTACTCCTTTAACTCAATGGGAGTTTTGAGGTCACTGAAATTCAGTTGATGCTTTCCAGCTCCAAATTCTGCTGGAATAGCATACTGGTGTCTCGTAACTATGGGCCCCTAAGTCGGGGGAAAACAACTTGTGTAAAACAACAGAAGCTTTTCAACCCAATAACTAAGCTCAATCGAGGAGCAATCCTCCAACTAGCTCCTGCATCCTCAACAGAGTGGGCAATTAAAGGCAGAACCCAATACAGGTCCTCAACTAGGAACAGAGAACGTCCTGGTTAAATCAACCCTACCTAGAATCCTGAAGGTTTCTATGGGACAAAAGTCTATAAAAACACGGAGCACCAGAACTTTGTGTTCTTCTATCCATTGACCACTGGCAAAAGCCAGATCACTTTTCTGCTCTCCCCCCCCCCCGCCCCCGCTTTTGAGACTGACAACATGCATTGGCTAGTAAAAGATGTGGGTTAACAACTTATTTGGATTTCTGTGCAAGAACAGTTGACCATTCTTTAAAAGCACCCCTTGGCAGTAGCATAGCTAGAGGGGGGTCAAAACAGTTGTACTGCAGGTGCCACAACATGCGGTATAAGTGGCCCCTCCCAGTTGCCGTCACAGCCATTTCAGGCAGCGATAGTAACTGTGCAGAAGAGTGCGCAGGAGACAGCAAGCATATAGGAAAGAGTGGTTTGGCTTCCCCCCCAGCTATGCCACTGCCCCCTGGGACTGGGACCCTGCCTTGCCTTCGGTTAAAAAAACATCAGGGGGAACATAGGGCTCCATCTTCGCCCCCCCCCCGCGTAAAGGTCAAGCACTAACAGCTACAAGAACAAGACTACCAACTTAAGTGTCTAAAATTAGTGTAATACAATAGTAACAAAAAATGAGAACTAAGGAAGCACATGATTGTCGGAAGAGACTACAAGCAGCCTCTCAAATCTACCATGATTTGACTGATGTACCATTAAGTGACTGTAAGGTACCCTCCTACTGCACTGAGAAACTGAAAAGAAAAATTACATCTTCAAGGACACTAGTATTAAGTAATGGGGGCTTTTTTCTATCATAAATGGTCCTTTGTACACAACATTCAATACCATAATCGCAAGCATTGGCGTTTCAGCACTGTAATTTCACAAATTACAGCTTCTGATTCCTAAAATATTTTGCAGGCCTAAGAATGTGATGCCTTCTGCTTAAAGGAGCCCTTTTCTTTTAGCTTGTCCCGATGCCTTCTGAACATGTGGTTATCGACAAAGTACTTGCCCCCAACTTTCTGCTTATTAAACGTAGGTCTGCATAGTTCAGGGGTCAGGGAACTTTTTTACCTTTTACCCCAAAATATATTTAGATACGCTGGTGTTACCCCCTTGATTTGATTTTTAATACAGGTACTTACTAAAACTACCAGTGAAAGATAGGTGTCCTCTCAGGAGTGGGACTGTCCTCTCTCTCTCTCAATGGCGCAGCAACTAGTTGACTCTACTGAAGAAGCGGGCGGACTTGGAGGCGGGGCCCAGGGCATCACGCAGGGAAGCGTGTTATACATAAGGGCCTGACACACTGCACTGTGTCAGGTCCTTGTACACTACAGTACTGTAACACACACAGCCGAGCATGTGTATAGAACAGTAATGGCGAACCTTTTGGGCTTGGTGTGTCAGAAATTTGGAAAATTCGTAACTCAGCTCTACTCGTGTGTCACCCACCCACCCACACACGCTGCAGGGCTTGTCGCCCGAATTTAAAGAGAGAGAAGGAGGTGCAGACAGTGGGCGCGCAGAGGAACAAGTCTTTGCAGGGAATCGCTTAGATTCATATGCATGCCCGGCTGCTGTCCATTACCCCTAGGAATTTCATTTTTACCCCATTTGCGGTAATTTACCCCTGTTCCCTGACCACTGGCATAGTTGCACACTTCAGTGTTTTCTCATTCTGGCTAGGATGTTTTTCAACTCGCACACTCAACATTTGAGTGCTTTGGTTTACAAAAAGGGAAATTCATGCCACAATCCTAAATACATTACCCTGCAAATACCGTTCATGTCCACTGCCTTTATTTTTAAATTGATTACAAAAGCCAGCCAGGGGTATCCCACCCACGTGTGGCCTTTCACAAAGCTGAGAAATGATGGGGTAAGATGGCAGGGGGCAAGTCGGTGACGGGGAGACTGGAACAAGGCAGTAGTGGGGTGGGAGAGCAGAATGAGGTGGGGGGGGAAGGGCAGATCGGGTCTGGGAAGGTGGGTGGGTTCAATGGCAGTGGTGATCACTGCATCCTAGCTTCCTTCCTGGAACCAGCCCTGCAGCATGGAGCTACATGTAATCTGCTAGCAGGAAGAAGACCCTTGAGAGTTTTGCATCCTGATGTGCGCTTCTGTAAAAAATGTCCATTACCACTGCACGGATTTGTCTGATCACAATAACAGAAGTAAAGATTCACAGCAAAACTAAGGCCCCAGTCAAACATGCAAAAATCCAGGTTTTGCTACCTGCGTGTAGCCACAACAGCGCCTTTTTGTCCCCATTTCACAGATGTGCATTGTTCTTGTATGTTATGTAAATACGTTGTACCTCCCTGTTGTATGCCAATAAAGGTTTCTGAATCTGAATATAAGTTAAAATTGCAGGCAATTTCCAGATGACACCATTCTCTAAGGATGTGCTTCCCCAAAGGAATGAGAAAAGGGTATGCCAGTGGCTGAACTTGGGCCCATGTGCCTGGTCTTTCTTCTCTCGCAAGCGAATGATCGTGAAAAAGTGGCCACGGGTGAGGCACCAGCACAGGAGTCTCGAGCTTCAGCTACATCTGTACATTAATCCAACTGGGCTCAAAGGATCTTTTTACCTTTTCATTATCCTGATGTCCTGCATCAGGATTTCTGATCATGGACGGATTTCTGGAAGAAAAGTCCATTGTGGGCGATAGGCCATGATGGATTGTGCAACCTCCTTACAAAGGTGGTGGGCTACTTCAGAGTACCGGGTGCAAGGGAGTAGCAACAGGATACAGGCGTCTTGTTGTCTCGTGCCTCCCTGGGGCACCTGGTGGGCCACTGTGAGATGCAGGAAGCTGGACTAGATGGGCCCCCTTTGGCCTGATCCAGCAGGGCTCTTCTTATGTTCTTATCCTGCTGTGCATTTTAACATGCATGCAGAATGGTTTGTGGTTTTTTTCCAGTTGGAGCAATGCACCACCACCAATGTCGGTGCAAGCCAAGTCTGCAAAGGTTAAGTCAGAAGCATGTGCCACTGTGTTTTGTGTAAGGGTATGCATTCCTAAGTACATTTGCACAGGGCTGCAATTACCTTGCCTTGGCTTTTTATTTCTATTTTGTGTTCACGGGGGGGGGGGTGAAACAAGGGGCAGTCACTGTCCTGTTTCCTCAGGAGAGTTTCCAAAACACCATTTCAGTTGCTTCCTCTGGGCCTGCCCCTCCCATCCTCTGTCGCTTCTGTTTCTTAAAATTCCCACAGCCGCTGAAGTATATGAAATGACATCATTGGCCTGGCTTGAAGGAAACTTACAACTGGCCATCCTGATTATTTTCCAAATAATGTCTTCAGACAGGAAAGCAGCTGAAAGGACCTTCGTGGTGGTCGGCTGTGTCTTTTCGTTTGCTTAACAAGAGTAGATCTGACTTAGTGCGTATTCGTGGTGCGTTGTGGGTAACTTTGGAAGACCGGAACTGAGCAGGGGCATGAGCTGAAAGCAGCACTTACATTTAAGGCGACTATCACATCGCAGTTTGAAGAGTTTGGAGTGGCAGCTGGGGATTTGCATTGGAAACCAAGTGCCCAGAATGAATTGGCATCCCCATTAATAAATGTCACCCATTAATAAATGTAGTTGTGCTAACACAACTTATCTAGCACCTAAATGCATTTCCTTTTCCATTCTAGTGGACTTATTGTCCAATCCTATTCTGTTTCTCTCCCACTAATGCAGTGATGCCACAATGGTTATCGCTGCATCCTGGGGGGGGGGGGAGAGTTGCAGAGGTCTCCTTTGGGTAAGGGAACATTTGTCTACTCAGACCTGCACTAGCAGATTTGCTATATAGCTGGTGAAGATCCAAGTAGCCCCATAGGACAGGCTGGGGCGTTACTCGGGGTAAGGGAAAAAACACCTTACGCCAAGGAGAACTCCAGCTACTTCCTAACCTGTGCTAGATACAATGCAGGCTAGGATTTTGCTGTGGGGTGGATTGTAGACTTGCCCACTGTCTTCCTCTTGTATACAGTCCCTTTTCAGCAAACTTTATATTCCTTTAAAATATAAGTACATTTCTTTTTGGGAAGAAAATGGAGCAGAAAGGGTCTGGAGTACATTATTTTCTGAGTAAGAATCAAGAAAGGGATTAAGGAAATCTGTAAAGGGTTTTTTTTTTTTTTTGGTAGAAAAACTGGCAAAAAGTAATTAAACACAGTTGAATCAATTTTCTGCTGTCACATGAAAAAAAAATCACAAAATGTGGAGCATCCATTCCCTTCCAGCAGCTGAGAAGCAAGGACATTGCTTTGCAGAAGGGGGATATTCGTTTCTCTCCATCTGCCAGCAAAGATCAATTGGTACGCTGTTCCATTTCAGAAATATGACTCAAGTATTCTGCACCACCTTTAACATGCATTTAGAATAATGCGAAGCACTGATAACACACAAAAGCCACGACAATGCTTTTCTTTAATCAGGTGTCAATTGTTATGCTGGAACATTTAGTAAGGAAGGAAATTTCTTCTGTCAGCTCATCAGCTTTTGCAGCACTGAGACACAGACTCTACATAATAAAGCCCACAGCTCCCAATTAAAAAGGAAAATAAGAGATTTTGGAATATTCTTGGTATGCAGTTCCATAGAGTCTCAAATTTCATCTGCAGAAGTACCTGGGCTCCATGGGACTGCAATGGCATCCCAAATCTTGCACGATTTACTTTTGTTAGCCAACGCACTTACAAATAATTGGCATACGAAATTGACATGAGTATCAGCAATTTGAAACCTGTTTACATCCTGTCTCATCATATTCCGCCTTCCTCTTTGTGCATCAAAGAAAAAGGAACTCTCAGGGAAACAGACTCTTCCATCTCGAAATACGTAACCTGGAAATATTTACATCAGACCTTTACAATGCCTCACTTGAAAGGGCCCAGAGCAAAGAAAGGAAATGCATGACTATCCAAGCACTCGCATGGTAAGAATCCCAGACTGATGTTGCATATGCGAGTGCCTAACCCAAAATGCATTCTTTGCCCCAGTAACTGGGAACAATACCATTAATTCTATTCTGCATTGAGAAGGTGCAATAATATCTAT
This sequence comes from Lerista edwardsae, assembly GCA_029204185.1. Taxonomy (NCBI): domain Eukaryota; kingdom Metazoa; phylum Chordata; class Lepidosauria; order Squamata; family Scincidae; genus Lerista; species Lerista edwardsae. Next base: position 6,723,626 of record JAJKFI010011864.1, on the reverse strand, counting down.
TTCTTAATAATAGAAATGAAGGATGCCAGGCAAAGCTAACTGGAAACCACACTAGCAAAACCCAGATGGCACTGGCACTGTTCAAGAGCAACAGTGTTGTCTTTTGGTGGACCCTGAATTGGAAATGCACCCATTGGGAAATAGGACACTAATGAGCATTCGACAAGCCCATGAGTGAACGAAGGGGAAAGGGTCAGTGTTGTGGAAAGAGTGGTCTTTGCTAAGGACTATGGGAGTGGGGGAACATGGGCCAGAACGAAGTAGGAGACTGCTGCAATCAACTAACCCTTGCGCGACACGGCTGACCCTTGCGCAACACGACAAACGCACGGAACAAGGAGATCGGAAACGAAGCAGCCTGCGCTGATACAGCCGGAAGATTGAGAAAGCGCTAAGACG
>JAJKFI010011864.1:6709738-6723217 GCA_029204185.1 Lerista edwardsae | reverse complement strand
AGATCACATTGGTCTCTGCGTGTTCTCCCTCGTTGCGCGACTTGGCAGGTCAGTAAGTCTTGGATGGGGTCAAGTTCTCCAAACCCGAGGGGTCAACAGAACGGCTATCTCAAAAGCAGTGGCTCATCCCAGGCATACAGAAACCCAACCACAGAGATCCCACAATCCATTTCGCCTGCCAGCTTTGCCTTTCTAATTTCTAAAGGGGGGGGGAACCAAATCACTTCACAATATAGTGCTTTTATGACTAATTGGTCATTATTCTGCTATTAACACTATGAGCCCAAGAGGAAACTGAAGGGGTCAGTGAGCACACCTAGCGAGGATGGACTTCGTTGCCCTCACCAAGAACAGATCTTATAGTGATGTAGTACTGTATTGATTATTGCACTAGAAATCCCCTCCAGAAACAAAACTGAAAGGGAATCAAAAAAGGCAGGGGTTGAAATCCACATTAAATCGAAGATTTTTTTATTTTTACTGAAAAGATAAACCTGACAAGAGGAACTGAGCTCAAACTATTCTTGACAATGAAACAGTAAATGGTGAAGATCTCTGATGATACCGGACCTCCCCCCGCCCAAAAAAAAAATGTTTCTTATACAAAGCAGAGTTTTAAAATATTCACCATATGCTTCAGTACACATATAAAGATGGGCCACCAGCCTCTGCAGGCTTCAGAATGGCCATTTAGACCAGACTTCCTGGAGGAAACCGGAAGCGATGTTTTTATGCCTTATAAGGTGTTCTGAGGCCCAGGGAAGCCCTGGAGGTTTCCATATCCACAGACTGCAGTATCTGCAGAACAAGAACAGAGCAGGTATCAAGGGCCCACTATACCTTAACTGAGTAGTTAGTGGAGCCACACAATTGCCTCTGGAAAGGAAATACCATAAAGAGGGAAGCGTCACAGATAAGACCAGTGATGTCATGCAGGGGGAACGCGGGGGAACTCAGTTCCACTAGTTAAAATTAGGGCTGACTCCACCCACTTCACTCTCCCTCCTCCCCCCTCCCAATTCCTCTGCAAAGAGCTTTTCTTCTTGGTTGGCTGGCGCTCAGAGGATTAAAGGGAGCAACTCCGGATTCCTAGGGGGGCGAAGGCAGTGATGTCATTCAGGGGGAACGGACCAGAACGGGCGTTCCGGATCCTAACGGGCTCCGTGACTGGTTCCGGGTTCCCGACAAGTGCCAATCAAAAGTGAGTTCCTGTTCCTAAATAATTTGAATGACACCACTGGATAAGACCCTGTCCTGCACCTCAGAAGGCGGGGCAACTGAGATTCAGAGAGGGACCTCAGATACATTCCCAGTCATATCATTTGAAAGGTCCTCAACAGGCATGCCCCAGTATCTGCTGGGGTTCCATTCAGGCCTCCCCCCCCACCTCCGGTGGATACCTGAAACCGTGGGACACTTTTTAAAGATAGGGGAACCTCAGTGGTTTTGCTGCAACAAGGTAAGAACATAAGAACATAAGAAGAGCCCTGCTGGATCAGGCCAAAGGCCCATCTAGTCCAGCTTCCTGTATCTCACAGCGGCCCACCAGGTGCCCCAGGGAGGCATGAAACAACAAGATGCTTGGTAAAAAAAGATTTATTTAGCGTTCTCCTATCTTTTGAATAGGCGTCCCAGTATCCATGGTATCCATGGATAACTGAAACCGTCAATCAGTGGAAACAAGGAAAGCCCTGCCATGGCTTTCCTTTCAGTGGTTTACAGGGTAGTTGTAAGGACAACATCAAGACACGATACGTATACAAAGCCCTTTGCATACTCAAAAATGCAAATGTTTCAGTTTAATGCTAGAAAAAGCAAATAGCCTTTTGACACACGTTAAATAGTTTCATCTTAATACTTCCTGTATTTCATAAGAAATATTTCCCTACAATACTCTGCATTAACACATAGAACAAATAAAAGGAAATACTTTTTTACCCAGTGGGTAATTAAGCTGTGGAACTCTTTGCCACAGGAGGTAGTGATGGCATCTGGACTAGGTGCCTTTAAAGGGGGATTGGACAGATTTCTGGAGGAAAAGTCCGTCGTGGGCTATAGGGCATGATGGGTGGTGCAACCTCCTTATGTTAGCAGTAGGCTACTTCAGTATGCCACATGCAAGGAAGTGGCAACAGGATGCAGGCATCTTGTGGTCTCGTGTGCTCCCTGAGGCACCTGGTGGGCCACTGTGAGAAACTGGACTGGATGGACCTTTGGCCTGATCCAGTACAGCTCTCCTTATGTTCTTAATAACTAGGATTCTGGAAGGCAATAGGTTCTCAGTAAATTCTTCCTACATCGTCTCTTATAGCAGCTACAATAACATACCCTTTCCCCGATACTACATTCAATATCAACTTGTCCTTGGATAAAATCATCAAACCCTCATGTTCACTGAAATGGTATCCAGGCAGTTAAAAACAATATTTTGAGTTGTACTATAAAACATTATGCACGGAGCAAGCATATTGCAACAAGGTTCTCATTATACAAACCTTGGCAAACTCTGGTGCAAAACCATTGTAAAAAAACTCCTTGCCACACTCATAACAGAAACATGCTAGATGTTGAGAAACCTCACAAGGAAATTAAAATCAGCTTCAGCTGACAAACAAACATTACCTTCTTTATCATCACAATTTAGCCATCATCTAGATAGTGCAGATAAAAGTGATTTAGAAAACAAAAACCTGCATACAAGCTAATTCATTAACAAGGTGCCTCTCCTCTGGAGTTGTCTCTCCTTGCTGACCCCCCCCCCCACAGCTAGGCTTCACATTGCCCCCCCCCAGTGCAGTGGTGTCACTACATGGGGGTGGCTGGGCGTCCGACCCCAGCTACCATGCCCCGTGGCTGGGGGGAGTGACAGCATACCACTCGAGCCCCCCACCGAGAGGCCCTCCATGCTGTGTTTGGTAGCAGATTGGCCCTCTTACCCTCCCCCACTGCTCCAAACAGCCACAAGCGTTGGGCCCCCAGAAGCAACCAACGTCATCGCATCACTGCCAAACTACTTCCGGTGGGCCTTGCATTGCAACAGGTTTGTTTTTTACCAGGTCAAAAAGAGCCTAACAGACACACAGTTCTGTCACTAAGATTACGTGCAAGTAATAGTCATCTTGGATGGAGAGTTGAGTAACTGGCACTCCTCAGCAGCAGGGCTCATTCTCAAGGGCAGTCAGTTCAGATCAACCTTTGGTTGAAGTTGCGGCAAATTTGCTGGCCTCTGCTCCGATTCTATAAAATACAGTGCATCACACCACAAAACCCACAAAATGGTTCTGCAGAATCTAGCAGCATATAAAGGACTTGTGCATGTGAGTCAAATGAATGATAAATACACCATCACCACCACCCAAGTGGAACAGTGCAGAATCTCTCATCTTTCAAATGGCTCAGTGATGTAGCCTTCAAATGGAAACACATTTCAGGAGTCAAAGGAGAATAATTGTCACAAGACCCGAGTTCTGTAATGCCGTCTAAAATCATCCCAACACCACTTCAACACTGCATTATAGAATACACTGCCCTCCACTTCCTTCTCTCAAGAAGTGAGTTAGGGAAACAAGCCAGTTCTAATTGCCATTATTGCTGCAGCTAGCCTCATGAATAAATACATGTGCAATCAACTAATATGGACCACAATAATTAAAAAAATCAGGAGCATGTTTATATATTTTTAATTATTTTCCCAGGCCTGTTTGGCTGGCGGCTTAGTGCATTGTGTGAAACTTCAAGAAGCTGAAAGGTTTATTGCTTCCAAGGAGAACAGACGTTAGTCACAGTAGGACTTTTAATGGTGCATTTTATTAACCGTCAAATAATAAATTACCTGGAGCTGCTTTAAAAATGATATTCACATATATGTGAAGAAAGAAAACTTCAGTAGCTGTGGCCCAAATTCTCTGAAAACAGCAACCCAAATTTTGGGATTCTTGTGGTGAGAACTATATTCTATTTCCCTAGAAGCAACGCATCCAGTTAATTTGTTTTTTAGTGAAATATTTTTTGTAAGAAATGCCCACCTGGTATATAAGATCAACCTGGTAAACCAATCAGTACAACTGCTCTACATCCAGCAGAAATCTAGGGAAGTAGGGTTGGTAACCAGTTATTTCATTGCATGATGCGCTCCTTTCATTGCATACATCGCGTCATTTGTTTCTCCCCACTGTAGTTCTTTTCCGCGGCAACCATGCCATGTATCTTTACCTAATCCAAAGTTGGGGGGAAGAATTTGCTTGTTAAAATAAGAACTTAAATACAAGGTCCACCTTTTGAGATTTTCTTTCAGCTTTTCAGTAAACTGATGGGAAGTTTACCGCGTCTAACATGAGAATATACAGAGCGACTTTGACAGGCTCAGTAGCAAGTTGACACACTACATTCCAATATGCCACCTTCCCTCAAAACACACAAAACTTTCCATCCTAGAGCTTCCGATCTGCAATCCCGAAAGAAAAGACACCAAAATCTACAACTTCAATATTTAAGCAGTCAAAGCAATCTGGAGTGTGCCATAGTCAAATGCTTCTCAAGGTAATCCATTTGGATGCCAGATTACTTTGTTGATTATTTGTGCATGTGCACTCTTGTCGTAGCTGCATCAGGACCAGCGTGTGCAGTCCACATCTTCTGTCAGTCACTGCACCCGATGAGGGCTCAGCTGCCTATGCTTCCCATCAAGATGCCTGGGATTATTGGGGTAGATACAAGGAGTGGAGGCAGCTGTGAGAGCAGATCAACGTCAGAAACAGTGGCATTGCCAATGCATTGCACACCTGGGGTAGGCATACTTCTTTTTTTACAATTTACAGTTGTAAACTGCAGTTGTTACAGAATACAGGCAGAAGGTTGTGGAGCAGAGTCAAAAGTCATAACCATGTCATGGTCTTTTAGGACCATCTCGCTCTCTCTGTATTCGTCTGTTCATCCTGTAATGGTATCTAGGGAGACTCTGCTATGGATTCCATCTCCTCCAGACATGTGCTTGGCAGTAACATGACAGGGACTTCTCTGCCGTGGCACCTGGCTTCTGAAACACATTCCGCTTGGAAGCTAAAATGGCTTCTTTTTTGGCATTCCAGAGGGTTAAGACTTTTTTATTCTGCCCAGGCCTTTGACCAATTTTATTTGCAAAGCTGTTGATTTTCTCTGGTATTCTCCATTATTTTAGTCATGATTTGTTTTAGAATTTATTACTGAGTGTTTTTAATCTCCTCAGCACCTTGAGTTTCCCTGCTGGCATAGGAAAAGCAAGTTATAACTGCTTTGTAATAAAATTAAATAAATAAAATCAATTTGACAGTTGACGAGTGAATGCAGCAAGATAGCAATAACCTTGGAGAACAAATATAACTATGTTTACTGCTTACACACCCTTTGACACCTGCTTCAGGAAACCCGGAAGCAGACTCATCTAACAGTTAACAGGGATGTGAGGAGTGATACTAGCAAAGAAAGAGTTAACCCACCAATAAACTTTCACTTAAAAAGAGTTGGGGGAAAAGAAACACCCAGCCTACAGGTAGTCCCATGGGAGGAAATACATGAAATAAGTTGGACTCTCACAAGGTCCTATTTCCAAGAAGAGCAGGCCAATAACATGCGAAGCAGGAAGAAGGAGGCGCAAAGACCGAAACGAGAACTACGCTGGGAGTAGGAAAAACAAATGACACACACAGAATCATTATAAAAGGAGAAAGATGAATTGAAGACCAATCAAGGCAAAAGGAGGCTGTGAGTAAAGAGAGAACAAGGACAAGGAAACAAACAATAGCACCAATCCATCATCAAAGACCATTAAAAGTAGCAAACACGGACGTGCAAGTGCATTCCAGCCAGCGTCTCTCAACCCTGATGTCAACGTTGGTGATTTTCTCTCTCCTTCCTTAGGGGCAACTCAACGCACAGGCAGACTTTCATCATTCCTACCGTACAGGCCGACAGCATTCCAACAGAGCTGCAATAAAAATAGCATAAATCATGCTTCGCATGACCTACTGAACTCATTGCTGAAGCTCACCAGTGCCCATGGGCTGGGATACTGCGATTCCGTGAAGAAAAACCAGAAAGCTGAAGGGGTGGGGCAACTAAAAGTAGCGCATAAGAATGACTTGTCCAGAATGAGGAGTTAGGCCAGAGTCAAAACTTTAAAAAAAAAAAAAAGGAACAACCCACCTGACCACAACCCACCTGGCATCAGGTCGCGACCCACCAAGTGGGTCCCAACTCACCGTTTGAGGAACACTTGTCTATAGTAATGAATTGTCTGTCCCATTCCTCCGGCAGCTCCTCTGGTTACAGTTGCTGTAGAAACCAAGCCACAGAACCCGGAAGAGTCTCCTGGAAGCCGGAAGTGACATCACAAGAGGTGTAGAGAAGCCCTTCAAGGTCACAGCACCGTGAGAAGAAATCATTGAAAACTGCTGGCCTACCTACTTCCAAGCTGCCCTTCCCCGTTTCCTTTGTCCTTTGCATTCAAGCAAACAAGAAGTTTGCAACACAACAGGGTCAATAAGCTGGAAAACCCAAACATGATTTGGCTATTTGATAGCACCTGATCCCTGCTGAGTGAGGAGCTGCAATATCAGCCCCTGGCCACTTTTCTCTGGTAAGGTACTGTGGTCACGCAGCGGCTGTGGCACCTGGTCCACGGATTTGAGCCCCCACCTCAAGGCCCCTGGCAAATTACAGGGCCCAACTGCTGCAGCCTAAAGAAAAGGACACATCCCAGAGGGATGGACCTATAATTATGTTGCACGTAAGTATCTATTTTAGGCCTCCTCGGCTTACAGAAGAGCCGTTAAAATGCAACAGATACCATGTGTATTTTCTCTTTTCTCTCATCTTCAATTTCCCAGTCAGGAAGGAACCCCATTTATCTTTTAATAGAAGTACATTTGGTCAGCTTGACACAAAAGGAGTCCAAAGATTAAAGTATAGAAAGATGACAAGGAATTTGCCCTGTTGGTTATCCTCATGTTAAACAGAGACTCACTAGAACAAATGTTGTGCTGGTTGAACAGACTTGAACTTTCCAGCACTCGAGGCAACATCGACGGACAGGAGTGCTGCAGAAACTCAGAGAAATGGCCAAAGCTTGGTTGGAACAAGCTCTTTACAGATCAGAAGGAAGGTTGTTCCAATAGCACAATATTGGCCCAGACGAGCTCTAGTTGGGGGTGGGGGAATCATCTGGGGAAAAAAACTCATAGAAAAAAAACGTTATGAGAATTTGCTAACTTGCGGAGTCAGAGAGGCCAACACACAGACATGTGCCATCCTCCCTGAAACAGAGCGGTCCAAATGCACTTTACAGTGGCCCTGGTGCCAGCCCAACGTTGCTGGCCTAACTGTGCCAGCCTAACTCCAGGCGAGGACTGTGCTCTAAGTGAAGAGATTTTGCGAGGTGCAACATGCTGGGGTTGGAAAAGCTGCGTCCAAGGCCAGTCCCAGTTCAGTGCAAATATGACAAGGCACTGACGCCTTTTCCGCCTTGGCCTCTGGTCACACACTGTTCCAACAGAGGTTTTCCTTCAGGGTGCCTGATAGGTACCAAAAAGAGGGGAGATGCTTTTGGTTTAATGTGTACCTTCCGTTTGGCACTGCAGTCAGCCGAGAGTCCTTGCAAGTGAAAGGACCCTGAGAACTCACGGTGCCCAATAGCTGTCTTATAGCTACTTGTTCGCCAGGAGAAGAAAACGGCCTTCCTCCCGCCTCTTTCTTCTTAATGGCTACGAATGAAAGGGATTTTTTTTATCCTTGGCTTTTTCAGAAAGCGCAGCAGAGCCCAGAGTTGGAATTGGTACCACTTGATGCCAGCCGCCTTTTCCTGCCCAGTTCATGCCACAAACACACAGCTCCGAGGAGGCGCATTTGGCAAGCTGCTCAATGCCAGCATTCTGTTACTGTTAATAAATGGGCTGATTCGAAAGACGGGGTCTGGTCATTTTCCCAGCTGTTCCTGAAAGCACGAGAAGTCACACAGAGGAACTCTGCATCCAAGCGGTCTGATGCATGGCACATCATTGTTGTCTTCACAACAGCCAGAGGAGAGAATGCAGATCTGTTGAGAACACACACTCACAAGAACCTTCGACTGGCAGCAGGAGCATGGCACAGTCTACTTTCAAAATCTGCTTGGCCTTACTTTTGCATAAAACATCGTCCTACAGAAAGATGTTGTCAAGAAAGAACTTTTAACTTGACTGCATGCTCAAAGCATGCTCATTGCACTGAGGCCTGCACCACCCTTTTCTATCACAGAACTCTTTTTTTTAAGATGCAATACACAAACACCTCATTATAACATGTAAATTCCCCTTCTTACCAACCTCATTAGAAATGGTGAACTGTATTAAAATAAAGCTCTTCTCCCCGTTTCCTAAATGAAAAGAATTAAAATAACGAACAAAAAAAGAGCACAGCATTAAACCTAGAGAAACAAGCATTCAGAACCCTTTTTGCCACACATCAAACTCAGACCACATTCTGCTATACCAGTGGTTCTCAACCTTTTTTCCACCGGGACCCACTTTTTACTATGACAGCCTGTTGGGACCCCCAACCATAATTGGGAGCAAGTTGCATCAAACTCACTGACAACGCAATTCTATGCATGTCTACTCAGAAGTAAGTCTCATTGTGTTCAATGCAGCTTACTCCCATGAAAGTGAGTATAGGATTGCAGCCTGGGACTCAGATCCATGTTAGCGCGCGCAGACACGAGCAGCCCTCTGACTCTCCCCAAAGGCCTCCATTAGCTCGCGCAGCCTCCCGTCTGCGCGAAAGGCCCTCTTTCTCCAGCCAGACCTCCCTCAGTGTGGCTGCACCTGCCCGGCGAGAACTTGCACCTTTAACGCCACATGAGGCGCCCCCCCTCCAGAAAGTCATCTTGAGAGGGATGAGAGCGTGGCGCGCGGACCGGATCCAGCACGCAAATCCCTGCTCAAGCCAGGCAGCTTTCCTGGGTGCCCTTGACCCGGTCCCCCTCTCTCAGCCTCGCTTACCTTGCAGGGTTGTTGTGACGGGGGGAGGCGAAGCACCCACAAGCCTGACGTCGGGGCGGGATGGCTCACTCGTGCAGTGCCCTGCAGACTCTCTCAGGGCTGGAGAGCCGCCGCCTGTCCTGCACACTGCTCCCAGGGAGTCCCGCTCTGGCCCGTGAGTGCGCGCAGGATGGCAGCCTCGGACGTGCGTTGACTTGCGAGTCGGCCCTACACCGCCCAATGAGCATCCCTCCCAGGAAAGCGCACATGGGCGAGAGGCCTCCCCGGGCAACACCCCTGCGTGCCTCCTCCCGAGTAGTCCCATGGCGCCCCGTGAGGCTTCCAAGGTGAGAAATTCCGCAGCTCCCTTTTAGTGTCTTCCTTTGTCTTGGGCCGAGCTTCATCCCCCACCTCCCGCAGACCCGTTTCCCCCCACCCATGTGTGTTTTGGAGGGAGGCGCCGGCGACCCCTGCAAAATGGTTGTTCGACCCCCAAAGGGGTCCCGACCCCCAGGTTGAGAACCGCTGTGCTATACTATCGGAGCTTCTAATAAGCCTACCTTATTTACACAGAGATTGCAATCAAATTAAAATAGTCAAATAGAAATACGTTTAGGGAAAAAAAATCCACTTACATCTTAAAGTTCCAAACCTCAAATTAAATGCTATGCAGATCCAGAATGATGATAAAAGCAGCAATGCTATAAAGAATGTGTGATTAACCTAACTTACAGTCAGCTATTCCACAGTTTTAGAGTGCTGTTTGGAGAAAAAAGATACACAAGAAAGATCTAAAATGCAGAGCACTGCTCCATAGATCAGCTGAGCTAAACACAAGCAATTCCATTGGCACCACACAATACCAATTTTACGTAAGTTTTGCCAAATTGCTCTGTTCCATTTCAAATCCTACAGGCTTATGAAAATAAATCTATGATCTTTTTATCTTCCTGTATGATGTGCACCCCCTTTCATGGATCACTGCCTTGTCGTGGCGAAGGGGCTTGAGTAGCTCAATGAAGCCGTGAGCTATGCCATGTAGCTCAAGATGGACCCAAGATGGACAGGTCATAGTAGAGAGTTCTGACTAAACGTGATCTGCTGGAGAAGGAAATGGCAACCCACTCCAGTACTCTTCCCAAGAAAACCCCATGGATTACAGGTACTAAAAGGCTAAACAATATGACGCCGGAAGATGAGCCCTCAGGTCGGAAGGTGTCCATTATGCTACTGGGGAAGAGCAGAACACGAGTACTAGTAGCTCCAGAAAGAGTGAAGTAGCCGGGCCAAAACCGGAAGGAAGCTCAGCTGTGGATGTGTCTGGAAGTGAAAGGAAAGTGTGATGCTGCAAAGAACAATACTGCATAGGAACCTGGAACGTCAGATCTATGAACCAAGGTAAGCTAGATGTGGTCAAACGCGAGATGCCAAGACTGAACATCGACATCATGGGAGTTAGTGAACATGAATGGGAGAATTTAATTCAGATGACCATAACATCTACTATTGTGGGCAGGAATCCGTTAGAAGAAATGGAGTTGCCTTCATAGTGAACAAGAGAGTGGGAACAGCAGTACTGGGGTATAACCTCAACAATGATAGAATGATTTCCATTCGGATCCAAGGCAAACCTTTCAACATCACAGTAATCCAAGTCTACGCCCCAACCACTGGTGCTGATGAGGAAGAAGTGGACCGTTTCTATGAAGACCTACAACACCTTCTAGAATTAACACCCAAAAAAGATGTCCTCATCATAGGGGATTGGAATGCTAAAGTAGGCAGTCAAGAGGTAATAGGAATAACAGGCAAGTTTGGTCTGGGAGTACAAAATGAAGCAGGGCAAAGACTGATAGAGTTTTGTCAGGAGAACACATTAGTCATAGCAAACACGCTTTTCCAGCAACACAAACGGCAACTGTACACATGGACTTCACCAGATGGTCTACACCAAAATCAGATTGATTACATTCTTTGCAGCCAAAGATGGAGAAGTTCTATACAGGCAGTAAAAACAAGACCTGGAGCTGACTGTGGCTCAGATCATCAGCTTCTTATTGCCAAATTCAGGCTTAAACTGAAAAAAAGTAGGGATAACCACTAGGCCCTCCACGTATAACCTAAATCAGATCCCATACGAATATGCAGTGGAAGTGACAAATAGATTTAGGGGCTTAGATTTGGTAGACAGAGTGCCTGAAGAACTTTGGACGGAGGTCAGTAACATTGTACAAGAAGCAGCAACTAGAACCATCCCAAAGAGAAAGAAATGCAAGAAGGCAAAGTGGCTGTCTGAAGAGGCTTTACAAATAGCTGAGGAAAGAAGGGAAGCCAAAAGCAAGGGAGAAAGGGAAAGATATACCCAACTGAATGCAGATTTCCAGAGAACAGCAAGGAGAGATAGGAAGGCCTTCCTAAATGAGCAATGCAAAGAAATAGAGGAAAACAATAGAATGGGAAAGACTAGAGATCTTTTCAAGAAAATTGGAGATGTCAAAGGACAATTTCATGCTAAGGTAGGCACAATGAAGGACAAGAAGGGCAAGGACCTAACAGAAGCAGATGAGATTAAGAAGAGGTGGCAAGAATACACAGAGGAACTATACAAGGCCGATCTAAATGTTCCTGATAACCACAATGGTGCAGTCACTGAGCTCGAACCTGACATCCTGGAGTGTGAAGTCAAGTGGGCTTTAGAAAGCATCACTAACAACAAAGCTAGTGGAGGTGGCAGCATTCCAGCTGAGTTACTCAAAATCTTAAAAGATGATGCGGTCAAAGTGCTGCACTCCATATGCCAGCAAATTTGGAAAACCCAGCAGCGGCCACAAGACTGGAAAAGATCAGTTTATATTCCAATCCTAAAGAAGGGCAATGCCAATGATTGTTCAAACTACCGCACCATTGCACTCATTTCACATGCCAGCAAGGTAATGCTCAAAATCCTACAAGCTAGGCTTCAGCAGTATGTGAATCAAGAACTACCAGATGTACAAGCTGGTTTCCGAAGAGGCAGAGGAACTAGAGATCAAATTGCCAATATTCGCTGAATCATGGAGAAAGCAAGAGAGTTTCAGAAAAACATCTACTTCTGCTTCATTGATCGTGTGGATCACAATGAACTGTGGCAAGTTCTTGAAGAGATGGGAGTACCAGACCACCTGATCTGTCTTCTGAGAAACCTGTATGAGGGCCAGGAAGCAACAGTTAGAACTGGACATGGAACCAGCGACTGGTTTCAAATTGGGAAAGGAGTACGACAAGGCTGTATACTGTCACCCTGCTTATTTAATTTATATGCAGAGTACATCATGAGAAAGGCTTAGCTGGGTTTTCACAAGCTGGAATCAAGATTGCTGGGAGAAATATCAACAACCTCAGATATGCATAAGATACCACTCTAATGGCAGAAAGTGAGGAAGACCTCAAGAACCTTCTGATGAGGGTGAAAGAGGAAAGCGCCAAAATTGGCTTGAAGCTCAACATTAAAAACACTAAGATCATGGCCACCACTCCCATCACTTCCTGGAAAATAGAAGGGGAAGAAATGGAAGCAGTGACAGACTTTATTTTCCTGGGCTCCAAGATCACCACAGATGGTGACTGCAGCCATGAAATTAAAAGACGTTTACTTCTTGGGAGAAAAGCTATGGCGAACCTAGGCAGCTTAATGAAAAGCGATGGTTTTCCCAGTAGCAACGTATGGCTGTGAGAGCTGGACCATAAGAAAGGCAGAGCGCCAAAGAATAGATGCTTTTGAGTTATGGTGTTGGAGAAGACTCTTGAGAGTCCCCTGGACTGCAAGGAGATCCAATCGGTCAATCCTCCAGGAAGTCAAACCTGATTGCTCCATGGAAGGACAAATCCCGAAGCTGAAGCTCAAGTACTTTGGCCACCTCATGAGAAGAGAGGACTCTTTAGAAAAGACCCTCATGCTGGGAAAGATTGAAGGCAAAAGGAGAAGGGGGCGGCAGAGGATGAGATGGTTAGACAGTGTCACCGAAGCGATGAACATGAAGTTGGGCAAACTCTGGAAGCTAGTGGAGGACAGGGAGGCCTGGCGTGCTGTGGTCCATGGGGTCGCGAAGAGTCGGATACGACTTAGTGACTGAACAACAACAAAAAGATGTGCACATAATTTTGCGTTAAGCAAATGAGAAGGCAAATGAATATTCACATTCAAGACAAATGCATCTGTATTCCATGTTCGCACAGACTCAGAGGGCAAGATTCCTACAAGGCCTCTAATCAGAGGCTGACACTGCAGCCACAGCCAGAGACAAAGGCATCAGACTTCCAATGGGTGTGTACGCATTCCAGAGTAAGATGTTCACACTTTAATCACAGGCTTTTCAGGTTGCATCAGTAGACTTTTGGTGCTTCAGGAGTACAGACCCAGGATAGGACTTTTACCAAGATCAGCTGTACACTTGGGGAATAGTCCAGCGCACTTACCATATCAAATCAAAAGAATTCAAACGAAAGCCCT
>JAJKFI010011864.1:6681255-6709338 GCA_029204185.1 Lerista edwardsae | reverse complement strand
AGGGCTTTCGTTTGAATTCTTTTGATTTGATATGGTAAGTGCGCTGGTAAGGAACTGGACTAGAACTCCTACTACCCAAGGACAAAACAACAATATCAAGTGTTCCCCTGGATTCTTCAGAGAAAACAATCCTCAACTAAACCTCCATTTCCATTTTTTCCATCTCGCCATTTAAGCAAAAGATCCTAAAATTTATAAAAAACATTTTATGGCTTATTCTAGCATCAAGGACCCAGTTAGCAGAGGATAAAGCTTATGCAGAAGCACTTGGATTTTTTTTCAAAATGGATGTGAGCAGGAGCCCCATCCTTTGACATTCATTGTTCTTATACAGTTGTGCCTCAGCACCCTATGGAGCCGAAACCCATAGATAAGGAAATCTGCAGGCGGATTCAAGATTAGCTTCGGGTTTTATTGCCACTGAATCACCTGGGATTCTTTGAAATACCACATGAGCGTAAGGCATGCCCGAGTCCAGGCATCAGGTCACCATTGTGACTCAGGATTCCTCTGTGGCACTAAAGGGCAGCCATTGCTTAAGGTGCTGCCTTCACACGCGGACTTCCCCACACTTCAGAAGGCCTCCAGCCCGACCTGACCGGAACACTTTTCCAGTCCTATCTGGGAGGTACAGTGAGGCCCTCCTGACCCGTGTGGATCCCGTCCGCAGTGCCCAAACCCATGGATAAGGAGGGCCGACTGCATACGCATGCACCTCTCTCTTTCTGCACCTTTGCTCCAACAGCTCTAGAAAGGAAAAGAAGGGACAGAAAAAAGAAGGGAGAGCTTGTTTTACCAAGACATGCCTTCTTGGAAGTAAGACCACCAAAGTCAAGAAGTAAGACCACCTAAGACCACGATGTCATGAACTGCATCATGGGCTTAGGGTCATGAATTTTGACTTTTTAAAAAACGCTTCTTGCTGCAGGGTCTTTATTTCTGGATCGAGGCCTTTAGATCTTTTTGTCTGCCACATTGACATTTGCCACGTTTTCCTACCACCACAGAACCTGAAAATGTGCTTTTCAATGCTTGTTTCTATGCAAGATCTAATTTACACCACTCACAGATGGCATGTGAGATTCTTTTTCTGGCCAACGTTCAAACACAAAACCCTAAAAGCTTAAAAATGGTGACTGCCTCCTAAATTTGGGGGCTGGCTCTGATAATCCAAAGCAAATTTGTTGAGCCCTGACATAAGAGAAACTGCATGATGCATTATGATGTAATTTTGCCGAGGTGTCGGATCAATATAAGAGACAGAACTTTTATAGCTTTTACCCTATTAATTGCTAATCCTTATCACTGAACCCAGAGTAAAAAGGTTACAGGCACTTTCTCCAAGGAACGCATTCAGACCAAATGTCCTATCATATTTCCTGCCAAAAATTAACAAAAAAAAATGTCTTTTTGCACAAAAAGAAACAGGAGAAGATTTGTCTATGGCCTCCTGGTACGGAGAGGAGAACAGCTGTGAAAAGCTAATTGTTTAAAGTCTAATGCACAATTTCTTTTGGAGTCCATGGGAAGAACATTAGATAATGTAAACTCTATACAAGCTATTGTAGCTAACAGGAAACTGTTTATACTTATGAATCTTTTCCAGTGTTTAAATGCTAAAGATTCCATTCAGTTTTCTATTTCAATACTTATTTTTACCAGCAATTAGTATACACAAGATTTAAATTAAATGACTCTGGAAGAAACATGACGCTTCAGGAGCAAACTTAAAACGAAGGAACAACTTTGCCAAAAGCTTCGCAGAATTAAACAGCCTCAAATACTTTCTGCACACAACCACGGAGAACTTAAAAACAGGTCCCCTGGTGATCTGTATTCTGGGTGAGACCTAGGAGCTGCAGTGACCAATTGGAAACTTTTTTTGCGGGGCCCCAGGCTTATAGCAGAACAGAGAGATATGAATAAAATTTATTACAGACTTTATAGCTCTATAGTAGAATAGAAAGCAATCAAAATGTGTGCTTAAAAAGTATTGTGTTATGATGTGTTGTGTGTCCAGGTATGCCCCGGTATCCGCTGGGGTTCTGTTTCGGTCCACCCTATGGACATCTGAAACCATGGATACTGGGGACACCTTTTCAAAGATAGGGGGGACATCAGTGGTTTGGACATGGGAAGATGACAGCCCATATCCTCTACCATAGTGGTTCCCAAACTGGTGGGTCACAACCCACCAGGGAAACCAGAAGCAGGCATTCCCCCTTAAGGGCAATGGCCAAGAAATGACTATGGCAAGGGCACCAAACCATCACTCTGCCACACAAACAAGAGGCTTTTTAACATACCTGGATGGTGCAAGGGGGGGCTCAAAGCCCCCCCCCCCCGCCCTGCAAGCCTCCCTGCTGCTCAGAAAGGCTCCTAGCTCTAATCGCAACCCACTTCCAAGTTCTCATTCGCAAACTGGAAGTGGGTTGTGACCAGACGTAGGAGCCTTTCTGAGAAAAGGGGAGGCCCACAGAGAGAGCCAGTACCCCCCCAGCTCCTTCCATATGGCCAGCACTATCCCCATGTATGTATAATGGCCCCTTGTTTGCAGTGGTGGTGTGATCGCTGCAATGCCATCACTGCCACCACAAATACTCACAGGGTTTCCAACATCCAAACAGACATTTGGGAACCACTGCTCGACCAACCAGCATCCACGTTCATTCTTCAGTTCTAGGATTGCCAAGCCAAGCTTACAGATCCATCAACTTACTTGGAAGACAGCCTTGATTGCCTGAACATCTCATCTGATAGATTAATCATCACTAATAGGAATTTTTGAAACAGGTGTCTCTTGCAACGTCATTCCACCTGGTCAGTACACAACTTCCTTACATAACACTATGAAAGGTCAGGTACTTGACTTCCCTTTGTCCCTCCCCATTCATTTTTTTTCTTTCCTTTTGAATCAATTATCTTGGTCTGTAAGTTATTCTAAAATATGCTTTGGCAGACAGGCAGACTGTAAATGCATAAGTAAACAAAAGTTCTCTCCAGAGTGCTATTAGGAGTTCTGGGCTACACTTCCAGGAGTCATCCAGAAACCATCAATTCAGGATCTCTGCTCCCAGTTCAAGAAGAGAAACGGCAAAACTAAAATAGATTTGAGCTTCAAGTTTTACAGTGTCACAAAAACAAACTCGCCAGTCAATCTCCTCTTTTCCTCTGGGAAAAGCGGCAAACACAGTTTACCATAACACTTTAGTTGGAACCCCATCAAGTTTTGCCTCTGGGAGCACTGACAATAATAAAGAGACGTCCGTGCCGGAAGACTGCATGTGAGGCCAGGAAAGGGTTTCCTTTGCCAGCACCTTGCCGATCATCAACCGCTGCCCATTCTTAATGGGAAGAGAAAAGGTAACCTGCTACTTGAAGCCCATTTTCCCCACTCACCTGTTATTTTTCATTTTAATAGGCATCTCAAAGACGGCTCTCAGGTAAGACATTTGTCAGTGGGGAAAAATGAAATATGCCAAGGTGGAACGAGAATCCCTTCAGGAGGCTTCCAAAGAGACAGTCGGAATTGCTGATATAGGCCAACTGTCAGACAAGTGCCGCACCAAAGATGGAGAATGTTCATCATTTTATTTCCTTCCTACAATTACGACCCATTGCCTCTGCTGAAATGAACAGCCTCTGATTCCGTTAATACCGCAGGAAAAAGTACTGAAATCAGTAGTTCGGCTGGCCAGCAATACACACCCCAGTGCTTTTAGCAATCATTGGGTTTTGTAGCAACTGAGGAAGTGCTCACCCTTCAAGAGGCAGGAGAATTTGTTTGCATTTTCACACTAGCGTGCCTACGAAACATTAGGCTGCAATTAAATTGGTTGCTAGACAAGCTGTTTTGTATCTGTTGAGAAAACGAATGCAATATATACTTCCTGCACCTAAAGCTGCACATTAGGCAAAAAAAATTCAAAAAGAGTGAGTGTTTGTAAGGAAAAGAACCAGAACAATTTCGGTCATGTGGTTCATGCACAAAATGGAAGTTCTGCATGTTGGGCAGAGTTCAGTACAGTTGATTTGTAAAGAAGGGGATAGTGCAACAATGGGAGGAAAGGAGGAATGGCTGTTTGTCAACACAGCTATTCAAGTAACAGGAGCCTTGCTTGACAGAGAAAAAGTGGCAATTTTAGGCAGCAATCCTCACCTGGATGCTCATCTGGGAGTAAGCCCCATTGAACTCAGTGGGGCTTACTTTTGAGTA
Source organism: Lerista edwardsae (assembly GCA_029204185.1). Taxonomy (NCBI): domain Eukaryota; kingdom Metazoa; phylum Chordata; class Lepidosauria; order Squamata; family Scincidae; genus Lerista; species Lerista edwardsae. The sequence continues at coordinate 6,705,122 of JAJKFI010011864.1, read as the reverse complement.
GACATACATAGGGTTGTGAAGCAGGAGAGTGGCAACAAGATGTAGGCAGCTTGTTGTCTTGTGTGCTCCCTGAGGCATCTAGTGGGCCACTGTGAGATGGGCCTCTGGGATGATCTAGCAGGGCTCTTCTTATGTAATGTTCTTACGGCCCAGATTGGGTTGCAAGTTATTACAGCTCCCTCCCCACAGACAGGATTAGATAGCAAATTCTGTTTTACTTCCCTCATAATTTTACCTCAGAAATTTACCTCAGAATGCCAAATACAAGGGAGTGGCCGCAGGATGCAGGCATCTTGTTGTCTCGTGCCTCCCTGGGGCACCTGGTGGGCCGCTGTGAGATACAGGAAGCTGGACTAGATGGGCCTTGGCCTGATCCAGCAGGACTCTTATTATGTCCGTATGTGCTATGACTGAATGTGGCCTTGTTATGGGTGTATCTACACAAGATCCTGTCTCAATGCAGGAGGTTGGGTGAGCATATTTCCAGGTACTCCCATCACATTGATATGTAGACTTGTATGCAGATTCAGTTGTCATAAATGCATACAGAAGCACAAAGAAGGGATGCACATATAAAAACCATTTCATCTGAAATTATTACTTCACAAAAAGGTTCCCACACCGCAGTTGAGCAAATGGCTACTATGCCCTCCTAATATTCCGCGCTAGATTGCTTCCTAACACAGGAGACCAGTTTGTAGGTAGCAAATAACTGAATACATAGACTCCTTTACAATCAACCGTCTTAAAATTAGGGGGTATCAAAAGAAAACATTGGTGGGAGATGCCCTACTCATCCTACATCTTGCTTTGTACAATTTTTTTTTAAAAAAGATATATTGATTCAACACTCAATAGGGTGTGTTGGAGGGTCAAAAATATTGACCACAGCCTAATGTTGAGAATTGATCTCGATCTGTTATTGATCTCAATTTTTCCTATTCACGGCTCTCAAAGGACACGAAAGCATTCTCAACTGCATGTTGTTTTTCGAGCATATAGCTCTGTCACATTATCTAGGCTCCAGAGCTTCTCAGGCACCTTACATTTGATTCAAATAATCTTTTGGCACCTTTTGACGACATTTCACTTGAGCCTCTGTTCTTATCCTGTCAACATATTACAAAGCATGAACACCAAGTTCCTCTGTTGCCATACAAGCCGTCCCAGCCCCGTTCTTCATCGTGGGAGGATATCCTTTGCTCCTTCACAGGCTGAGTTAAAAGGATTTCCTCCCCCAGCCACTCACTGTTGATCATCTTTGTCACAGCCAGAGACCTACCAGAGTTATTTATTCTTCCAATCAAGGCCACTTAGCAGTTAAACTGTTTACAAGACAAGAAAAGCCTAATATTGTATTAATCAGAAGAGCCTTTGTCAGATCTCTGAACCTGCCAACGATTCCTTTTCCTCAACATCAATTAAATACTATTGGAGCAAAACAGTTAGCCAGGTTTCCTGGCCAAGCAAAAGAACAGAGAAAACACACAGCTTAACACTCAGAGCGCAACCCTAACCTGGAGTTAGGCCAGCAAAGTTAGGCAGCGAAGTTCAGCCGGCACAAGGGCCACTGTAAAGTATGCTTGGACCACTCTCGGAGTCAGAGAGGCCAGCACACAGATGTGCACCATTCCCCTGACTCCGAGAGTGGTCCTAACATGCTTGACGGTGGCCCTGGTGCCAGCCAAACTTTGCTGGCCTAACTGCGCCGGCACAACTTCAGGTTAGGAACGCGCCCTCAAAGGCTTCCCTGTGTGGCAAGATTCCCCTACTGCAGTGGTTCCCAAATGTTTTCAACAAGCGGTTCCCTTGATCTTCTGCGCCATTGGCCGCAGCTCCCCATTAGGGCTACAATCGTAGACATTCCATAGAGTGGTGGGTTTTCCGCAAGTACTCTGCTGCTCCCCTGGCTGGTTTCCGTGGCTCTCTAGGGAGCCACGGATCACAGTTTGGGAACCACTGCCCTACAGGGGAGGGGAGAAAGAGCCACTGTTGTGTGGTTCCCTCTCCCCTTTCCAAGAGGAGGACCTGGCCATTGTTCTGACCATTTCCCTCCACCAACACAGGAAAGAAAACTCAAAGGTATCTCTTTATAATTGGGCTCTCTTCTGCCCTTTGCAGCTAATGAGTTTCTATGTGAGAACAAAGTGCTTATTTCTTGCCATCATCAACTGAATGATGTCACTTCCTGCTTAATGAAGTCATTTCTGGTCCTCAGCAAGTGACATGAATGCAATTCAGCCTACCACATGAAACGAGTTTGACACCCCTGTCTAGATTAACTCTAGAAAAGGACAAGGCAACTTGGCAGCCATAACCTGGAAAACATTTGGTGAAGCAAGAACCTCATCAAAGAGCTGTGTCACCATTCCAGTACAAGAGAATCACATCAAACACCACAAAGGAGAGACTTCCTGGTTTCTTTGAAGTTTCTCAAAGCAAAACACAAACGAAAAGCCATCAATCCCAATGCAATATATTGAGTCAAAGACCTGTCATAAAACTTCATTACTATAATGCATTTAGAACTAAAGTCTATGGAGTAGGGAACAATTTTTGTAATGCATCTAGTGTCTCTATTCTTAGGCACAATATTAATCAATAAATATGTCAGAAGGCAAAATGTTTCCACGCAGGCAGACTTATAGGCATGCAAAGAAAAGTGAAGATACTACCAGCATTAGAATTCCAATCCCAGCTGTAGCCACAGCCATGCATTTTGATGGCAGATCCATCAGGCAGCAATGCAATTCACTGACCTTAACTAGCAGCAATGGGCTCGTGTTTTATAGACGCCATTTGCCAGCAGATTAGGCAGCACGACTCACAGAGCAAGGATGAAGATGCCCTGCCTTTGAAGATCTTTCAAAACAAGCAATTCCCATTTCTGGATATACAGTAACACTGCATCACTGGTACAGCTTCAAGGTAGTTCATTCCTGTGACATTACGGCAGTTATTCGTATTTATACTTCCCAAATACACCAATGCTATTCACATATACTGCCGCCGCCGCCGATTAATTAGCATTCCGGTGGCAGGATGCATTTGTGCCTGGAGGCATCATGGAAGCCCAGTGGACAAGAGCGCCAGAGACAGGAGCATCTCCTGACTCTGGTAGGTTGGCAAGGGGGGATGGAATGAGGTATGGGAGGGCGGAACGGGATGGAACAGGGAAGGACAGCATGATAAAGGTGGGAGGGGCGGCATCTGGCAGAGGCAACTTGTCACCTCCAATAGCAGCCGACATGCCCCCTTTGTCTCCTTGGACTTGCGCCAGCTAAAGACATCGTGCAGATCCAAGGAAATCCATCAGAGACCATGGAGACCATGACGTCCCAGAGTAGGATAAGTAGGCCTTTGCATCTCCCGTTGCATCCTAGCACAGACCCCCACTCCTGACAGAATACAACACAAGCTTCCTTGGTGCAGCTGCATGGGGCAGGGATTGGGCTGCTAGTTCCTCTGACAGCAAATAGTCCTGGGCTATGGACTATCTGCCAAGAGAATTGCACCGCGGGGCAATCCTTGAAAACCTGCAAGGCCAGAATGCACAGACATGTCGGCATCGAGGGGGCAGCTCTGAATTCTCTTTTCTCCCAGTAGGCTCTGGGCTGACTCAAAATGGATTGAAAGAGTTGTTTTTCAAGCCCCCCTTTTCAAAACAGGACCCCACCCTTGGAGGCGGTGCCATGATGCATAAACCACCGTTTACATCACTGCTTTGGGACTCCTGCTGCACAGAGCATCTGATTCCAATTCACAACAGAAAGGAACACCAAACTTTTTTTTTTGTTTTTGCATCATCATCATCATCATCATCATCATCATCATCATGCTGCTATTTTAAAGAGCTCGCTTGCCAGTTGCCAGCCTCAAGTTGTTTATCAAAACAGAGCTCTACCGCACAGCTGAATGTAGGTTCAAGCAAGCTTCAAAACATTATTTTCTATAAAAGCGTTATTAATTACTCCAATACTAATGTCATGCCAGTAACAGCAAGAATGGACTACAAGCTGTTTAAAATATTAGTTGCTTTCCTCACCACAGCTTTAATGATATATTTACTAAGAGTGCTTATGAAATAGGATATTTTAACACTTAAAAAACAAGGGTGGCAATAAACAATATTCATTTTTTTCAGAAAATAACCTAAAAGTGCTTATCTTCTATTCTATCCAAGGCAATTGTACATTGCAGAATGGTTTGTGCAGAAAGTATACCAATCCTATGCCCCACCAGCCCATAGCATGCAACGCTGCTGATGGAGAGTGCCTTGCATGCTATGGAAAGATGCCCACAATGGCCCTAGAGAGGTAAGTAAGGGGGGATAGGATCTCACAGTGCTGCTGAGATCCTCTCCCTACTGTCCCTGAACCACCCCCTGCCCAGTCTGCTCCCTGCCCCGCATCGCCCATGATCCTCCCCCAAACTGTCCCAGCCACCAGATTACAGGTGGCAGCAGCAGGGGATGACGGAGATTCAGCAGGCCGCTGTCACTTGTTTGCACTGGCAGCTGTGACTCGCTGAACCATCAGCTCGGACTGCAAGATCTGCCAACCATCGGCCCAGCATAGGATTGGCCCACAAGTATCTTGGAAGTCCCTAGTTTTTTTGACACTCTGTTCTCTTTGTTCAATCTAGGAGGATAGAGGAAGATGATATTTATTTATATTTCATTTTTAAAAAGAGCAAAAATGCTAGACAACACAATAGCTAATAACGTCTCTAAACAAATACACTGGGCATTACATTTTAAAATACATGACAATGAAATTCCATTCAACCATACCTTCACTCAGCGTGGCTCAAACTGTATGTCGGGACCCAATTTCTGGTGGGTCCCACAGAGCCTCCAATGAAAAAAGGGCGATGGAAAGATCAGATCTATTATTTGTAAGCACATAAATAAAAATATAGGAGGCCCTTAATAGCCGCGGGGGGTCCATTTCCAAACACCAAACTCCACGGGACACTCAAACCGGGGGCTTTCCTGAGGCCCGCAGAGGCCATGTGGCTTCACTAAACTGAGGCAGCCACAGCCATTCCCCAACTGCTAAGCACTCCCACTGCTAAGCACTGATGCAATCCAGAACAGGCAAGTGAACAATAATTATAGAGGGCAGCTGAGGGCTAAATGCCTGTTAACCCAGAAGCAGCCGTGAACTGGGCAGGACCGCAGCGTGCCAAGACTGTCCTCAGCAGCCATTTCTGTAACTACAGGTGGCTCACCTTGACCCACAAGTCCGGCTGACGGCTGCAATTCCGAGAGAGAGAGAAACGGTTTGCGCTTAATGCAGCTTCTCCCACGCCCACTGCATCCCGAAGGGCTGGCATGGGGCACACATACAACAGCACTGCCACTTACAGCAGACTTTTGAAACAGTCTGAACACTGCGGCTGCATCTCTATTTCCATTCGTGATTTGTGAGACACTCTCGTCCTCAAATGATGAATACTAGCCCAAATACAAGCTTCTTCCATGAACAATTGAGAAAGCCACTTTTCCCCCAAAACTTTTACACTGGCTCATAATATTTGGGCAGAATCACATTGTGCGGCAGGGGAGGAACATGTGCTCACCAAACAACGCTATAGCTCCTCTGCATAATGGGGGGGGGCGCGTCTTAAAATCCAGAGGCTGGGCTACGCAGGCACTGCCTGACCGATGCTCAGAGGGTTGCCAAGGGGAGCGAGCCCATAATTTAGGTTAGAAAAAGAAAGGTTTATTGATACAGAGAAGCAAGATTAAGCTGAGATACAGAGAACTTAATAAAGAAGAAGAAAGGAGGCAGATATGGAATATGAATTGGGTCAGCAAAAGCTGAAAACAAGGTCGCCCCCACCAGCTGACCGAGGGCTCTTGGCAACAGCAGACAGACTCGACTGGGGGGGGCAAGATTGGGGACACTGGTGACAAAAAAACGGGGGACAAAATTGATTGAGGACAAAAAAATATATGGGATCCTCACACAGGTTGGTGTTCCTGATCTTGGCCTTACCGTACCTGGACTATGTGGTGATAAACTGTGCTGGGCCCAGCCCTAGGCTTGGCGAAAGCCACCGCTGCAGCCACCAGCTTGGCGAAAGGAGTAGGCAGGAGGAGAGCCTGTGTGTTGGCACCAGCTCCAGCATTGTGACGTTTGCCTGAAGGCCTGGAAGGGTCTCCTCGTAGCCACCCACTTCAGGCCGTTCATCCAAACTGCCCGCAAATGAGATTCTAAATATTAGCATCAAAATCACGAGGGAAAGCCAGTTTGGATTGACCACGCACATGTCACCCCTGCGCAGTCTTTCTAGTGGCTGTTGCTGGCGGTCTGCCTTTTTTTTAGATTGTGAGCCCTTTTGGGACAGGGAGCCATTTAACTTTATTATTACTATTTGCCTGTAAACCGCTTTGAACTTCGTGTTGAAAAGCGGTATATAAATACCTGTTGACTGACTGACTGACTGACATGTCAGAATGACAGGAATCGTGGCCCTCCCAATTCTCACCTGTGCTGGCAGAGCACAATAGCTTGCAGTGCATCTGGCACAGGTTAGGAGGTGGCTGGAGGTGACCTTGGTATAAGCAGTTCTTTAGGAAAAGCATGCTAAATTGATGCCTCCTGGTATGGAGGAACTTACAGCCCAATCCTATCAAACTCCCCCCTCCACCAATGCAGCTGCCCCATCAAAGCATGTGCTGTCTCTTGCAGGGGTAAGACAAGTCTCCTCCAGGTAAGAGAACATTTGCTTCCTTGCCCCAGGGGAAGCTTCCACTGCCTCAATGAGCCTACTCAGATCTACACCAGCAATTTTGCTAGTGCAAGTCCAAGTGGGCAGGATATTACCAAGCTTCTGCCACTGATAACCAGCCCCTTCCTGCCCCATACTGCTCACCCCCAAGCCAATTTACCTGCTTCAGGGCTCCTGCGGAGGTTGCTGTCCTCTGATCACTGTCACTCACTGTTTGTGGAAATGGCCTGGCTGTGCTGTATAGCACATCACATTTTATGATGGTTGTAAAGCATGTTGCAGCACCAGAGCGCATGATCCAGTGGCACAGGATTGGGCTTGGGCTATTAATCCCTACACAACAGACCATGTGCTCCATGGTATTCACTGGCTCATGTTGGCACCTGCTGGAGATGCTCTAGGAGAATTTCCTGCTACAAGCAGAGGGTTGGACTAGATGACCTTGTAGGTCTCTTTCTATGATTCTATGTGACAGGGACTGGGGACATTCAGGGATTTGTACCATAGACATGGTGACCAATCTGGATGACCTTCTGGCATAGCACTTCCAGCTGTTTCATTCTACACTGCAACAGCAAAGCAGTATAACAAAACTGGAGCTTGTCCTGGTTCACTTCCATATTTATCAAAGTGTTTCTCAAAGAAAGCCAGAAGCCAAAACAATTCCTTTCTCTCGCCCCCAGCCACAAGAACAATTCAGATCAAGTTAAAAATGGGCAAAGTGAAGCATTGAGATATAAAAATCCAGCTGTAAAGCAGATTCACTTTCAAATGCCTCACATGATACTTTCAAAGGGATTCTTCAGTCCAGCCCACCTTGTTTTAGTGTTTTTTCCCCAAGGGTATTTGTTAAGTAACTGGACAACAATGGGGCGGGGGGGGGAAGAGCCTCTTCTGCCTTATCTTGCTCAAATCTTAAATATTAAGTATAATTTGACTAGTCTTCAACCAGATGAGAACTCCACAGGCAGTTCCAAAAAAAACCCATTAGGCTCCCCTCGACATTTGCGATTATTAGCCGGCAAATTCAGCAGACCAAAATAAAAAGGATCAGGTTTGGCAGAAACATATATCATTACTTTGCAGGGACATGGGACATGGGAGCCTGCTGTCATAAGATGACAAGGAGGTTATCTGGAAGCATAAGGACTGCAATCGAAGAAGAAAGGACAGTATGCGCAGCTCAAGTCAGGCACTAGAAGGAAACCCTGCTCACTGGGCAAGAGGCCCTTTTCCAAGTGGTGTTCCTCTTCTATTCAGCAAGGGGAGAGCAGTGGTCCCTCTTCACCCCTGCGCAGGGTCTTTTCTAGTGGCTGTTGCTGGGGGTGGTCTGCATTGTTTAGACTGTGAGCCCTTTTGGGACAGGGAGCCACTGAACTTTATTATTCCTATTTGTCTGTAAACCGCTTTGGGAACTTTGTGTTGAAAAGCGATATATAAATACTGTTGATTGATTGAGCAATGTTATAACTTGGGGACAAAGTCTGGTTGAAAAAAAACCAATGACATTGATGGTGGGATGCCGCGGAGCCACCCCCGCCCTCTCCAAACATGACTGGAGCTAGGCTCTGGTCACAGCCAGCGGGCCTTTGGGAGTCCTTAGAAAGTCACTTCCGGTTTTTCGGGAAAACTGGAAGTGACGTTTAAAGGCCTTCTGAGGCCCAGGGAGTCTTCCCCGGGTACACAACCTCCCCAGGCCTTCGAACACCCTCCAGATGCAAACAGAGCAGCACTCCAGTCGTGTTTAGAAGGGGCAGAACAAGCCAGAGGGTGGGCAGCTGCAGCGGGGTGGCACTGGGGTCCTGTGACCTCCCCTCAGCTATGCTACTGCATTAGGTGTAAAGGTTACCTGCCTTAGCAGCATGCAGCACAGGCACACAATTTCTCCCTCCCCCTGCCCAATTCTCCATCAAGCAAATGGGCAACTATGCACACAAATGGAGGCTCCTCGTGGACATGCTCTGTTCACCCTAAACTTATAGCCAATACTTTCTCCAAGCAGGGCATTTGCCAGTCCTAGAGTTTCCCTATTTCCATTTGCTGGAGAAAACAGTACACGTTGAAGCAGTTCCAAACTGACCCGAGATTAGTGGATTGGAGAGCGCACTATGTTGCCTCCTCCTTGAGCTGTACGCCCTGCATTGCTTTTACCCATTTGGGGCTTTACCGCACCACTTCTGGATTGCCTGGATACCACCACCAGGCACTCGCAGCACACTTCGTTTGTTCTGTGAGCAATCCAACTTGGTGCTGAATTGTGAGCTCTTTGTTGCATACCAGCCATACTTAACACACCAGGGATACTAATTTTCATCCAAATGCTGTTTGAAGTGTCATGTGCGGATCAAAAGGGACGACAATAATCACTCTGAACTGGGAACTGCTTTAAAGGCAATTCGGAAGACAACACACATATGCAAACCAGGTACAGACTGGAATCGTAACTGACTATAAAGCACATTAGCTAGTCCAACAGCACCACCTTTGAAACTGTTCCTTGCATTTTTAACAGGGTTTCTCCTCCCCAACCACCAAGCAATCCATGGCAGAAGAAAACAGCAGAAAGGACAGAAGACCAAAAGTGCTCATGAAAAGATGCAAACAGAAGAAAAAAAGGTAAATTAAGTTGCAACACAACTTATTTTTAAAAGTTGCATCATTCTTTTTTTAAGCCCACATAATTATTCTTATTTCAAATCTGCTGCGTTTTCCCTGCTAAAGGAAAAGCAGTAACATACTAATCAACTCAAGATACTGAATACTCTTGAATCAATTTGGTTTCAAAGCACAGACTGAAAAAATATTGAGTTTTTGAAAAGCTGAAGTCCAAACTAAAATGAAGCAACTCTTATAATGCAATCCTATGCAAGTGAATGCAACTTGCCTCCAGGTAAGAGTATAATAGGATTACAGCCTTATTCACTTTAGTGCAGTTTTCTCATACTGTGGGTCGGGACCCACTTGGTGGGTTGCAAACTGATGTCAGGTGGGACATGGAAAGCTGGAAGTGGCCATCTTGGAAGCTGCACACCTTACTCTTGTTATATTCCTTTTGTGAGCATTAGCAGTTTGAATTTTCAAGTGAGGGTTTTAAAATTTTGTTCAGTGCTTTGACATAATGTTTGCCCTAATCTTGCTTTGTCAGGGATGTTTCATGGTTGTGCAATTGCTGCAGTCCAAGAATGCCAGTTTGCATTCCAGGAATGTCATTTGATGACATCACAAGGATGGCACTTCCTGGTTGATGCTGTCACTTCCGGCCATAATATAACATAACTTCTGGTGTGTCCTGACGTGAGTGCCATTTGAAAAAGTGGGTCCCGGTGCAAAACATTTGAGAACCACTGATTTGGAGGATCTGGTTCAAACCATCTCCATGCTTCTACTCTGTGGTTATGGTACAAGGTGTAACCGCAGCGGTTCTGTTGCAGATCCCCCCTGGATTTTAAATGCCCTGAAAAACCAACAAGCAGGAAAATCAGGATTTCTATCTTGTCCCTGCCAAGCTGCCCTGAGTCCAAGGCTGAGGAGCTTTTTCTAGAGCTGAATTCATCCTGAATTTCAGATGAATTTCTAGATGCAGAATTTATCCTTGGAGAAGCAAGGAATGTCTGTGCAACCCCCAAAGTGGGTCTGTCAGCACTAAAACAGCTGAAATTTGAATCGAATCCACAAACACTGGGAATCTTCTGATGTCCCCACAAGCAGATGAGTTCCACAGGTAATTATTATTATTAGCTGCAACCAAAATGTAAAGCAAATGACTTTATTGATCAAGTGTCAAGGATTCAGAAGAGAATATAGTTATGATTAGGGATGGTTTTTTTCGGTAATCAACAGATGTTAAATAACGAGAATTTCTACTGAAAACTCTACATAAAATGAAATGTTTTACACGAAAAACAGCGCTTTTGCTTATTTTGACAGAGTTTGACACAAAATTTAGATCAATTTCACAAAAATAACACTTTTGTTTATTTTTGACACAATTTTGAGGAATCCACAAATAGCTTTCAGTAAGGGATCAGGAGGAGGAGTGGCAGAATCAGGAGGAAGCTTGCTTAAACATGCATGAGCACACATGTTCATAGTTCTCAGGTAATGTTGGGGCGACTTTAATGGAATTTCTTGACACTCCAAGCAGCAACCAGAGTGCAGCTTGGGAATTTTTGAGCAGGTTATTTCGGGCTGAGGTGTGTGTGCGCCAGTAATTGCTTGCCTTTGTAGGCCCATTCACCCTTATTTATTGCGCTGTTTGCAAAATTAGCAATAAAAATTGGATAAAAACACATAACACCGCAATTTGCTATTTTAAATTAAAAAAATTGGAAAAAATATCACCAAAAAACCCCACCCCTAGTTATGATGCAAAAGACTATGAAAACCTTTCAACATTTTCTCAACTACACTGCAAAGCCACTGTGAATAGTTCATTGTAAAAAATTAATGCTTTATTATGAAAGGGCAGCACAAGCAATGTAGAACCAGTCCCAATTATTTCAAAGGGAGAAAAAAAATAAGAGTTCTCTTTATGTTCTTTCCCTAACCCAGTACAATCATTCAGACTCGGCTCAAAATTATTCACAAATTACCAACTAAATTGGGACTGACAAATCTTATTCGCAAGCTTTCCATGCAAGTATTTTCTCTCATCCTTACAAGTAATATAATTGCTTAATTCATTACAGTGCTTAATTTGTTTTTCAGGGGACATTTCAGAGGCTTCAAGCAACCTTCCAATGTAACACGTACCTACTATAGCTTAATATTCCACTGCTCATACCAAGTCTTTCACACAAGCCAGATGAAAATGGATCATTAAGAAATTCTTTCCCAAGGTCCTGTATTCTCTATCATTCTGTGTATGTCAAAAGACATATGAATATGTTCCATGTGTAAAAATGAAAGGGGAAAAACCCAACGCTCAACAAAGAACATAGATTTTTAGCCAGCCAACTATTTGATCAAACCATTGTGTAGCTGGCTGGAAAGCTACACTGCCATTGCTAGTTAATTTTTAATCATCATTTCATTACTAGAATTTTGACCCAAGCCAGTCAATAAGCATACTGGATGATTTCTCATATTGGAATACAATGCAGTATAATTTTTTTCTTAAGTGGAAAATATATTGCAAGATTGAAAAGCTATACGAGGTTGTTGTACTACACACACCGCATTTGTCACTGCCCTGAAGCAACCAATTTAATTTCTAATTGGTTAAAAAATAATGCAACCCACATTTTCCGTTTGTTGACTTTGTCTTTCACTCAACTGTGACTGGATCCGTATGGTAGCAGAGCATCATGCCCACGAAATGCTCTTAGAAGTAGGATTCCTAACAGCCCAATCCTGAACACACACACAGCACAATCCTAACCCGGAGTTAGGCCAGCACAGTTTGGCTGGCACAAGGGACACCATAATGTATGTTTGGACCACTATTGGAGTCAGAGAGGCCAGCACACAGATGTGTGCCATTCCCCCTGACTACAAGAGTGGTCCAAACGTGCTTGTTCAGAAGGCAAGTGGGAGAGCCACAGGTTGAAAAACCTGTCCAAGTGCTGTGACCCCCTTTCGGGAATGCCACTGAATAACAAAAGAGTAACCTATTTGTTACTCGTTTGAAGTTCTGTTAATTCATTTCAGAACCAAAGAAATACAGGCCCTATTGAGATCATTTTGTGTCATTTATTCTGAAATGCAAATACAGCCCTAAGGTTTGCATCAATCTATAGTTTATAACTACAAAAGGCAGTGGGATAACAGAGCCAGATTCTAGAAGTTTCTGCTGGGCTTCCTTAGCCTCTAGCTTCTGCTGTGGTGCCGCCCAAGAGAGGCTTCCATACATGCAGACAAATTCTTGCTCCTCCACAGAGACCACCATCACATGCTGAAGTGAGACTGGCCAACGCTAGCCCCCTCCATTCAAGTCCAACACTGTGGAATCCATGAAACACCCCAAACTAGCACCACCCTTTCTGTCCATATCTGAGACATACATTCAATGTCCACTATGCTCCAGAACAAACATGGACTTTATCATGACTGATTTCAGGAAAAAAAAGCAGAGTTATGAGTCATCACAACCACAGTTGGTAATGGCAACAGCCGCCAAGACTCTAATATTGACCCAAGACATTCCTAAAACAATGCACCACTTCACGGCCTGGACGGAAGCGGAAGTTTGGCCTTGCTGCTCTGTGGGACTCAATCTCAGCCATATTCAACCACTATACTGCAGCACATTGGTGTGCTGCAGATGGTCCACAGATGGGCCATGAGAGTCTGGAATCATTCATTAGCAGGGCCAATGGGGGGATGTTAGCCCAAGTCCAGCAGTGTGGTGGGCCTTGTCAATTGCCCAAAAAGCAAAGGTGGGCCTTGACCATTTTAGGGCCCTGTCAGTGTGCCATGAGATGAAAAGGGTTGACTTTTACTGCACCATCCCATCAACAGTCCATGTTGGCATGAGTGCCACATGCATACATATAACAAGCTCCAACTCAGCATCCTAAATTATACAGCTTGACGCTAGCCCCGGTTTGAAAAATGAGCCGTCCCCAATCCATCAGAAATGTTCACACATATCAAGACAGCTCCTGCTCCACATTGAGAGGAACATCGTTTCCAAAACACCACTTTAACTTTACTCGCTAAACTTGAGAAGCTAGGCAGGCTTTTCCTCTTCATGTTGACCCAAAAGTATATCCCACCGACTTCTGTGGAGCATACTGTACTCTAAGGTTACCGTGCAATCCTAACCCCTGCCTGAGCCAGTGCAGCCATCCCTCCACCGTAAAGCATGTTTGTGACTACTCATGCGCCAGCCCAGCAACACTTAATTCTGGATCAGTGCCAAGTGAAACATGTAAAGTTGTGCCATGTGGCATGGAGGCTAGGAGAGGGTGGCAGGGAGGGGGCATTTGGGGGTAGGGTGGAATGGGGGCAGATCAGGCCCCAAGAGGAGGGGAGATTGGCGGAGGCCTCCTCCACTGTATCTCAATCCGTTTCCCAGGCTACCTGGTGTTACACCAGGCTTCTCAGATTTGCAGCCGCGATATAGCTGGTGAATACATACCACTGACCACAGTCTACCTTACTTCTCAGTAAACATACTCAGTATTCTGCTGAAGGGGAGTGGTGGAGTCCTGGCAACCACAGACACTGGTTTGCCTACCAAGGTGAGCCAACATTTGTGGACCTCTGCTGACGAGGGAGGGCATTAATCTGCACCTTCTAGTCACATAAGGGGCCCTGCAGGGCTGCATGATCCATCAGGCTGACGCCTAGGGGCCCTGCAGTGACTAGGCCCATCAAACTGGCACTGTTACCTGTGCCTTCGCCCACCCCAATGTTGGAGCACAGGGCTCGAGCCGGGCCCTATCACTCATGGCAGATGGCCGCAAGCAGGGAGCCGAGCCGCGGCAACACAGAGCTCCCATGAGGGAGGGCCTGGCCCAGCTCGGCCTGCAGGACCCAGGGCGGTCAGCAAGCCAGGGCTGAGTGGCGCCTGTGCGGCTGGCGGCCTGGCCCTGCTTCCAGGAGTGGGTGGAGTGGATGTTGCAGGGCTGAGGGTGTTCAGTGCGCCAGGGCCAAGCTGCCGGCCAACCCAGCTCTTGGAGGCAGGTCACAACACTGACACACCCCTCCTTCCTCCGCAGCTCCAACTGGACCCACGGCACGAGCTGCCTGCCGGGGAGCAGAAGAGAGGAACAATAACAAGGGATAATAACAAGGGCTGGGGGGGCCCTCCTTTTCCTGAAGTGGTTTGGAGGGGGCCCAAAACACCTGAAAGCCCAGGGGCCCAGCCATGGGTTGATACTGCCCTGGGGCCGTGATCACAGAAAGGAAATGTCTGAAGAAATGTCTGAAGCCAACTGTTTCCTCCTTTAGTAGCTCCCCGAGATACTACATAACAGTCATTGCTGAAAGCACAAATTGAGTTATACCAAAACCACACTTAGCCCAGCCCAGCTTGATACGGGGGCAGGCTATCTAGGGATCTTTACTAATCTCTGTATTACTACTGGCAGAAATCCCAGGGTGTCTGCAATCTCAAAGTAGGCAGTTCCTCCTTGTACTGGCTTCGAGGCTTCCTGTGCTGGCACGGAGAAGACTTATAAATTACTCAGCAGTTATTAGGCACTGTCAAGAAATTAGACTGGGACAAAACATGTCTAACTATAGGCAGCTCTCTAAATTGTTACAGTGTGCAAATGAAGGGATTTGTTTGCATCAGGAGTCTTTGTAGCGCATTTTCTTTCGACGCTGCTGGATGCCAACTTTCAGCCTCTTTTTCAAAAAAAAAAAAAAAAAGCCTAGCAACTAGTTGCTGTTGTTTTTTCCTCCCCCAAGAATCAGCGAGGAGAAAAGCAAGCATTAAAGCAGGCTGAGTCTGGAAAAAAACCTGCAACTATGGCATTGTACACATTAGCCATTATTTGCATACGTTCCATTAGGTGACAGTTTGCATCGTCACACAAAATATTGTCAAACTTCAGCAGGGCTACTTGCTAAGAACTGCAAATGTGGTGTTAATTTACGTTTCATAGAAGCCTCTCAAACGGAGGTAAGCTCCGTTTACCTAAATCTCATGGAAGCATGCAAGCAAAATGGTCCAATCCTAGCACTCTTCAGCACCGGCAGAATGCGGAACCGTAGAGGCACCGTCACACACAAATGCCAAGTAGGCTGACGGGAAGCTGCCGGCAGCCCCATCGACACCCACCGGAGCAGGTAAGTCTAGTGCAGGGGAATGGGAGGGATAATGCTCAATGAGACCAGCATATCTTGAAAGTGCTCATCTTGGCTTTGGGTCTATGATTTTTTCATTACCTGACAAGAAATTAATTTAAGTTAGCACAGAAAAGTCAAACATGGACAAGCTCAAGTCTCATATTCAGGCTTCAGAAGTCAGGGCTTCTTTTGTGTGTTCCACCTTCTGGACGTTCTGCTTCTATATGCATGCTGTTTCAACAGTAAAATATGATATTGATATGTATTACATGTTCTTTGTGGAGGGGGGAAGCTTTATCAGTTTTATCAATGAATGAATGAAATTTAAATGAATGAGTAAGTTTTACTTGGATCTTTCTTGTAATCAGCATGAGTTCTTTCTTTCGTTTTGAATTATGTGACATTTACAGAGAAATAATGCTGTGCTTAAACTGAGAAATGAGATACAAGGAGTAAAAACAAATATTTTAAGTTGCTGCAGGCCAGATAAAATGTTGTAGGGGGGCAAATTTGGCCGTGAATCATAGTTTGGAGACCCCTGATCTAAACTGATCCCAAATTTGAGTCTTTCCTGCTGAGGCACATGAAAAGGAATTGTGGTAGCAGGCTTTCAAGCAGCTAACAAGCACCAAAAAGACTACATATTTTATGCCATGATCTGGGATATAAACTGCTCAATCTATCAGTGTAGATATTCCCATTTTTAGGCATAGGCCAACAGCGTCCTCCCAATGTTGCTGGGCATTTTAAAGGAGAAAATTGTTAATATGCAAATATGATCTTCACAATTGATGTGGCAAGTGCACTCAGGTAAGTGTACTTTACAATATTGCTTGAGAAACTGATCTGTAAGAGCCTATTAATACCTATGCGTGTGTTATAAAACATGTTGAGGCATTATGAGACTGCTGCAAATTCAAGGACAGATCCCACATTTCAGAAGACTCCTGAAAGTCAAAACCGTCTAGATGAGTTTCACATAATCAACACAACACCACAAGCCATTGCATTATGGAGCTCTTATAAGGACATTATAGAGACAATGTTCAAGATGAGGATATAAATACTCATAAGAAGAGCCCCACTGGATCAGGCCAAGACCCAGCTAGTCCCGCTTCCTGTACCTCACAATGGCCCACCAGGTGCCTCAGGGATCACACGAGATAACAAGAGGCCTGCATCCTGTGGCCATTGGCATCCCTCGTACCTGGCATTCTGAGGTAGCTTACTTCTAACAACAGGAGATTGCACACATCCATCACGACTTGTAACATGTGGTGTACAGCATCAGATCAACTCAAAGCATTCAAGTTTTATACTTATTGCTTTCCCCTGGAATTCCTTGAGGATAACGCCTTAAATAATTGTGTTTATATTTTTCCACCCTACTTCAAGGTGTTACAATAATCCATGTCCTTACTTCATGTTCTCCTCCATACTTCTTGTAAGAGCGCAATCCTAACCTGGAATTAGGCTGGCACAGTTAGACCAGCAAAGTTTGGCTCGCACCAGGGCCACCATAAAGCACGTTTAAACCACTCTCGGAGTCAGGGAGGATGGCGCACGTCTGTGTGCTGGCCTCTCTGATTCCGAGAGCAGTCCAAACATACTTTACGATGGCCCTTGTGCCAGCCAAACTTTGCTGGCCTAACTGTGCCGGCCTAACTCCAGGTGAGGACTGCACCCTTAGTCAGGTTAGACTTACTTTCCAATCAAATATACCAAAAGATACCCACCCGTAACAAATCACTGAGACCTGCTTCCAATGAAGTCAAAGCTTGGAAAATGTGAGGAAGCCTTCCCCCCCCCCCCCGCAACATGCTTCACAGCTGAACAGGAACCGTACAGCCATGTCCAAACACAAATCCATCAACCACACAAAATAACATCTCACCTTCACTCCTACTGGACCTACCGTCCAGTGAGCAGATGCTCTTATGGCAGCACTAAGATAAAAAAGTTAAATTCACATTTGCAAAGTTACTTCTGGAAGAAGCAAAATTAAATCACTCAACAAGATTAATTTAATCCCATTTGAGATCAAAGTTGGTTTTGCCATTTCATGCTTACAGGGGCTTTTTAGTGGATCAGTGAAGAAAGAAACTATTACACAGCACTGCAAACACTTGATACTATAGACTTTACTTATTCCCAAGCTGCATTGGATATAGTGGAGGCATCTTCCTGTTACATTGCTGCTAACCTAATATGTTACAATTCAAGCCCCAGGAAAAAATGGTTCTTTTAGGACTGGTCCCAGGTTAGTTTCTATCTCAGCAAACCAAATGACAGCCATGCTTTGTTTAAGAGCTATTTGATAGCCTGGAAGCCAAGGACTCCACCAACCAGGAGTGGCAGCAGGACACACTTGCATTACTGCAACATGAGAAGGTTGTGCATTGCAGATGTCCCCAGACACCTTCAAAAAGCTGGGAGAGAACAGCTGGAAATCCATGGGGACAGAGGAGAAGACAAAGGACTACCTCGTATTATTCCAGTACTCCAGCTTCTCCCCCACCCTCCCTCTCTTTTTCTTACTAGTTCCTTGCTCTCATGATATAGCTCTGGGAAAGGGCATAAACAAGAAAGTTCAGTCTCTGCGCTCCAAGGATGAATGGCGAGCAGAAGAGGGTTGTTGCAATTACAATAAAACGCCTAATAAGGCATAAAAAACATTAATACAAATATCGCACTTGTTATTCGTCATCAGCCAAGCTACTATGATCAAGAAGACAACTGAAAAGGTTATCCTATGATATACTATTGTTCATCCCCACTTGGGCTTTCTAAGAGCTCGATCCTATCCAGCACAGAAGCAGCTGCACTAAATGGTTACTGCTGGATCCGAGCAGACTGGAGATCTCCTCAGACATTCATCCCCTTACCCGAGCAAAGCACCAGCCTGCTCAATTGGGCTCCTCAGTCTGGGCCTGCTATTTAGCTGGCACAGACACAAGAAGACCTGCATCAGGCTTCCGAATACAGGCGGGGGATAGGATTCAGCAGAGGAATCTGCCAGTCCCAACCCGCTCCCAGCTCTGCCCCGCCCCCTGGTTCCACCCCCCTTCAGCCCAGGATCATCTCCCCCTACCCTTCCCACACCCCTATGCCGCTTGGCACTTACCTTGGACCATCCATGGATTTCCCAAATTCTAACTCAAACTTTCCAGATATCAGAGGACAGTTTCAGAACATGGAAAGAACAGAACTACAATATGCCCATCAAATGTAGTTGGCATCTGCCATGTTTATGACAATGATATACAAATGAGCAAATTATATATAATCAGGTATGCACATTAGCTTACTATGTTTTCCTAATCTGCCCATTAACACTAAAGAAGTTGGCCTCCCTTAGAATAGCCAACATGTTTGGTTACACAAGTGTTATAAATAAATCATTTGCCACTTTAAGCATTGATAGTGTCATACGTCCACTTATACGTTTTCATTTTCTAGCACTCCCAATTTCTTGCAAATTTCTTTAGCGATATCAGGCTACGTAGGGAGGTTCCCCACGTAGAAAATGATTTGAACAGAATCTAAACATTTAAAAAATGTTAAAAACCAGTTCCATCCCATTCTGTCAACATAATCACATGGATGTGTGACAACGCCACAAATATCAGGATGGGGATACCCAGTTAAGATAGGAAACCAGTTTAGCTCCCCCATCCCTACCTATAAAAATAAATTATATCCAAACTGAAGGCAATGAATATGCAACCTGTTAGCTGGTTTAACACACAGCCAGTTTGATTAGCAGACTTTCTAGCCCAATCACATTTTTCTGAAGTCGAGTTTCCATTGTTAAAACAGAACAATGAACAATGTTCCACCACCACTCCGCAATCCTGCATTCAGACCTTCAGAAATTCTTAAACCAATGAAACCCATTGAACCTAAAAGAGCTTGGAGAAGAATGCCAAATAAAGCAAACATCTCAAGCAGAACTGAGAGCAAAGGAGTTGCAACTGTATGGTGGGAAAGGCTGGGAAAGCCTAATGTGACTCCATTGCAAGACAAATGTACTTCTGGCTAGAACAAACAGCTTCTGCTTTCTCTTTTTTGTTATGTCTCCTGTCATCAAAACAAGAAGTATAAAAGTCAAACGTGAGTTTCCTGCAACATTTGAGTATCCTTTCAAGATGCCATGCCATGGGAAAGGGGAAAAGGAATGAAATACTACACGTTCTTGTGAAATCTTGCATGTTCTCACGAGATCATGGGTGGCTTATGTGTAAGCTTGGCCTGGAATTCTGGGAAAACCCACCTAGAATTAACATTAGTATGCAAATGGATTAAGATACGGATACTTATTTCTTGATGGCATCAGTATGTCTGCTAGCAACCAGTCACGAAGACACTATTGCTAATATAACTGAAGTACTTATTTACTTTGCTATGTGAACTTTAGGCACTGTTTTGTTGAAAAGCATCATCATAATCATAAAACAGCTTTGGATGTCCATTTTCCCTGGCCTGAGAAAACATTTTCAATTGTCAGTATACGAGCAGTTTCTCAAAGACCCTAATCAAAATGGAGCGCATTGCGGTGGAAAAATGGAAACAAATTTGTAAAGTGCCATCAGAAGGGGCCAATCACAAGCACTTCTAAAAAACCAAAGTTGGACATTGTTCGCATTGTGCTTCTATAAGTATCTGATCATTCCATGAGTAAGGGAAGGAGGGTATCCACACAAGGACAATTCAACAATAATCAAGACTACCTAGATAGTACAAGAAAAAAAATGAAGTCACAAAAGCTTCTCCTGACACAACCACCAAGATCTTTGCCAGGTCTGAGGAAGCCCAGGCTTGGTATAATCTCCCATACACCCTAGCTGGCCAAGGAGTCAAAGTTCACAGTCTCTCTGTTTAGAAACAGCTCCATGAATAGAGAAGGAATCCTGCCCAGTTCTCTAATAGCAATGCTCCCAGACGGAACTCCCAGACGGAAAATTCTGGTTCAATTACCTGTCAGGGCTTTGCTTCCAGGACTGGCTGGGTCTGGAAGACTTATTAATACAAGGTTCACAGCTCCTGAGAAAGCCAAAGCCTTCAAATAATTTGACAATTACTTTACAGTGGGCTTAAGGAGTTCTAGCAAGAAGATACCAGCTCCATAGATGGGTCAACTCTGTCAGAAGGTGAGAAGGCAAAGACACTGACCTTCAAAGTGTGTGGCAATCAATGTGCACTACAACACAGGACTTATAGATACATACATAATCTATTCTAAAACATATTATAGATTTGCAAGGCATTTTCCTGCATGCAAGCCTGTCCTGATGATGATGAGCATTTTACAAGGAAAAAAATATTGAACTATGGACGTTTGCCAAACTGGGCAACTCATCTGCTGCAAAGGAAAATGTCCCCATGTAGGAAAACTGCAGGTTTTGAAAAAAGTAGCAGGATACCGATACTGTACTAAACTGGCGCTGAACTTCAACCTCCAAAATCCATTTTCTCTAGGTTTCCGCAAGGTTCATTTAAAAAGCAAGAACCCTCTTCCAGAGAAGATCACATTTAAAAAAAGAAAGAGCTATGTTATCTAGCAGGCTATAAAAATGATGTTCCTATTTTCTTCCTCTACTCTCAGACCACCTTCTGCTCCAATCACTGCAAAACCCTGTGTAAAATATCACCAGGACACAAAAGATGCAATGTCAAAGCAAACGGCTAGCAATGAGCTGAAAGCCATTTGCACTGCATGGTTTTTTGTCAACATGACAACCTGCCCACACAACGTCCTCGGCCCTTTTGAAAAGAGATAAGAAGAATCCACATGGTCAATCATGCGAATGAGGAGAACACAAAGAGGTCAAAGGTTAGGAAGCCTCCTAAGGCGAACAAAAAAACTCACCAATTAGGAAGTGTTCGCTCAGCGGTCGCTTAAAGATCTAGTGGCCATTTCTCAGAGGTAAGGAGTATTCCATAGATTTTAAGCTGAAATCTCAACAGTTCACCAAATACTGGATTACCAAAGAAAAGGTCCAATGAAACGAAATGTCAGCACATGATACAATCTTACAATAGTAAGATGATGAGGCTACCTTCTGAGGTTTATAGACACTCATAATACAAATGGTTCCATTTGCACAAGGGGGGAGTGATTTTTATCAGTTCCCCCCTTCTCTCTGAAGTCCCCTGTGTACCCCCACCCCAAGGCTGGAAAACAATCTGGAACAGATTTGGGAGGTGCGGAGGGGGGGGAATAAACAAGAATCATTCCTCCAGTCTCGCACAAGCAGAACTTATCCATTTGCAATATATTTGCCAAGATAAAACTCAAGGTTTTAAAAAGAAAAGTCAGAGCCCAAGCCTATGTGTGTCTACTCAGAAGTAAGTCCCATTATCATCAACAGGGCTTCTTTGGAGAAGCCAACATCCATTTCTGAAATCTACCCTTGGGAACTCTAAACATTTTCTAATACTATGAGCATATTAGTAATTCAAATTTGAATTCTAGCACTTGCAGAAATATTGCACAAGTCAATCACAAGGACCGCATAACTCCTAGCTCACCTGACAGGAGGACAAAGCAATGTGTTTTATAAGGTATTGCAATATCGCTAAATCAAGAACTCCAGACACAGGAACACGGTGATCAGCCACTCAACACAAGGAGCTGTGAATTAGGATCTAATCCTATCAGCAATAGATAAACCAGCAGAAAACTAGGGGAGAGCCTTATAAAAAAGAGAGAGAAACAAGCTGAGGCTTCATAGTAGCTATTCTGGCTCACTGATGTTCTATATACCAGAAATCTTACCTGTTGCACTAACCTGAGACATGACCTCATTTACATGAATGATGTGTCTTCATCAAGGCTATTTATAATTTATAAATACTTTATCTCTACTATTTTAATGCATTTGTATAGCAGCAGATTTTTCTGTCTTTCAAGTGCCAACCACCACTCCTATTCTCGTTATGCGCATTTCATGTGTCTCATGCATTTTTCCAACTGGCTGAGATACTTACAAGCCTGGCAAAGCCCCATGACCTGACTCACTAGTAGATGTCTAGAATCAAAAATCATAATTTTAGATATGCAAGCACATGTTATTTGGCTTTAATTACAGAAATTGAAATCAGATGCTTTTCTTAGAATGCTACGATCATGCTTGAGAATATTTGTCTAGGTTTTATAGGCAAAGCTACTCAAAGACATTGTATTGTTGTAAGGTTCTTTATAAGCACATTTGGCCCCAATCCTGAATGCATTCCCTGAGTACTACATAAAGCAACTGGTGGTTTTGGCAGTTCTCTTTTTGGCAAGGTGGCCCTCTGCTGCCCACTGAACCAAAGCTTGTTTTGGGAACTCTGTTTTTAGAACAGACGTGCGCCATCCTCCCTGACTCCAAGAATGAGCCAAACACGCTTTACGGTGGACTTTGTGCCAGCCACACTTTGCTGGCCTAACTGTGCTAACCTAACTCCAGGTTAGGATTGCGCTCTAAGAAATTAAACTGGCCAAAAATACCGCTACAGATTGACAGCAAAATGGCAAGAGAATTTTTTAGCACAAATTCACTTTCGCTTCTTGGTCACTTGCTACAAAAATTTCTCACAGGCCCGGGTTCCCTGCCTTTCCCCCTCATACTAAGCCTTGGCAGTAACAAAATGTTTCTTTCCTTTCTACATGCAATATAATCATCAGACCACCTTTGACCAACCTTTTAATAGTGCAACATGTTGCATGTTAGTCAGAAGTAAGTGCCATGAGACATATTCCCAAGAAGCAGAGGACAGCAGCCTAAGAAAAATTAGAAACATCAGGCCAAAAAGGGAAAAAGACAGTAGTAGTACAGGAAACACAGTACTGTCTGCCAAGTCCATCTGCATTTTCAAATACTACTACAATATCTGGGAGAAGCTCCATTTCCTCCCTCTACCACTTCTTAGAGCAGACACTACTTAAAGTTTTAGCTACCAGGCCAGTCATAAGGATACAAACATCCAGGGATGGGAACCGGAGTCACATGACTCAAGTCTAAGTCATGAAAACTTGTGACTTGTCTCACGAGTTTCACTGACTCACGAGTTTCACCGACTTGTGTGCACTCTAGTCACATGTGTCAATGACTCGAGTCCAGACTTGGAAAGAGTCACAAATCTGGAAAACCCAAGCCACAACGACCCAGGTATTTTCCCCACGAGTCTCTGTGTATGAGTGTGATGGCTTACTTTTTTCATAGCTTCTGTGTCACACAAAAAACCTTGTAGGGCGATCCAGAAGCCAGCAGCTGCTGCCTTCCCCTCCAGAGCCAAGCACCCTACTCCAGTGGTGTCATCTACTCTCCAGTAGACAGTACGCTGGGCGGGACTTACGCGTGATCGGCAGCCCGTCCACTCACTTCTGCTTTCTTCCCGCTCGCTGC
>JAJKFI010011864.1:6627359-6680855 GCA_029204185.1 Lerista edwardsae | reverse complement strand
GGGAGCCTGCTCACCGGGGGGGGGGGCGCTGGGTGCCTGGGCGAGCAGGCGCCCCCTCCGAGGCCAGGGAAAGCCGCGCGGCGAGCGGGAAGAAAGCGGAAGTGAGTGGACGGGCTGCCGATCACGCGTAAGTCCCGCCCAGCGAACCGTCTACTGGAGAGTAGATGACACCACTGCCCTACTCACCATCTTAAAGCGCCAGGGCAGGGTCCAAGGAGCTGGGAGAGGAGGGGCAGTGGCACACGCGTGTGGCAGGGGGAGCAGCATCCTCAGAAGGGAAAGCGCACCCAGACCCGGCTAGGCATGGGTGGCCCGCAGGACTCTCCGCTTCCCCTCCATTGGCGCTTCTCCACAGCAGCAAACCAGGCGGCAGGGTAGGCTGTTCCAGGAAGGAGGCAGGCCTGGGGGAGGAGGAAGGGTTGCTTTGGGTAGCCGCACCACCCACAAGGCGGCAACACACAGTCCTCCAATCTTCCACAGTTACCATGGAGGAAGCCTTGCTGACTGACCAGCCACAATGGCACTACCTCTGAGCAGAGCTGTCACTCGTAAACCTCCCGCTTGCTGCCTCTGTCCACCCCTCCCACCTTGCTAAGCTCGGATGCCCCCCCCCAGTCCCTGTTAGTCCATGGCAGGCCTAGCGCTCCTTCAGAAGGCAGAATCAGAAACTGTGACGGGAAGGGGGAGGGGCGCGGGGGTTCATTTGGAAGCGAGCATTTCTTTGTACTGCGCTGCTACTGAACACCAACAGCATGGCTTTTGTTTACATAAATGACATGGTGGCCGAAGTGAAGGACTTCAGCACAGCGCCGACTGCAGATGGGCTGGGAATACCTGGGGCGTGCAAAACGACAACCACCACCCCCCAGCACTCCCTTTTTTCCCCATGGATTCATGCCTGATCCACGCCACAGGTCACTTCACAAAAGTCTCACACTCACATCTGTCCTCTTTCCTTATTACTATGCCTTCAAGGATTCTTCCCACAACATCATATATGAATACTAGAATGCAGGTATAGGTGGAATAGAACCTCGGTATCTGCTGGGGTTTGGTTCTGGGACTTCCTGCTGTTACCAAAAGAGTTAGGTAAAAGCAATTAAAACAAAACACAAGTCTATCAGGTAGTCAACAGAACTGCTATTTTGCAGTTCACGCCAAGAAAAGCAGCCCCCCTCTCTTAGCAGTCGCTCACTGAAGGATGGAAACTGATTAATCAAGTCTGCACTCCATTGTTCAGCAAACCAGGGCAATCACTTTTTTCCAAGCAAACTGCAAAATAGCAGTCCTAATAGTCCGACTCCCTATAAAAGTTTTTAGAATGGGGATTGTAACGGGACATTTTTTGTCCCCCTTCTCCAGGGATCGGTCCTGTTTATCTACAGTGGCCATCACTGTTGAGTCTAATCCACGGATCAAAAATCAGAGTATAAAATGGTTGCACCTGCATTTTCAAACCACTTATTAAACTCAAAAATGCATTCACTTCATTTGACTTCCAATGAGATTTGGCCTCACAATAGAGAACAATGAAGTGTTTTCACACTGTAAGTAACTTTATTCTATGCCAGTCTTTCACATTGTTTTCCATTACTTTTTATCATTAAGAAATTGATTTTCCTGTAAAAAGGTTTTTATGATACCACTTAATCTTAGCCAAGCTACTAAAATACTGAAAGCAATTACAGGCACCTTTTATATAGTAATCTGGATCACTGTATCAAGAAGAAAAACAGCCTAAATTAATGTCACACTTGATAGTAGAGGAACCTGAAGAATTTGGCATTGCTCTTGAAATGATAATCAGTTTCAAAGTCAAAATGCACACTCTTGATTCAGTGAACACAAGAAGTATGCTCCAGCCCAATCCGCAGCTCCTAGTCAGTTCACGTATCTCAGGATTATATTTTAAGCAAGCTCCTGATCAGCAAAATTCTGTAATTGTAGTTAAAATATTTTAATTTGGTGTCTTTCACTTTTTAAATAGATTAGTGGTGGCAAACTAAAGAAGCTTTTACAAGGCAAGCAGTTTTCATTTCTCCTTCCTTCCAATAGTAATGGGAAGTGCTTTAATTAACCAACCTATTGCACGAGATAATCAATAATTTCAGTTCACACATGCCAATGGATTTTTGACAATCAAAAAAAGTCTTTAAGTACTGCAAATTAAACCTTAAAATGTTATTTAACTAGGACAAACTTAATACCGAGTAGCTATCCACATGGTTTATTTTTCTATCCTTTTAGAGATACCCTGCAATTAAGCGCCACTAACATTCTCAAATGGCATTAAGGCACAACTATATCCAGATCGACAAAGAGCTTGACCCCTGTATGCATGGTGTTCAGTAATATTTTGAACTATGATCCAACTTTAGCCAATTTCAATTGGCAAAGAGTAGTAAATCCTCAATTTGTGTCCTGGGGCAACCCAGAGTCTCCTCTGGATAATTCAGGAGGCTGAACTGAAAAAAAAGTATTCAAATTCCTAGGTGTCACCAAGTTGTGCACCCCAACCAACTGTGCACCAGATTATTTACAACGCCTTTTGTTAGAGCCTTACTAGACTATTTGTGACATGGGATGTCTGAGATAAAATGAGAGATTACCGTCTTCAGGAACACAGGCACTTCTGTTTGTTGCCAACATAGTAACCTAATGGATACATGAAAGCAGAACTGCTGATGTACCATTTGCAAGAGCCACAGCCTACTCAATTTGGACTTTTTAGACACTGCGGTGTCAAATTACTCCCTTATATGAGAATTCAAGGAGCGTCCCATCAATACAAAGGCACTCTGCTGAAAGGCAGCTCACCCGAACCCAGGGGATCCATTCACTTTCCACACAGAGAGGGGCCGATGAAAAGCTGTCAAAGTAAATCTATGCTCACGTTTTGGATGGTTTAGCGTCAATGGAGCATGCAAACACCCCAGGATGGCGCATAAGCTCAGCCAAGCATGCAGTTCTCCCTAATATATTTTAATTATGCATCTGTCTTAATTGTAATCAGATTAAGTCACCAGAAAAAGGCACAAATTGGAATTTTCTCTGATTGCTAATACTGCTTTTCAGCCCTTTCTTCGCACTCAGAAAGGTAAAAATGCCCAGACAAACGTGACACTTTCTGGAGATCAGCGCCTGTCCTGTCCTTCCACAAAGCCGTTCAGGTCTCATTAGCTGCCCAAACTCACCCAAATGCAAGAGACACATTCAAGCCCCGGGGGCGTCGTTTGGGCTAATTAGCATAAAGGAATGTTGCACATACAGACCAGGGAGGACAATGCAAAAGCTTTCAGAAAAAGCTGTTCAGCAGATCTTTGGACACACTGTGCGCACACAAACATGCAGGCGCTCAGCCACTGTGATTTTCAAGGAAGCACTGCCCCTGTGAGTAAAGTTAAAGCAGACGCTCCCATGCCAGGGCTTCATTTCAGCCAGAACTCAAAACGGGGCTCGCTCCAGCATGCAGTTTCCCAACTCCAGAGCTCTCCTTCTGATTTGAAGCATTAGAAAGAAGAGCATGTGCAGAGTGCTTTTGCCTTGGTGCTCAGTTACCACGGCAGCCTTAAGGCAGAGTGGGATTTAAAGTTAGGGAGCCCAATCGCCAATCTGGCTTGACTTGCAGCATCTTTGTGAAAAGAAAAATGAAGGGCATTTTCCATTCCGGTACACCCCATTTACCTCCCAAGTGCATCAGTTTTGGGAAATGACAAGTGCTCCGGAAACCAGCATCAAGTGAAAGGAAGATGGATCCATCCTACCACACACACCCCCATAAAGGGGTGTTTGGGGGGAGGGGAAAGGAAGAGAGTTGTTCCTTCCCAAGTGTGACATGGTTTAATGAACCGCGATTAGGCTGCAGCTCCAAAAAAACAAAACAAACCCCCTAACCCTGTTCCCAACACCACAACCGGCCCCTGGAGAGCAGAGATGTCCGCGCCCCAAAAGTTCACGCACTTGCAAAGGAAGCTCGCAGGAAACCAGGGAGGATCGCAGGTGAACAAGAGGGAAGCGGCGCCCCCCCCCCGGGTCGAGCCGAACTAACTTGACAGCGGAGGCAGCTCCGAGGGCTGCGGGGGTCGCCGTCCCTACCTCGGCCGCGTCCGCAGGGAAGGAGCGGGGCAGCTCGACCCCCCCCCAGGGCGCCGCGAGCCGCGAGCCGGAGGACGCCCCTCCTCAACAGGTGAGAGGCAGCGGGGCGGAGGGGGCGCCGGCAGCTCCCCGAGCAGAGGGCGCGGGCGCTGCGGGCTCTCCGCCTACCTGTCGTCGTAGCAGAAGTCCGCGCCGAGCGTGTTGAGGTACAGCACGAGCCCCAGCGCGCTGCTCAGCAACTCCGCGATCATCTCGCCGCCGCCGCCGCCGCCGCCCCCGACCGCGCCGAGCATCCGCCGCGCGCCTCGCGCCCCACTTTCGGCCGCCCGCCGGCCTCCTCGCCGCTCGCCCCGCTCCGCCAGTCAGTCCGTCCGTCCGCCCGTCAGTCCACAGCGGGCGGAGCCGCCAGGCAGGCAGCGGCTCCTTATTGTTCTGTCCGCGCCGCGCCGCTCGCTCCTTTACCCCATGGCTGGCGGGCACCGGAGAGCAGCCGCCGCCCGCCCTGTCTCGGAGCGCCGCCGTCAGCGTGGCCGAGGAGCGGGCGCCCCGCCGCCGCCTCCAGAGGCCCCTCGCCGCCGAACTGCCGGAGCCGCTGCCGGCCGACGCTCTGAGAGCGAGCGGGCGCCCGCGTGGGGCTCTCCGGGCTCCCACCGCGCGTGCGCGCCGCCGCACCACGCCCCGCCGCCGCGCCCCTTTCTCCGCCCCCTCTATATCTCCAGCCGCGCTTCGCTGGCTCGCTCAGTCCTGGCCGCGTCCCGCCGGGCTCGTCCGCTCGCGTCTCGGCCCCGGTGCCGCCTTGGCAGTCCCTGGCACGCTGCACCGGCGGCTGAAGCAGCGCCCAGGGCCGGAGGAGGCGGCTGAGCCTGGCACGGGCTGGCCTTGCTCCGGCTCTGCGCCCCCCCCCGTCGCTCCACAGCCAGTCAGGTGGCAACTCAGCGCCGCGGAGGCTGTGAAGCCCGGGAGCGGGGGAGTTGAAAGGGGGCGGCGCCGGGGCCCCCTCCTGCCCGGGTCCGGCGCGCCTGCAAAAGGCACCTCGCTGGGCGGTCCGAGGGACGCCGAGGGCAGCGAAGAACCCCTTGGAAACAGTGGGGGGGGGGACACCAACGTCACGTGGCCAGGAGTCGGTGCGTGTTGCCGAGCGGATCCGACAGGGGCGGAGGCGCTGCCTGAATGGGGGCTCACTAGAGCGTGTGAAGCTCAGCCATTAGCAGCGATCCCCGGGGGGGGGGGGGGGCCCCCGCTGTCGGCTTCGATGAGAGCACACACGCAAAGGGGGCGCCGATCTCCCAGAGGAGGGTCAGTTTGGGCAGCGCTCGCTCGCCTTCCTCTCGTGGGAACCCGCCCCCCACGAGCAGGCGCTGCTCCTCGAGTGGCCTTGCCGCCGCCGCCCCCCGGCCGCCCTTCATTATTTAAGGCGCCGCTCTCCAAGCTCGCTCGGCAGGCAGCACAGCAGGGCCTCTTCCCAGCGGTCCCCGAAGTGCTCTTTGGATGGCTGCCTGCGGATGCCACCAGCCCCCGCCCCCCAGCTGCTGCCCTCAGTTCCTTGCAGCGCCTTCCACACGGCCTCACCCATCCTGATAATTTTAGATCGCGGGCGGGGGGCACTCAGGCAGCAAGGGGGGCCTTCTGCAAGCCGACGTGGAGGACGCCGCAGCGCATCTGGGCTTCCACGGAGAGATGCTAATGGACCCTCGGTCGCTCCGGGTCCGAAGCCTTGGTGCGCGCGGCCCCGTAGGGCAGGAGTGGCGCCCTCCGGGCGCGCCCATCGAGCGCTCGAGGCAACGCGCGCGGAAAGAGGCCGCCGCCGCTTGCAAGCCGGGAAAACGACTTCGCGAACCCGTCAAACAAAGCGAAGCCACAGTTGTGAGTTTGTCTCAACAATCCGGGGCTCCCCCTTGTAGGCAGTTCTTTTTTACCAGGAGGCTGGCATTTCTCCTTTGCCTGGCCGAGGAGACGGAGGCCACGATCCTAGCCACACCTACCTGGCGGTAAGCTCCATTGACTATAATGGGACTTACTTCTGAGTAGGCGTGTATCGGCGTGGGCTCACAACTTTGCTCAGACTTCAACTGGGGACCAGGTTATGCCTACTCTAATCGGATTGTTTTGATTGAATTTTGTACTTGTGCATTACACAAGTTTGCTCCCTGAATAACCTGGTGGGCCACTGTGAGATACAGGAAGCTGGACTAGATACAGACGGGCCTTTGGCCTGATCCAGTGGGGCTCTTCTGATGTTCTGATGTTCAGTGGTTCTCAAACGTTTGAACAGCAGGACCCACTTTTTAGAATGACGATCTGTCTGGGACCCACTGGAAGTGATGTCCTGGTCAGAAGTGCCATCAGTGTGATGCCAGAACCTGCTGCTTTCCTGAGAATGCAAAATAACCAAAAAGCCCTCTCTCTTTCCAGTATCCCCATATTTTCAATATGGCTGCTCTAGGTGCTTCTTGACCCACCAGGAATTGGCTAGAGACCCACTGGTAGGTCCTGGCCCACAGTTTGGGAACCACTGCTCTACATCAAAGTGTGATGCGGTGCTCTCTCTGGCATTGGCTAGCCTTTTGGTCACACTAAGGGCACAATCCTAACCTGGAGTTAGGCCAGCAAAGTTTGGCTGGCACCAGGGCCACCGCAAAGCACGTTTGGACCACTCCCAAAGTCAGAGAAAACAGCACATA
Organism: Lerista edwardsae; assembly: GCA_029204185.1. NCBI lineage: Eukaryota > Metazoa > Chordata > Lepidosauria > Squamata > Scincidae > Lerista > Lerista edwardsae. Next base: position 6,674,079 of record JAJKFI010011864.1, on the reverse strand, counting down.
GACGTGTGCCATCCTGCCTGACTCTGAGAGTGGTCCAAATGCGCTTTGTGGTGGCCCTGGTGCCAGCCAAACTTTGCTGGCCTACCTGCCGGCTTAATGCCAGGTTAGGATTGCATTCTCAGTCATTGTTTCCACCCATTTCTGTCGCTCTGAACTCCGCACATACGTACTTACCCACTTAGTGACCACGTACACGTGGGCAAGGTGGACTCTGGTCCAGAAATCCTTGAGTTAGGGTGCAGTCCTAATCAACTTTCCAGCACAGGGGTGAGGGCAGTGCAGCTCCAAGGAAAGGCAGCAAGCATCCCCTTACCTTGAGGAGGCCCCCGTGACTGCCCCGCAACTGCAGGATGCAGCACATGCCCCATTGGCACAGCTACCTCAGTGTTGGAAAGTTGGTGCTGGAAAGAGCTGCATCAGTCTGTTGCAGCAAAAAACAATGACAAGTTTTTTGACACCATAAAGAGTCACAAAACTCTTCATTGTTTTTTGCTGCAACAGACTGAAGCAGCTCTTGTTCAGGAATGTGATGCTCCACTAATGAATCCTCTCTGAGAACCAGGCATCGGGCAGCCCAGTAACTACCTAAGTTCCCCCCCCCAAGCAATGCAGCTGCACCAGTGTTGCCTCCGCTGCATTCTGTGGGGGAGTTTTGGCTGCTGGAGATCTCGGCGTGAGGGAACGGTTGTCCCCTTGCCCCAGGGAAAGTTCCAGCTGCCGCAACAGGTCAACTCAGACCTGCACCGATTCAGCTGGCAGAGACAAATCAGGCCCAGGAAGGGGGGTTGGATATGGCATGTGCTACTCCACAGAAAAGAAATGTGCTGCTCTGCCTCTGCCACAAGTGCCGTTGGCTATTTAAATGGATTGAACAGTGCAGCTTCTATTTAAAAGAATGAGACAAATCAGCCATTAAAAATGGGAACATACTGAAACCGGGAATTTTTTTTTTAAAGTATAGCTAAATTCAGAACATGCAAAATTTGAAGTTACTAACAAGCCTGGCTGATTTTAATAAGAAGCAGGGTACATGTGATCTCTCTCTCTCTCTCTCTCTCTCTCTCTCTCTCTCTCTCTCTCACACACACACACACACACTCTCTCACACACACACACACACACACACACACACACACACACACACTCACTTGATCGTACTTTGTATTCCTGTTTTAGAGCTAGATCATCTATTTGCCATATGCAGTACGTCTGACCTTTGCGCTCAGTGCTCCAGTATGAGGCGTATGTGATATGTCCATGTTTTATTATGCAATGTTGATGTGATGTTTGCATTCCGGTTGTCTTTTATTTCCACCTGTGGAAACTTAATTTATTCTCAACTAGACCTCAGTTTATAAGTGTATATATTTCTGCCAGGTTTGAGCTGGTATAAAAAGCATTTACATGAGGAAAAAAAAATGAATTGGCTTATCTTTAAGGCATGACAGTGATATTGAGATGCTCTGTGTTCTATCCCTGTTGTCACAGCCTGGAACACCAACGGGGTGGGGGTGGGGGAGTAAAATCTGCCCAGGTGTCACAGCAGGATAAATTGCTTTTTTCCTTCCTTTTAAAAAACATCATTTGGAAAACTTGTGATTAAGGAAATGGGTAGAGGGAGTGCTGGTGGAACCTGCTGGCCACTTCCCATCCCATTGTCACTGCTGCCCTCCCATAAAACAACTGACCAGGGCTTCAAAGACAGGGGATCCAGCCTGATTAGTTCCCATCAGTGGGATCCTTGCTCTGGACCCCATTAGGATACCGGACTGGGCTTGTGCATCTTTTAATCCATTTTTGTCACCGCCAAAAAGCATTGCAATATTGACTGCTGTCTGACCTTGTATGAGTAACCACGGTAGCTGACGATGTCTGCCAGACGTCTTCCTTTGCATAATTATTTACACAGGGGACAATCTTATACTCCCCCACCCCTCGCAGGTGTGCAAGGGGAGAGGTTTCTGCAGGGAAACATGTGATGCAAACATCAACTTTATTCTGCAAAACTTTGCTCCTATTGAGTACTGAGATCATACTTCTAAAAGTACTTCGTTTGGATGAGAAAAAAATATTTGGGCTGGGTTACCCCAGGAGAAATTCTAGGAGCATTATATCCACTTCTCCAAGGTCTTTTTTCTGTAATAGTGATATTCTGACTCTTTCATTGGCTTTGTCAGTGATTTTACTGCAGCAGATCACTTTTGAGAAACAACCGCGAATGAAACTGTAAAACAAGAGTCTACACATGAGCTGAATTACTTATTTTCTTAAAGTCTGCAGAACAGCAGGTAAAATAGGCCTATTTTACCTGCTGTTCCATAGACTTCCTCTATGACCAGTAGAGAAATTAATTCTGTGTGACAGAAGGAACAGCATGTGCAAGAGAATGAAGTCTTGGCAAACTGCAACTTTTTGAAAATTATTGAGCTAGTTAAACCAGATGAATGGGATGCTATGGACTGGATTATGAAATATCGTCAGAAGATGTTAAGTTGCTCAGTAGGTTGAGTGTTTGACATATGCGATAATTGCAAAGTTGAAAGAGAGATAATTTCAGAGTTCACGTACATCACCAAGTCGTCATTTTCAAAATAACTTTTGTTCCGTGAAATTATCACAGACTATCAGAGGAAAGGAAGAGTAGGAGGGCTGTAACAACACTTCCTAATAACAGTAATTGTGAAGATGAGCTGCAAGAGCGAAAAGCTATTCAGAAGGTGCTGCAGTTGTGTCTAATTTGCCGTTTCAAAGACACATCTGCATGCAGTGTTGGGAACATCCGGCTTCGTTTGGGACAAACAGAAGCATTGCACATGCAAAATATCCATTTGCCAAGTAAAATAGAGAACCAGAGGAGACTTTTGCGGAGCTGTGTTTGGAATATCAAGTGCATCTATCACACTGCCACATCCAATAACCTGGTTATGGGCTTTAAAGCCTTGCTGATACCTATGGTTATGTCTGCAGTACGGACCACTCTTTGGATTAGAGACATTTCCATCAGGCATTTCCATCATGTTTGGACACCGCATCTCTGTGGACAAGACACAAGGACCCTGCGCCACCAGGGTTGGTGGTCAGGCATTACAGACAGTTTGGGTTGGGATAGTCGCATCAAACCCATAAACCTCCAAGCCTGGGAAGTCAGGTAACACTGGAGAGCCAATCTGGCATTAGGATTTGGGCCGCGTGGCCTGCCTGGAGGACGGCTGCCTGGCACTCCAACAACACCAGCCAGCAGCCTTTTGGGCAGGGAGAGGTGGGGAGTGGGCAGAATGTGTTGGAGGGTGGGGAGGATCCAGCCTACAAGAGGTTGGGGGCAGCGGCAGCCTCTGCTGTCAGATCCTCACCCCTCTATCAAGCCAGGCAGCCCAACATGGGTCTCCTTGGCTGCGTCCATTCAAACATGGGCACATTGAGTAGACCCATTTGCTCCACAGTGGCATTACCCAGGGTAAGGGAGCGTTTGCTCCGTTACCCCAGGGAGACCCCAGCAGTAGCCTCGGCACCCATAGCCATGAGCGCTGAGGCACTGGCATAGCTAATGAAAGTGTAGCCTGGTACAGGTGGCAAAACGATGTCCTGGAAGTGACGTCACGACAGGAAATGACATCACCGTTGTATTTTCATTTTCTTCAGGGTTTTTTGCCATAACGTTTGATAGAATAAAGATATTACACTCCAATTTATTTCACTGCATTCTGCATGAAATTCGACATTGAATGATATATACTGTAGCATGACAGTATTATTTCTGAAAACCACAATTTTAATAAACCATGACTGATGTATTTTTGTTTTCCAGTTTGGGGGCAGTAGTGTTTGATAGAGTAAAGATATACTCTGATTTGTTTTGTTGCATTCTGCATTACATTCTGCATGGAATGGTATATAACATGATGGTGTTATTCATACATACCACGGTTTTCACAATTCTGGCCACAAGTGTCAAGCTCAGCTTGTTGCCCCCCTAAAGCTTGTTGCCGGGTGCAATTGCACGCCCTGCTCTTCTTTAGCTACGCCCCTGTGCTAAGAAGCTTATGATTGGGCTGTAACTAAGTGCAGTGGACGTATTCTAATGAAAAGCATGTCCTTACTGACTCACATATTAAAAAGTGAGCATTTGAATTTTTTTTCCTCTCGTGGACCATGCATTGATACTGTTGAAATGCAGTCAGATATTTATGGGATGCATTTGCGTTTGGAAGCCCTCCCACAACATTTTCCTTCTGAGATTCCACGGAGCAATTGAAGAGAGGGGCAGGGATTGCCTCCGGGGGGGGGGGGCTCTTGGCATGCAAAGCATGTGCTTTGCCATGCTTTGGTAATAGCTCTCAAAGATGAGTTATAGATCTATAAGCTGCCCACTTATTTAGAGAGAAATACCAGGTGAAGGGGGAAAAAATCCATGTTTCATCGCTGGAGCCTCTTTAAATCACAAAGGGATTCGTGGGAGTGAGATTGCACAAAAGCAATCATTGGTGGACTGCTTCCAAGGCTTAACAGCTGGCATTCAGCCACAAAGTCATATATGTAAAAATTCATTCTCGGGGGGGGGGGATCCCCATCAGATCATCTCTTTGTGCCTGCATGATTTACCCTGTAATAGGAAACCATTGTATCCCAGACACATCCATTTTGCAATAATAAAATCTACACGGTGCCATTTCACTTTCCCAGAGCCCCAAAGAGAAAGTGGATTGTAGAAGCTGCGATTTCCACAACAGCAACAATAACAATGATTTCAATGGAAGAGAAGTTCAGGAAGAATCTCTCACGCAACGTAAAGCCTCATTTCTAGGCACGTCCAGTTTCTAATTTTGATCTGTCAGTGGAGCTGGAGTACAGCTGTCCGGATGCTTCTGGATGCAGGAGTCGTCTGCTTTCCTACCTGACCGCTGCAAGCTATGCAGGAGAGGCCATTAGCGGGAGAATACATTGTTTGTACATGTAAGAGCTCAGCGGAAATCCCTGATTTTCAGATCACAAAAGCTTGGCTGGGGATAGGAAAAACCTCATCTAAAACACAGAGAGCATCAGAGGAAGCAACAGACAGACCAAAAGCTCAGTATATGGCCGGTTGATATGAGTATGCTGATGCTTAAAGTCCAAACAGGCGACACAGCCGGGCAAATCGCACGCTTTGCAGTAACACAGGAACAGGAGTCCTGTACCTTTGCGATGCAGGTTGAGCATCCCTTATCCAGACTGCATGGGCCAGGAATATGTCTGGGTTTCGGACTTGTCTGGATTTTGGAATAACTGCATAAATATCTTGAGAAATGCTTCCTCTTGCTCTTGTCACTGTCACCCATACAGGTATCTGATGGCCTCTTTGGCATTTTAGAATCATGTCTGTACAGGTACACACCACAGAGCAGAGAACAGAACTCATAGCCTGTACCTGCACTGTACATGGGAATGAATACAAGACAGGAGCAATCCTGGGGGGAGTTGGCACAAGGGGGCACCCCTCCAGGGGTGCACCCCCTCGCAGGTGCCGCTGCCCCCCATGTGGCTACACTTTGTAGCTGCACAGGGTCACTTTTCTGAGTGACCCAACTCACCTCTGAGTGCCACTCACGCCTCCGAAAAGGGGTCACTGTCAGAGCATCCCAACATGGGTTCGCAGGGCCTCCCCATCCCTCCAAGAAGCGGCGATCTGGCCCTTGGGAGTGTGCTTGATCGCTTCCGTTGAAGCTGCTTCCCAGAGCGACCTGGACCTCCAGGGTAGGGGCGGGCGCTGGCAGGGAGCAGGCAGCTTTCCCACCCACCCTCCCCTAGCCTAGCGCCCCGGGGGCATTTGCCCCCTTGCCCCCCTCAGGTACACCACTGCTACAAGACTTTCCAGTGTCCACATGACCATAACACTACAGTTCTTGTATTCACACTGCATTCACACTTCTGCTGTTCACAATTCACAAGTGCTCTTCTGCAGTCCGCAATGTGCTGCCCATTCGGCTTTGCCGCCTTCTGCATTGCCAGGAGTCACAGCATCACAGAATTCAGAGTCATGGAAAAATCCCTGCAGGCTTGCTGCGCTGAGCCTGGGCAAAAATTTAAACAGCCAGCATAGCACTAAATCATGGCCCATATTGCATGGCGCTAGGGTCTACAGCCAAAAATAACCCCACTGGCTTCCTCGTTGAGTTGAGCTGAGTGTGTGAAAACTGCCTATAACAAAACATTGTCGTAGCACAGATCAGGTGTGTTTTTAAAAAAAATGTTGGACAAAACTGCCCATATTTCAGAATAATCTGAATTCCAGATGTCTGGATAAAGAATAATCTACCTGTGATACAAGTTTGGCCTGCACAAGGGCCACTGTAAAGCACATTTGGACCACTCTAGGAGTCAGGGAGGATGGTGCATGTCTGTGTGCTGACCTCTCTTGACTCCGAGAGCGGTCCAAGCACACTTCACAGTGTCCCTTATGCAGGCCAGACTTTGCTGGTCTAACTGTGCTGGCCTAACTCCAGGTGAGGATTGCACCCCGCGTCAGATAGAAGCCTAAAGTGTACTGAACACAATAGGCTTACTTCTGAGTAAAATAAAGAACCCCGTTTACAAACACCCATTACCCATTAACATTTTCCCCATAGAGAGAAACAACCCTAAGCCACTTTCCAGCACTGACCTAGCTGTGCCAAAAGGGCCCGTGCTGTATCCTGCAGTTGGGGTGCAATCCCAGAGGCCCCATCAAGGTCAGGGAATGTTTGTTCCTGTCCGGGGTCCCCCTGGATCCCCGCTTTACCTGGCTCCGAGGGTCGCCTCCACGGACGAGGAACGGCAACAGCCTCCAGCCTCCCACCAGGGCCCAAGCAAGGCCCTCAGGGAAAGCAGGAGGAGGACCGGCCGGGGTGAGCCAAGCCAAAACCCTGGGGACGGGGAGCAGGGCCGGGCGGGATCCTGCACCCCCCATGCCCTGCTGGGCAGCTGGGCCTGTCTCAGGAGGAGAGGAAGGGGCAGAGCCCCAGGGGCGGGACCTGGCCGTAAAAAGCAGCCGGCAGCCGGCGATGAGGGCAGTCGTGGACGGGGCGGCCGAGCAGGAGGTGGTGGAGCAGCAGCTGCCTACTCCCAGGGCGAAGGGCCGAGGGTGAAGCAGCCCCTTTCCCCGCCGCTGGGCTGAGGCCGGCTTTACCTGCTTGAGCCGGCTCGGCCTTCCTGGGGCTCCCCACTTCCCCTTGTTGAAGGTGGGGCACGAACCCCTGCGGACCCCTCGAGCCTGCCGCCCCAGGACCGGGCCCGCCCTGGGGACATGCCCATTCCTTTGCCGTGGAGCTGCATTGCCCTTACCCTGGTACTGGGAAGTTGGTGAGGACTGCAAGCCTGCTGGCAGCAAAAGGGCGAAGAAGACGCACCTCCTCCAGCCCCGCCATTCTGCCCCTAGGGTCGCAACCCCCAACGCTGCTTGCCCCGTGTTTTTGCCTTTCAGTCTTGAGGAGAGAGTTGCTCGCCTGGGCAGGTCACCTCCAGTTTGTCCCTTCTGCACACCCGAGTTCGTCGGCCTGGGTCTGACATTCAATGCGCTCGTTGGAAGTGAAGGTCCACGCGCTCCGTTTCCGCAGAGGCGCAAAGGAAATGGGAAGCCACAGGACGGATTTTGTACAGGTGGAGAGAGAAGGCGACTGCGTGCGTGGCATGTCTCGCATCCTGTCTTTCATCATTTCTTGGCAGATCCCTTGTCTGGTAAATGAAAAAGCTTTGGCAACAATGGCGATCTGTTTCTTGTTATCTCAATCCCCACTGAAAGCAGGGAGTTATCATGTTGTCCATCAGTCATCTCTTTTGCGCTGGGCTCGGGCTGGAAAGATTTCCCTGGGGAGGCAGATGTGAAAAGATGGCTTCATTCCATGGTGGAGTTGCTGCTGCTGCAGTGCTGTTCGCTCCTTCCCTCTCCTGCGTATGGGAAGGAACGTGGGAAACCACGATAAAACGGTGCAGGCACATGGGTATGCTCTCCACCCTTCTTCACACAAGAAGAGGCGATTATGGAACATCTATCAATGCGCACCCAAAGCTTTGTGGTATCGTCAGATCATTGGTCCAGTGGGCTCCCTTTTGTCTACACTGACAGTTAACCTCAAATGGGGGTCTCTTCTCTTCCTTCATCCACTGGACTGGAGTTGTCTGGCTTGGAAAAGGAAGGGGGGACAGCGAGGGAGAGGAAATATGGAGGGGAGGAGCTTGCTGAGCTGGAATGTTGGAGAGTGGGAGGAGCCAAGCCTGACACATCAATGGAGGAGGCAGCATTTTGCATGTCAGGAGGTCTTGGGTCAGCCTTGGGAGAGATTGATATAGGCTAGCTGTAGGAAAGTATGGCTACATGTCAACGCAGTCTATACGTGGAATGTTGTTGCTGCTGGTGGTGGTAGGAGAGGAGAAGACGGGCCCATTGGCAGACTGGCAGGGAGGGAGGTGGACACAGGGTTGGCCCAGTCGGCCCCGATCCTGGCCGCTCAGATTTGCACCAGAAATGTTGCTGGCGCAGATCTGAGTAACCCTATTGGGAAGGCTGTTGGTTGCTGCAGGGTAAGGGGAGGCCAAGCCAGCCAAATAATAAATGAAGTGTGTAAGAGGGAGAACAATATGATCATTATTTTTTTTTTCACCTGGGAGGGAGGGGGAGACCAGAAATGGTCCTTAGGCCAGATCCTAACCCCTGTCCCTGGCCCAGTTAAATTAATCCCTGGAGCTGGCCCCAAACCCGCATGGATACAACACAGGCCGGCTGGTCTGGCTGTTCTAGCGCAGGCCAGGGCTGGGCTGCCAGTGCTGTGCAATTTGTTGTGTGCTTCTAAGCACAGTACAAAAGCCATCCTATGCCTGCTGTCCAGGGGAACAGTTCTGCCACAAATGTGCTCAATTGTGCATGAATGCCTCCTTTCCTATGAATAACACGCAGGCACCCAAGACCCAGGCACACAAATATTTGATATATGGTAATAAGGTTGATGATGCCAAAACTCCAGCTAACATAAGCTGCAAGCGCTGCCTTGATTTAAATGGAACAATGCTGGCTTCTCTGCCAGCTCAGACTGGTCCATCATAATTCCCCCATCAGTCCTCGAGTATTTGCTCAGCTTTGGTAGGCAACATTGCTTTTTAATTATTATTTCAAGGAAGGAATGCACATTTTTCAACGCAGTTTGCTGGCATCTTATCTCAGAACCATTCCAATATTTTTTAATAAGTGCCGTTTGGAGCACGTTTGGAGCAAAGAAGATGCAAAAATAAATGCTTCTCAGACAAAAGTAAACTGTGCCGTTAATCAAAGAGATGTGCCTGTCTGGTTCACGTTCATGACACAGCAATTGCTTTTCACCGAGGTTGTGTTTTTGTTTTGTTTCATTGCACATTATCACAGAAGCTTTACGAATTATCTGGAGTGGCTTTTGACCTGGGAACTTGGTGATCAATGAGCATATTGCGACACAGGAACACAAAAGATCGGAAGCAATATCTGGCAACCCATCTGCTGAAAGAAATTGAAAACCTGGAAATTGCAGAGGAATGAAACTCTTGAAGATGCAAAGAACTGTTATTGCCAGAGGGCATCACCATATAGGTTTGGGAACAATTCATCGGGGTCTTTCTACACAAGCACAGGCAGGCCCCCATGTCTGCAGTTTCAATTATTCATGGATGGGGGGGCGCACCCCCTACGCTCCCATTAGCACAGTTTAAAAGTTACCAGGGTGAAGTGTTTCTTGTTTTAATAGGTTCCATTTAATCTTACAGTGTGATGAAAACAGGCTGCTGGCAGCCTGAATGCTTCAGGAAACTAGCTTTAATGCTAAACAGGAAGCAGAGGTTAACTGCTTCCTGTTTAGCATTAGAGCTAGTTTCGTAAAGCATTCAGGTTGCCGTCACACTGTAATGCTTGCAGCGACCTGTTAAAACAAGGAACACTTCACCCCAGTGAGCTTTTAAACTGTGCTAATGGGGGTGCAGGGGTGCGGGGGAGTGTGCAGGGGGCTGTTAATACAGGTGTCCGCTTTATCCGCGGTTTCTGTATCCATGAGGGGTCTGTGGAATAGATCCTGCATGGATACAAGGGGGCACACCTGTATAAGTTCTCTAATGAGGATTGTAAGACACCCGAGATCATGTTGCTTCTGTTTTGTACAGCACCTAGCGCACAGTTGACGGCACATATTGAGCAACAGTAATGACAGTAGTGGTGTTGCTGACTCCACAGTCCCTTCAAAATGATATCAACTTTGGAGAGGACTCCTATCAAGAAATCTGAAGAGACCCTGCTCTTTGGCAGGTGAAGAATCATTACAGTCTCAACATCTCTATAGAGACAGTCTGCCTATCTTTTAAATCTCCCTTGGGCTTTAAGTATGTGATTAAATGCTTCTAATGCACAGATTTAGGAGGCTTTGGAAAGATATCCTGCAACTGTAGACTGTATCATGTATCTTGCTCGTCTTTCTGGGTCTGGGTGATTTTGTATATGGTCCTTGCATTTCTTCAGTTTTGCACTGTTTTATCTTGTTCTTAATCACCATTGATTTCCTCCCTGGGAGCAGGGGGAAAAATCAATTTTCCATTATATTTGTTAATCAGTCATGGTTGAAGTTAAATAGCACTCAGTATGGCGAGGAAAGGAGCTCATTATTATATAGTATTTGGGATAGCGGATATACCAATAGAGAGAGAGTCTGTGTGTGTGCGCACACATATGTTAGGCCACAGAGGGCTGGTTTGTCCTGGATTCTTTCCACCAATATCCCAAATTAATGTGTATCACTTGGCTCTATCTTGGACTGAAGAGAGTTTGTAGTCCTTCCCTTCACAATTTGAGTAAAGAAGTGCGGACAAAATCCATGTTCAGCCCAGAACTCTGTGCTCTTGTGGTTCTCCCCTTGCTCCCCCCCCCAAAAAAAGATCAGATTTTCGCACTTCTAGTATGAGATTATATTACTACTCAGGCAGCCAATGTGTGGCACTTTCCTTGATGGGGAAAGCAGGGGAGTGGCAACAAGATGCTGGCATCTGGTTGTCTCTTGTGCTCCCTCAGAATGCCAGAGTGGCCACAGAATGCAGGCAGCCTGTTGTCTTGTGTGCTCCCTGAGGCACCTGGTGGGCCGCTGTGAGATACAGGAAGCTGGACTAGATGGGCCTCCTTTGGCCTGATCCAGTGGGGCTCTTCTGATGTTCTTATGAAAGGTGAGAGGTGTTCCTGCAGATTTTCCCACAGAGCCAGTCATGGGGTGTTTTCCCCTCTTTTCCCCATGTCCAATTGAGGGTGCGCAATAATTGAATCCACTTCTTTCTCATGTCTGGACAAAGTAAAAATATCTCTCCACAACTTCCTTAAATTTGACAGGACCAAAGGTGGTATTCACATCTTTTCCTTTGATCCTAAAAAGATTGTGAGTCAGGTTTATTATTGACTTCTTTCATCTCCAGATAGTCTATTGATGATCTTCAAAGAAGACTATTTTCCTCAAGAGCACCCTCAATATTTAACTTCTTCCGGACTCCAAAATCTTCTTTAATTCTAGAGAGATAGACAGAAGTGGACAACTCCATTTGGCTCTCTTGCTAATGGACCTGACTTTGCTAGCAGGAGAAGAACCAGTTTGAGATTAAAAGCTGAAGAATCAAATCAAAGGCAAGACAGCAAGAGTGGAATTAAAGCTAATTTTTTTCATAAGCATTTTTTTTCTTTCATCAGTAGCCAAGAAACTGCCATGTAAAGATGGCTATGCATCTAGCCTTGCTATTTGAACAGGTCCTTTTCTCCAAATTCACAGCCCCTAGACTGGTTTGTTTGTTTGTTTGTTTCATGTATATACTACCCAATATAATGGGATCATATTGAAGAAAAGCATGTATTCAGTTACGCCAGTAGCCTGGCTAGAGGGGGCAAAATGGTAAGTGCTGCAGACACTGCAAGGCACCTGTAACTGGCCCCTCCCACTTGCCATCAGAGCCATTCCAGGCAGCGATGGCAACATGAAGGAGATACCGTTTGGTTCATTGAAGAGCTGCACATTGCCATCACTGCCCAGTATGGCTCTGCCCCAGAGTGGGAGGGGTTGCTTAAATGGCATGTTGCAGTGCCTGCAGTACTTACCATTCCCCCCCCCCGCAACAGTACTGAGAGCACAATCCTATCCTGGAGTAGGCCCGCAAAGTTTGGCCAACACAAGGGACACCATAAAGTATACAGAATGCCACAGATGGTGCGATGCCAGGAGTAAATCTGCCTCCAGATTCTGGGTGGGAAAAGAGAGATTGTTGCAAGGTTAATGTAAGGCGATAATGGAGGCAGCCTTGCCGGTGACGTAAATCATTGCGAGAGTCGTGCAGAAAGTTAACATAACTTTTCACGGCATAAAAGGTTAATATAGCAAAACAGCAGCTTCACATCCCCATGAGAAGTGAAAGAATGTGATGGCCTCATTAATCACACTTTACACTTCATCACATTCCAGTATAAAATATTGATCAGTGGCACTCTCAATCACTCATGCGCCATTGTGCTAGCCAAGGGACCTTACAAATCTCTCACAGGCCAAATGACCTCCATGCTCTCACTCAGTGCTAGAAGAAACCCCTCTAAGTCATGGTGGAGGTACACTGTCAGGGCAGCTGGCAGACAGTTTTAATGCTGCGGTGGTTGTTTTGTACACCGAGACAATCAGAGGCCCGGAGAATCAATCTGCCACATGTCACAAGCCGCATCTATTTTTGAATCTATCTTCAGAAGGCGTGATGAGAAGAATGTTATGGCAAGGAGAGTTTTGCTTCTTCCTGGCTCTTTACTACAATTCACAGTCTGCACAGGAGAAGAGCAGTGTCTCCAAGATCCAACCATTGTCGCTAGCTCATGAATTCACACTGAGTTGGCTTGTACAACTATCCTCCCAGTGGAAGCTTCTGCCTGAGTTGAGTATATAGGCATGTCCCAGTACTTGCTGAGGTTCTGTTCCAGACCACTATCACCCCAAGGATATCTGAAGCCATGGATGCTGGGAATGCCAAAAATGGCTACAGAAATCAACACCACAGAACTCTCTACACCAACTCAAACATCTAGGACAGTGATTCTCAAACGTTTTAGACCCACCTTTTAGAATGGCACTCATGTTGGGACCCACAGGAAGGGATGTCCGGTCATAGCCAGAAGTGACATCATCAAACAGGAAGTGACATCATTGTGATATGATAAAATGACAATGCAAAGTGGAATGCAAAGTGGCATTCTTGGACTGCAACAATTGCACAAACATGAAATATCCCTGACTGAAAGCGAGATTAGGGCGGCAATCCTATCCTCACTTACTTGGGCACCATTGCGGATTCACTTCTGAGTAGACATGCATAGGATTGGGCTGTAGGTCAAATTATTATATAAAAGCACTGAACTAAAAACAAAATAAAAAACTCATTTGTAAATTCAAACTATTAACACTCACAAAAGGCATATAGCAAGAGTAAAGTCTGCAACTGCCAAGATGGCTGCTCCCAACCCACTGAAACCCAATTGGCATCAGGTAATGACCCACCAATTGGGTGCCGATCCACAGTTTGAGAAACAGTTTGTCCCAATGGTTAGGCCTTGCCCACCATATTTGCATAATGGAATTGTGTTGATCAGGCACTCAAAGGGTGATGTGTGAGTGACAGCCACTTTGGGGAAATTAACATATTCAGGCTGTGCTCATCATAATGAAAGAACTGTGGGAGGAGGGGTTGGGGGAGGGACTTAAGCTCACATTCTTCACTTTGGCCTGGCCTTGTCCAAAGATTAAGGACGTAATCCTACCCTGGAGTTAGGCCGGCACAGTTAAGCCAGCAACATTTGACTGAGACAAGAGCTACTGTAAAAAGCATTTGGACCACTCTCGGAGTCAGAGGGGATGGTGCACGTCTGTGTGCTGGCCTCTCTGACTCTGAGAGTGGCCCAAACATGCTTTATGGTGGCCATTGTGCCGGCCAAACTTTGCTGGCCTAACTCCAGGTTACGACTGTGCTCTAAAACACACAACTGGGCTAACCTGAATGCTATGCCACCATCTAACACCATTTTATAGGCAACCTGACTGTGACTATAAATGCGTCATTCCCTGCTTGTGCATTTGATTGCCTTGTCATTCTTGAGTTCCCTTCCTTCTGAATGCAAGCTTATCCCCTCCAACACATCTTTTATTTTTCACGTTTTTCTACCACCCTTCCTCCAAGGAGCTCAGGGTGGTGTGTGTGGTTCCTCCCCTCCTTTTGTCCTCACAACCACCCTATAAGGTAGGTGAGGCTGGTGCCTGGCCCCAGGTCACCCAGGAAGCCCCATGGCTGAGCAGGGATTTGAACCTGGATCTTCCAGGTCGAACTCCCAAACCACACCACCATCTTGGCCCTCTCTGTGTACATACTTATATCTGGCTCTCTCATCTCATTGCTCATGAATGCCGAACGTCTCTGTGGTGCGCCATGAGCCAAAGCCCAAAGACTTTTGGAAATGCACATGTTTGGGTGTGCATGTATGTGGCAGAGTGGTCACAGTGGGTTCACAAGACATGGGAATAATGTTCATACTTTCTGCGCTTGATGCAGGAAGTTCTGTTTGTCTCTAATTGAGGAATGATATGATGGAGCCAAATATTTGGAGGGGCGTGAATCAGATTCATAATTATTACCAGACTGCTTAGATGCACAAGTCTGCCATTAATAAATCTGCTCCATATGGTATTTTGTCATATGCTGTAAGACTTATTTATGGTGAACCAAAAAATTTCAACAAATGCCCAAGGGAGGAGCTGACAAGTTCACTGATTGATTATGCTTTGGGGAAAACCAGAAAAGACTGCTTCCCTATAAACATGATCCACCCTGCTTTGGGGAAATCATACGCGGAATAACTATCTGATAATCAATTAGCGTCTTTGAATACAGATTGCAGGTCCTTCTCTTGCAGACAATGGGAAACTGGGCAAGTGAGAGAGAGGCAGGGACAGAGGGCAGCCCAGCCCTACCTGAACTTATCCGCGCTAATGGGGCAGTGGAGGCAGAGACTATGCTGCCCCCTTAGCTACACCCTGACGAAGAGCAAATGGATCAGGAAGCAGAACAATGTGTGGCAACAGGCGTGTGGTGAAGGGTACCCCAAAGCTGTTTGCCACTCCCTGCCACGCAGAGCGCAATCCTAACCTGGAGTTAGGACGGCACAGTTAGCCCAGCAAAGTTTGGCCAGCACCAGGGCCACCGTAAGGCGTGTTTGGACCAGACATGTCATGTAGCGGGTACGCAGGGGTACACGAGTACCTGTTCCTAGGATTAGGGCTGGCTCCGCCCATTTTCCCGCCCACTCCGTCGGCACTCCACTCCATCCCCTGCAACGTTTGAATTGCCTGCACGTTTGAGTTGCCTGCACGTTCTCAGAGCCAAGCAGGCAGGCAGGCAGGCAGGCAGGCAGCAGAGCGATGGAGACCGACAGCAGCAGCAGCGTGAGCAGGTAGGCTGCCTGGGGCTCCCTCCCGAGGAGGCGTGGCGGTTCCTGGGGGGGGATCGGTAGCCCACGCGGCAGCCCTGGGGAAGGCCCAGGACTCCCGGGCCTTTTCCCGGGCCACCACATGGCCTGCTGAGGAGGCGCGGCGGTTCCTGGGAGCGGTTCCTGGGTTCCGGCTATGACCTCACTTCCAGTGGGCAGGCCCCGACACAAGTGCCAATCAAAAGTGAGTACCTGTTGCTAAATCATTTAGATGCCATTACTGGTTTGGACCACTCTTGGAGTCGGGGGATGGCGCACGTCTGGTTGGGTTGCCACTGGTTCAGAGTCCCCAAGTGCTTTTTGTTTTCTGCTGTTAAAAAGTCTTGGTGTTGTTGCTTCCTGGCATTTCAGAATTAGTCAGCATCATCCAGTAATCTAATAAGAAATACGGAACATGTAAAGGTTCCCCCCCTTACATTTCTCTGGCACGTCAAAGCAACCAAGGCAGAGCAACAATAGGTTTGGTGAGCGTGCTTACTAGAAGCGATTCCTTAAAACTCACTGGCCTTTGCCAATTTCAGGTTCAAATGTGGGAATGGTTATTTATGGGAAAACAAAAGGCTTTCATTGAATGCTTGGGGCAGAACTTGGTCAAGCAATTTTGCATGCGTAAAAGGCTGCAAAGGCCACTTCTTTTGTATGCATTGTCTTCCCAAAATTGTATGTAAAACTTAGGAGTCCGTTTTCCCATCGGTGTGGGGATAAAGAATGAAATCTGTTTTCCTTTCCTCTGCCTTTCTGGTGCAGAGTGTCATTCGGAGGAGAGGAGCACAACGCTGCATAATGGGGTATCCTGCGGTTCCGACAGAGCTTTTCCCATTGGATTCTACCACCATCCCCCTTGAACACATCCCCCTTGTCTGCAGCCAGCAGTAAGACAGGCCATTCTGTTGCATGAAGTCCACAATACAACACAGGTGGGATCCCCCCTCCACGGACACCATGAATCTGCAAATTCCAAGGATCCACTTTCAAAACATTTACAAAGAGGAAAAAACCACATAAGAACACAAGAAGAGCCCTGCTGGATCAGGCCAAAGGCCCATCTAGTCCAGCTTCCTGTATCTCACAGTGGCCCACCAGGTGCTTCAGGGAGCACATAAGACAACCAGATACTTGCATCTCATTGCCATTCCCCTGCATCTGGTAGCTTCTAAAACCAGGAGGTTGCACCATCCACCATGGTCTGTAGCTTGCAGTGGACTTTTCCTCCAGAAATCTGTCCAGTTCCCTTTTAAAGGCACCAAGGCCAGATGCCACCTTCTGTGGCAAGGAGTTCCACAGATTAGAGCAATTAGTACCCATTAGCTGAGATAAAACCTCTTCCCTTTGCCCTGGAGCAAGGCAAACAATGCAAAATGGAAGTGATTAATCGAGCTTCCTGGGATGAGGGAGGAGGTCTTATCTCAGAGCTAATGAGATTGGCTGCAGATCTCATGGCTGCAGTTGCATTGGCAAGAAAAGCTTTTTAAAAATGCTTTTTAAAACACTTAATTAACAGCTTTGTTGAAACACTTTTAAGAAAGAGCCCTTCTGGGTCGCGCTGAGTCAAATCGGCGGAAGGGAAAACCACGGCTGAGAAGGCTCCATTTCTCATTTAGTGACCACGGCTCCCTTTCTGTTGTCAAGTGGAAGAGTTGGGCAGAAGTAATTCCTTTTTGAACTAACTGTGAATAACTAACCTTATTCATTACAAAATTCTGCTGGGTTGTTTTCTAGCACTGAAATCTGAACGACTGAAATCTTTTGTGTCTATATTGGTATAGGTTTCAGTGGTGTTCCTAGAGGGGGGCAAAACACTACATTTTGCAGAAGCTGGCCTAATTCCAGGCGAGGATTGCACCCTTATTCTCTGGAAAGTGTGTATAGAATCACTGCCATAATGCAGCTGGGGATGGGAGCGGGTTCTTCAGCTGAACTGTCCACACTAGACAACTTCTATTAACTCTGCTATTTATTGCTTACAATTCACTGAAACTCCTCAAGGCAGAAAATGTTAGGCTGGGGAAATAACCGGTCTTAAGATCTGTCTCCAGTTGCTGGTCCATCTGGGCCTTGGATTGTTCAGGTCCTGAGGCTAAATCACACGGAACTTTGCTGTAAAAATTAACCCCCACCCCACCCCACACCCCACCCCCGCACATTCTCAGAGATTGCATTTCTGGCGATTGCATTTCTACCAGTGTTGCTCTAATGCATCATTGGTAGAAAATGATTGGGCAGCCCAATCTTCAACTGTGCTGTGGAGCCAGACCACATGGCTTGCGCTGTCCTGGGCAGCTTCGGAGGCGACTGGAGGTCACCTCAGAGTAAGGGGATAATTTTCCCTTTGCCCCAAGTAAAGCCCCAGCCACCACTGTGAGCTTCTCAGATCTTGTGCAGCAGCTGCCGGCTATTTAGCAGGTGCAAATCTGGGAAGCCTGTGTAGGGCTACCTGGCCCAGAAGTGGGGGCTGGAATATGGCAGAAGAGTGGTGGTGGTGGTGGTGTCATATTGATTCTCAGGTTATCAGATTCACCTGGGTGTAGAAAGGAGGGAACCCATCAATCATCAGCTAGTCCTACTCCCTAGCCAGAATCTATAAGTATTAGTGAGGTGGGCCAGTACAACTTTGTTTTTTACGGGGGGAACCATATAGAGAAGATTTTGCATCTGGCTTTTGTGAGACTTGGAACTTGTCGTACAACTGAGAATATCTTAATGCAACCCGATCTTAAAGCACAGTATTTTGAAGGATGAGTTCACATATAGTTTATACATTTCTTTTCTCTAGAGCATGTGTCTGCATATATCTCTTTCAGGAAAATGTCCAGTTTCTATCTTTCCTGTATGCAACAAAAAGAGACAAAGTGCAAAATGGCGTAAATTGGTCACAAAAATATTTTCTTCAGGATTACTCTTCCATCTTAAAACCCCTTTTCTGAACCTCTGATTTAGGGCCCAACCCTATCCAACTTTTCAGCGCTGGTGTAGCAGCAGTGTGTCCTCTGGGTAAGGGAACAAATGTCCCCTTACCTCGAGGAGGTCTCCTTGACTACACCTTCCCCACAGGATGCAGTGTATAGCTACACCAGCATTGGAAGGTTGGCTAGGATTGGGCCCTTAGTTAAATTGCAGTCCTGTAGGGTGCATTTGATGCAAATGGGAAGCACATTTTTTTCATAATAGAGATCTTTTATGAAAAAGCTGTGGCAAAGCTGTTCATCAAAGTGGCCCACACATGCAGCTGCACAACAGTCGCACAAAGGCAGAAAATCCATAGCAAAGTCCTGACCACCACTATTATTATTATTATTATTATTTATTAAATTTTTATCCCGCCTTTTAGCCCGGAGGCACACAAGGCGGCATTACAATATAAAAATTACCACCATCCTGGTGTGACTGTTGTGTACCTGGCATACCTGGGCGAAACCGCGCCCAGCGGACACAATGTCATGACGTCGCAACGTCATGATAGAATGACGGTGAGGGGTGCGGCTTCTCTCGGCCATGGCTCGGGCAATTTTGCCCAAGCGGCAGCCCGGAGAAGCCGCGTGCCTCCCTGGCCCCCAGGCTTGGTAAGCGAGGGGGGCACGCAGCTTCTCTTGACCCTGCCACTGCTCCCTTGGCTTCCTGTGCCCCCTGCTTCCGGAATTGCTCCATTTCACAGTGATTCAGAGGCAAGGGCCGCGGGGGGGGGTCACCTCTTGGGCGCCGTGATGGGGGGACCGAGATGCAAACGGTGCCCCTGGCAAACGGCACCCATTGCTCTTTCCCCACCCACACAGCACCCAAGATATGCCTCTGCACTGTTGAGAGTGCATGATGACTCTCAACACTCACCCAGGACCGCAAACTGATCACGGAAAGCAACTGCATTGATTGGGGTGAGGCTCCCTGGCCCCGGAGAGTGTGCAGGCCAGTTACTTGTACGAACTCACTCTTTGTCAGGCATGATGCCAAGGGCAGTACTTGGCCAAGGCTGCCACAAACTCAGTCAGACCCTGACTCCTGCTAACTCTGCACATGCCTCAAAGCAGCCCACATCCTGCAGGGCAACACTCCAGGTCTGCATTTCAGCTTCAGTGCTGATGCACCAGCTGGTCTGTGGAGAATGTCGTCTTCTCGCCCAACGGACAAGTGCTCTTATGGTGCCATCCTGTGTGTGTTGACACAGCAGTGGTTCCACCATGGCACTTGCTCTCAGGTGAGTGTGTATCGGTGGGTAGCCGAGCAATGAGGTGTGTGCTGCACCCTATGGGGGGGCAAGTCCCTGAGACCGCCTTGAGGCACGGGAGCATTTGTTCCCTTGTCCCAGGGCAAGCCTTCACTGTCCCCAGAGGTCTACTCAGATCTGTACCAGTGAACATATTTTGCTGCCACAAGTCCAAGCGGACCTGGCTAGGTGGATCAAGGCCAGAAAAAAGAGGGGGGCGGTTGGAGATCAACACAGCTGCTGCCACTGATAACCACTCTCTTCTGCTCCTAGCACCCCCTTCTCTGCCCTGTTCTTCCCCCACCCCGTTGCACCTTCCTCCAGCTCCCCTGATTTCCCAGTGCCAGGGCTAGCGTGGTGGCCACTGTCACCCAGCTGCTGTGGCTCACAGGTTGTGCAGAGGCGTTTCTAGACAAAATTGCGCCCATGGCAAACAATGAAATTGCGCCCCCCCCCGCACACAACATCATGATGTCATGATGTTGCAGGGTGTGGCTTCTGCGCCATGTGTTTATATCTGTTTGTGTGTGTGTGTGTGTGTTGGCTCTGCAAACTGGCGCGCGCACGGCCTCAGTGGCTGCTGGAGGAGACTGGACCACAGGGAGGGGGGGAAGCCAAGCTGATCTTTTTTCCTTCCCTCTCGTCCGAAAATCGCAGGTTTTTTGTTTTTTTCCTGGAAGTGCGTGTGAATGTGCGCACGTGCTTCTGGAGCAAGATGCGCTTTTTCCCCGTTAGCAGAAGTAACCAGAAAAAAAAAAGACGAAAAATCCCCCCCATCCAAGCCCAGGGCCTTGCTGGCTGCATTGAAGGGGGGGGCTGAAGTTGGTGTTGGAGAAGATTTAAAAAGGGGATGGAATCCTTTTTGGAACTGCTTCGGTTCTAAAAGGCGCTGGTATATTATTTCACGGAGCGGTGGGGGGGGGGCTGACACGCTGGGAGAGGCAGGGCTTCGTTTCTGCCTGTGTGTGGCTGGGGTGGAGTGTGGCGGAGTATTTATTTTTATGAATGGTCCCAACTTTCATTGGCTGCGGGGGGGGGGGGAAGGTGGCTGGCCGGCTTCTGATTGGCAGGAAGTGGCTGTGTAAACCCCAACAGGCGCCCTCCCCCGTGCCCTCCCCCTTTGCTTTTTTGCTGGGTGATTCCTGGAAGTGTGGAGGGGACAGTTGGTAAGGAGGAGGGGAAAGCGCGCTGGTCCCCGCCTATCCCTGCCGCAGAAGAGGGAAGCGAGGTTGGGTAAGGTGATCCTGGGCTTGCAGGGAGATCCCGCCGGCCTCCAAGAAGACACAGCGCATGTTTAACCCTCTCGTCGCCCGGAGAGCAGAAGGGATGGGGCTGGCAAGCCTTTTCCAGGCTGGCCATTGGGGAATCACCTCCCCTGCCCGCTCACCTACTGTCGCTGTGAAGAGGGGGGGAGAGCAAGACCCTTCCCTCCCCTCCCCCACGGGCATCCAGCCGCCCGCTCCGACACCAGCTGCTGCTTTAACTTTGGGTGCAACATGTGTAACACTCTGATTCCCAGCCGGGAGGAACCGCGCGCCCATTGGCTGGGGGCAGCGCCCATGGCTCGTGCCATCTGTCACACCCCATACCCTCCACCTATGCGGTTGTGGCAGCGACAAGGCTGCACTTGCATGTTGCAGGGGCCATAAATTGTAGGATGGGGCTCTCAGATTTTCCTGTCATCGCTTCTCCTTCACAAAACATGTTCACAGAGGGTCTCCAAACTTGTGCGACACAAAGCAAACACCTTAGCGGTACTTGATAGCAAAAGCGCTGCTGTCATTTCCTCCATTCAAAACGTTTTCAATTGTCAGAGGTAAAACGTATTTGGCTGTCGCATTTCCAGGAAAACGCTTTGGGGACAAAACTCAAGCCATATTTCAAGGCTCATCTCATCTCACTCCTTCCCCATTTACTCTCCACCGTTGCTTGTATCAGTGCATCAGTCATTCTTTTTCCCTCCCCAAGCCACACTGAAGGATGAATTTAAAAATAGCCCCAAGTTTTAGACAGTGACTAAGAGACAAGAGACTTCCTCCAGGATGTGTTAGTCAAGGTTCATGTGGGAAAGTGGTGGGTCACAGGAAAAGAGTCGTCTCAGCTCTTTCACAAAGTGCAGCTAAAGATCCTTTTTTCCTTGGAAATTTGCATGGTGTTTAGAATCCACCTTTTATCCCTCATGGCATCACAGAAGCAGAACGCCAACTCCATGCTCACCAGTTCGGCATGACTCTCATCCAGGGGTTGGTGAGGTTGAGCGCTGGCCAAGGGCTCACACCCATCAGAGAATCCACCTGGACAGGCCAACCCCAGTCAGTGGCAGACCGGAGGGAGGGCAGGGGGGTCAAATGTGATGATGGCCACCCACCCCCACCTACCCCCACCACTAATTTGGAGCAGGTCGCAATGCTGTACTCAACCGCAGCATCCAGTTGCTTTCAGCGGCGGCCCCTGCAGAGAGCAATCCAGAGCGAGGAGGGATGAGCTGGTGTTGCATGCCATGTCGGGTCACTTGGATAACGGAGACAGAGCAGCTACGCAGCACAGCCATGTGAGGGGATTGCTCCTGCAGGGAGCGGCACCCCTGAAGGTGTGTCCCCCAGCACTGCCCCCCCCAGATCTCCCCTGACCCCAGTACCTGCTTATCATAAGCAGGATGATCAGTGGAATGAGAAACAGTTTTGTTTAAACCTGCTCAATGGTCCCACGTATTTCCCGTTTAACCACAGGGATACATTTTCTGATCCCCATGAAGCGATGCTGTCATTATGTGTATTAGAAGTTAGTCAATTCCACTCCATCATATTACATAGACGTTAGTTGCTATACTGCATTTAGCCACTAGATGGAGCTGGGTGCAATGGAATCATTCCATTACTTTCATCTCCATCTAGTGGCTGAATGCAGTACAGCGCCTAGTAATGGAGTGAAATTGACTAGCTTGTAATACTGTACAGTAGGCAATTAGGGGACTGTCATAGTCAGTGCGCTCAGACTTTAAGTGGAATATCACTGTGCAACACATGCCTGTATTCCAAGAGAAATAAGAACACTGAGGGCCCAATCCTATCCCCAATGCAGCCCCAATGTAAGAGAACAAATGTTCCCTTTCCTTAAAGATGCCTCCGTGACTGACCACCCACCACAGTATACTACATGATTCAGATACTTCTGGCATGGATTATGATGTGCATGAGATGAAACCAGAGATAGGTTTTTGAGAGTTTTTTTATTTTAAATTCAAGACTGTATTTATTGCCAATATAGCAATAAATGTAAAAGGGTAATGAATCACTAACCTCAGGGTCAAGTCAGCCTTGACAATCTGCTGCCTGAAAGACACAGGGGAGTTTTGGAAGATGGAATATTTGCCAATTGGCAATTTTTTTTCCTAATGGCAATTTACTTTCACTGGCTCAAAGGATTGGAACGTTTGTCTGTATTTCTAAAAAGATGGAGAGTAGACGAGGCAATCAAGATACAGTTAAGGTCACCAAGCACATAGATTCCCTGGGTGCCATCCCTGTATGTGTGCTCAACACAGTCACTGTATCAACATGGACAAAAGGCCAGAGATTACACAAAGTCACATAAATTCTGGAGGTCTACCGTGTTATCACATTGCACCAGGGCTGAAATTGAGGTAGGGTTCACCTTGGCCCAGCTGTGGAACTCAGAAAGTAGTGTCACATGGTCCTAGAAGCCCCCACTTCCAGGGGGAACGGAAGCTATTAGCTGCAGCACTCTCTGGAGAGCCTAGCAGATGCGGTAACCCTGACACGTGACGGATGAACTGATTTCACCCTAGAATGGAGAAGCCAAGTGCAGTTCACCCAGAGTTCTTTTCACACACCAAACCACCAATTAAGATGCAGCTGATGCTTCCTCGTTGCAGGATTTCTTCACAGACTCTTAGAAAAAAGAGGCAAGTGAACTGCCTGGTGTACAGGCAGTATAGGACATTCTTTATTGTGACTAAAGTGAGCAAGCGGGGGAGAGGCGTGATCTCGAACTACGTTCTCTATTAATTAACCTGCATGGGCATTTCCGACAAAAGGAGGATGTGCTCTCGGCTCCTGCTGCAATATTTCAAAACATTGTGACTTCTGCTCTGCAGGATGCAATGACATCTAACACAGAATCGGCTGCAGGTTCCCAGCCAGGATAGCCATTAGCAGACTTCTCTCGTTCTGCAGTAGGTGGCTTATGCTGAGCCCCTGAAAAGGAACCAAAAAGGTAGGACACTTTTCATCTATGCCAGTGGCGAATTGCACTCGGAGGCGTATCTGCCCTGAACACATTATAGTGTGTGCCCTGGGCGCCTCTGGCGGGGGGGGGGGCGTGTGTGAGCATGTGCGCTCCAATTGCTCCCCAGTTGGGAAGCCGTTGGAGCACATCCACTTGGGCGCTCCAGGCTGCAGCTCAGATGAAGTGGCCTCAGCTGAGGGGGGGTGCAGTTTCTTGTCGCTTCTCCCTGCTGCCACGTGGGCAAAATTGCCCAAGCCACAGCCGTGAGAGACCAGGCGCCCCCCTGGCTTCCTGAGTCGGGAAACCAAGAAGGGGTGCAGCCTCTTGCCGCTTCTCCCGGCTGCGGCTTTTAAAACCATGCCCCCCCCCAAGGTCATGATCTCACAACATCACGGCCTCATGATGTGGCATGCCTGGGGCGCAATTTGGCCCTGGGATGCTTCATGACATCGTGATGCCACTTCCTGGGTCTCTCCAAAGGAGGGAGTTCTCACAGTGGCTGCTTTGCACGCCCCGTTCCCTCTCCTGTGATGGTCCACTTTTGGGGAGAACCCAGAAGTGACTGCCAGCGTGAGAAGGAACAGGGACGTGACACTGCTAGCAAACCCATCCTATGGAGAGGCTGAGAGTTGGCCAGAGCACTGCTGCGACCGCTCACCTCCTCGTAAGTTCATGCCCAGGGCCCCCACCCTGTCTTGCCACACCCAAGAAACACCCTTGGTCTGCACCTGCAGGCATGCAATTCTCTGCATGCCTACACTGAAGTAAGTTCCATTTATTTCAATGGGTCTTACTCCTAGATATGTGTGCATAGGAATTCAGGTCCCTGTCCTATCCAAGTTTCTGGTATCGATGCAGCTGCAATGCAGCCTTGAGGTAAGTAAATAAATGTTCCCTTTTCCTAAAGAGAACCTCCCTGATTCTCCCTCCATCACCGAATGCAGCACACGGACCATTGGGACAACTACGTCAGGGCTGGGAAATTGGATAGTGTTTGGCCCTTAGTTACCAGCCACCATATTTCTAAGGACATCGTGGTGTTGCTTAAATTCCAGCAGCTCTCATTCTACAACTTCATTCAAATAGCTGATTCCCAAGTTCCTCTTATGCAGAACAATACTGTGATTATTCAACAGAGAAGACTAGTCTTGGGTTCTAACCAGTGATGTCATGCAGGGGGAATGCGGGGGAACTCAGTTCCACTAGTTAAAATTAGGGCTGACTCCGCCCACTTCACTCTCCCTCCTCCCCCCTCCCGATTCCTCTGCAAAGAGCTTTTCTTCTTGGTTGGCCAGCACTCAGAGGGTTAAAGGGAGTGACTCCGGATTCCTAGGGGGGCGAAGGGGGAAGGGCTGCAGTGGGGAAGTCCCGTCCTGCACAGCCCCCTTCCTCGCTCCCTCCAGCCACACACGTGGAGTCAGCAGCCACTCTGGTAAGTCTGCAGCCCACTGGGGAGAAGGGGAGTCCTGGGGGTGCAGTGGCAAATTGAGGGGGGCTCTGGAGGGGACGGAGGGGAGCTGGGACTTTTTGAAGCTGCCCTCCTGACCTGCCCGGCATAAGTGGGCTTTGGTGTGGGGAAGCGCCCAAGGGTGCCGTCCGGAGTGGTGCCGCCACTCAGCCCCTTCCACAGGTTCCTGCCTCATTCTGCTCAGCCAGCCTCGGCTTCGAGGCTGCTGCCCCCATGCCAATTTTCAACTTCCCTGGCAATTCTGAATAACTCCACCTCGCCTAGCCGCGAAGACCAAGGAAAGGCTTTCGCCACTGTCTCTCCAGTCCCGAGCGTTTCACTGGCACTCTGGATGTGAGGTTTCTTTGGGAGACTGTCCCCATCGCTATTGGAGCTGCAATTGGGGTGGGGGGAATTCTTCGCTTTCTGTTCTGTAGGTGCCAGGCACTGTACAGAACTGGCTGGCTCTGCCCACTCGTCGCTGATTTCGTCGCTGGCTAGGAACCAGCCGCGGGTAGACCTGCGCTCCGCCAGCCTCTGGTGTATGACGTCACTTCTGGTGGGCGGGTCCTGACACGTGCCAATCAAAAGTGAGTTCCTGTTCTTAAATCATTTAGATGACACCACTGGTTGTAACTCGAAAAAGGAACCATTTACCACTTTTGAAAGACTTGCCTTCCCCCTCCCTCAGGTATGACTTCAAAATCATTGTGCCAAACAAGGAAAAGAGACAAAAAATAGACATTAATCACTGTGGAGAGAAATCGGCTCTAATCAAATCCTAGACCCCAAGCCGTGTCAGATTTAACACAATTTTTCGATTAAGAACCAGAATAATTTGTTATTGCCAAATGTAGAACATTTAACAGAACACTGTGTCTGCAAGGAAGCAAACAAAGAAAGCCTTCCTGTCCAGATTTACTCCAAAGCCCTGTACTTTTTTCTTCGTATAGGACTAAATTTATTTTTGCCACCCACTACACCATTTGTATGTTGTTGCCATTTCACTCCTACCCTTCATCTGTCTTCCTTATTTAGGCTGCAATTCGACAGTAATTTCTGGATCACGACGGAAACTTCTCTGGTCACCCTGGCGGATGATCTCTGCTGGGGACTGGGCAGGGGGAGCGCCTCCCTGTTGGTCCTGCTGGACTGAGTAGCGTCTGAGACCATCAACCACGGTGTCCCTCTGGGATATGCAGCTAGGCTGGGGGGCACTGTTTTGCAGTGATTCCAACCCCTCCTGTTGACAGGCCCCAGAAGGTGTTACTAGGGGACTCCTGTTCAGCAACCTGGCCTTTGGTGTATGGGGAGTGTCAGGGCTCCATCTTGTCCCTGTGTTGTCCAGTATTGACGTGAAAGTGCTCCATCAAAGGCTTTGGAGCTGGTTGACCTCCAATGGCTTCTCCAGCCCCGCAGGATACAGTGGCAGCCATTGCAGCATCGCTGTACGACTGGGTCATTGGGAAGCATAGAGTTGGGCTGTAGATGGGCCCACTGAAGTTTAATATGATCCCTTGTGTTAAAACTGAACTCATCTATCACGGAATTAGTCGATGTGTTTTTGTATTTAGAAACGTTACAGTCCATTTGTCATCGTAATGAATCAAATTTTGTTTTGAAATTGCGTGCCATTTCTTCACGTTCGTTTTGGCCATCAGCACAAGACCATTTGTCTTTTATCTCACGTAAACGCCAGAAGAGAACTCCAGTCAGCTTAGTTGTCACTGACTGTCAGTGACACATTTCAGATCTTATACTTAAAAATTAGAATAACAAGCTGTAATCATAAAAAGACGTCTTTGATACAAGAGAACAGAATAACCTCTCTGAACAGTATTACGTTTGTTTTTAACAGCGGTATTTTCTACCAAAGAGAAAACCTGGGAGAGCAGTGATGCCATCAGAAAAAGATGGCACCTGAATCTGACCACTCTTTGGCCCCTACCACCATTCAACTCCTTTACGACGTCCCTCACTAAGAGCCCAACCTGATCCCCCCGCCTTGCTATAGCAGGCAGTCTCGCCATGGAGTGAGGGGTGGTGACCATAAGGACACAAGAGGCCCATAAAAACCTTTAGCAGGTTCTGCAAGCCTGTTTATTTTCCCCAGCAGCGTTGGGATGCTGTCACTAAGCTGGGCTATTGGGTTAAAGCAGGGGTTCCCAAAATTGTTGGGACCCGCAGTGCCCCCTCGGGCTGCGTTCACAGTGCCTGACGGTCGATGGCATCTCCCCAAGGGCTTCTGGGTTCGGACTCGCCCCCCTAGGAATCCGGAGTCGCTCCCTTTAACCCTCTGAGTGCCGGCCAACCAAGAAGAAAAGCTCTTTGCAGAGGAATTGGGAGGGGGGAGGAAGGAGCATGAAGTGCGCGGAGTCAGCCCTAATTTTAACTAGTGGAACTGAGTCCCCCCGCATTCCCCCTGCATGACATCACTGGTTCGGAGACCCCAAACGCCTCCACAAACAGTGGCCAGAGGGCCGGGGGGGGGCGGGAGGGCTTTGTTCCGCTATTCTAAACCCTTCTGTGTTCTGTCATTGTATAAGAGCCCAAACCTATCCCCTGCCATCCCTTAGCCTGCAGTGCTGCTGATGGTGCACGTTCCGTATGCTATGGGGGTTGAGTAGAGGGCCGGGAGAGGAAAGTAAACAGCTCACGGGTCTCCTTGATCCTATGCCAGTTATTTCGCTGGTGTACGTCTATGGAGACCTGGGGGCTGGGCTGGACCCACTCTTGCATAGGCTTGGGCCCTCAATCATTGGACAAATTACAGTTGATGACCATGCTTCTGTAGACGCTTCCTTTAAACTCACCGAGGACCAACCATTCTCCTTCAATATGGCAACTGAACTCTTTGCTTTTGTCATCTGCAAATAACATTCTGAAAGACTGAGAACACGCTGTTAAGATCAACAAGACAGGGCTGCTTCCGATGTTACATGGCACAAAGGGGTAGCACGAGGCATCTGCACCTCCAAGCTAAGCATGTTAAAGAAGCACAGGACAGCCGCACAGACTAGTCTCCTAGGAGAGATAAAACGTCTAGAGCAACTACTTCAATGACAAGACGCACTGCAAGTCTATAAAAAGCTTTTCGGTAAATGAGCTGAATTAAACTCACGAGACACCAGTAAAATTCCAAAAGCTGTGCTATATGTTAATTGGAAATAAAAAAGGCAATAAGTGCTCTAATGTATTAACCTCAGCCATAACCCTCCCCCCAAATAGAATCATAGCATTAAAAACCAAGAAGATGTACCAAACCAAAAAACAACCCCATACTAACGGACTTTGCACTTTTTGACCCAAATTATGTTACTACTACTAAGAGCCTCCCACTAGAATGGAAAGTTCTACAATGGAATGGAAAGCTTCATTCCTCCATGCAGCAGCTGTAGTCCCACAGCTGTGTTCCTGAATGCCTCTACGCTCCAAAGCCAAAGCAGGCCAGTTTCCTCCCAGATGTGACACTGTGTTAAGGAGTGTTGGGCAAGTATTCCTGGGCCCAGTTCATATGGCTTGTACAAATCAATTGTACAAATCGATGGTCAGGCCGCACCTGGAATATTGCATTCAGTTCTGGTTGCCACATCTCAAAAAGGACATAGTGGAGCTGGAAAAGGTGCAGAAGAGAGCGACGAAAATGATTATGGGGCTGGGGCACCTCCCTTAGGAAGAAAGACTGCAGTGTTTGGGGCTCTTCAGTCTAGAAAGAAGGCACCTGAGGGGGGATATGATTGAGACCTACAAAATTATGCATGGGTGGGATAGAGGGATGTTCTTTTCCTTCTCTCACAACACCAGAACCAGGGGACATTTCCTCAGATTGAGTGTGGGGAGACTTAGAACAGATAAAAATAAATATTTTTTTACCCAGCAGGTCATTAATCAGTGGAACTCCTTGCCACAGGAGGTGGTGATGGCATCTGGCCTAGGTGCCTTTAAAAGGGGTTTGGACAGATTTCTGGAGGAAAAGTCCATTGTGGGCTATAGGCCATGATAGGTTGTACAACCTCCTTACATGAGAAGTAGGATACTTTGGAATGCCAGGTGCAAAGGAGTGGCAACAGGATGCAGGCATCTGGTTGTCTCGTGTGCTCCCTGAGGCACCTGGTGGGCCCCTGTAGATACAGGAAGCTGGACTAGAGGGATCTTTGGCCTGATCCAGCAGGGCTCTTCTGATGGCTTGTGGATTAAGTCCGAGCAAGGTTGGAAAACGCAACATCCCAAGAAATTACTGGGCACCCTTCTTTGCCTCCTTTTTGATCCTGCGCCTGGGAACAAATTACCCCCTTTACCCCCCCTCTCCTGGACCCTGATATGAAGCTCAGGAAGCCTAAACCATATATTGGCCTGGCTCCCAATATGTTGTCTTTGTGCTATTATGGCCGCCAAATCCTGGCATGTGAGCACTGGAACAGGACTGGGACAATTTGCCTCTCCATCATTCCAAAGGCATTTGGGCCACCATGACAT
The DNA here is from genome assembly GCA_029204185.1 of Lerista edwardsae. NCBI lineage: Eukaryota > Metazoa > Chordata > Lepidosauria > Squamata > Scincidae > Lerista > Lerista edwardsae. The sequence continues at coordinate 6,644,205 of JAJKFI010011864.1, read as the reverse complement.
CTGCATAATTGCAAACATGTGTGTAGTGTTGTGAGGTTATTATTATGGTAGATTTAAGCAATAAATTCCACATTTCTACCAGAAAACATAAATTCCAGAAAACGAAGAACATGTTGTGTAGAAAGGTTGACGACTTGCCATTGGAGGTTTTCAGAGAAAAAGTATTCAGGTCTCCATAAGAAATACTTTCGGTATTATCTTCCAGCTGTGGTTTCATGGCCTCTATAACTTCTCTGATTCTGTAACAGTGGAGCAGTGACCACATATGGAGCCTACAGAGAAAGACTCTGGCCACCGTGGAGAGCAGCATGAATGCGCTCTCGGCCATCAAAGGGAATTTCAGGTGTGGAATTGGTAGTATAGATGAATGATGCCTGAGCACCACAATGGCACACCTATGACACACGTGTCAAAGGTGACACGCCACAACGTTCGGGGTGATACACCAGCGTTCACCAACACCTGACAACAACTGCGTTTGTTTTACTCATTTTTTCATGTTAGTAATTATTTGACGTTTCTTTACATAATACATAGCACCACACTTGATTGGATTGTATTTTTGGCTTATAGAAATGAATATAAAGAATTGTTTCTCTTTTGTTGTGTGGGGGGGGGGGTTTGACACACCAGCAGAGTCAAGCCCAAAAGGTTTGCCATCACTGCTCTAGCACCGAGGTGACAAACAGATGAACATTTAAGGAGCAGTCAGAAGCTCTCTAAAAAAATCACGTTTCAATAATAACACAAATAAAAGTGAAACAAGAAGGTCTTGTTGGAATAAAGGGGCAACGCCACCTGCAGGATTTCAGAGGGTAGCGTTTCTTGACAGCAGCAAACGGGAGGAAGCCGGTTCGTCTGCAGATGCCTCTGCTTCTGAGAATTCCCCTTTTCTAACAGGGCTGTGCTCTAGAGCCGCGTTTCTTGTGGAGGTGTTTCTTTCCATGACCCCACAAGCAGCGTTGAGCTCCTCTTGCACTGTTGTGTGTGCCTGTGTATGTGGGGTCAATGCGGGGCAGGAGAGAGAAGAGTGCGCCTTGCAAACCAAATGGACGTCCGAGTCAATGCAGGAGAAACAGTCCCCTCTGGCTGCACCGTCTGCGTCTCTGTTGCCTCAGTAGGCTCTTCCGGCTAGCACCGGCACAGGGCAAGTAAAGGACATGTCATGGGAGCCTGTCGCTGGGCAGAAAAGATTGAGAGGAGTCAGGGGCTCTTCCAGCTAGCGCCGAGGCCACTGGTGGGGGAGGAAAGGTCCATCATCCTGCCCGCCCACCCCCAGGCCAGTCCCACCCCTGTCCCGGACCTGGACTGCCCATCAGTCCGCACTCCCTGCCTTCCCTTCGCCTTCCCCCGCCCCAAAATGCCCCCCATTTTGCCCTCTCACCACCCCTCTCCAGTGGTGTCATCTACTCCCCAGTAGACGGTTCGCTGGGCGGGAGTAGGGAGTGATTGACAGTCCGTCGATTCACTTCCGGTTTCTTCGCGCGCCCCGCGCGGCTTTCCCTCGCCTCGGAGGGGGCGCCTGCTCGCCCAGGCACCCGGCGCGCCCCCCACCCATCCCCCAAGGCGAGCAGGCGCCCCCTCCGAGGCGAGGGAAAGCCGCGCGGGGAACGCGAAGAAAGCGGAAGTGAATCGACAGACTGTCAATCACTCCCTACTCCCGCCCAGCGAACCGTCTACTGGGGAGTAGATGACACCACTGCCCCTCTCCAACCCATGGCCAGCACAAACTTACCGTTTCAGTGCTGCAGAGACTGGATTTGGCCTCTGCGAACCAGTATACGTCCATGCGCTGGCTCAGCTGACTCCGGAGCAGTCATAAATGTGCTTTGCGACACTCCTGGGCCAGCCCAACTAGCACTCAGGATTGCGGTCTACTGCTGCCATCGTATGCACATTTTCCTGGCAATAAGCCCAAGCCAAAACAGTGGAACTTACTTCCAAGTAAACACACATAGGATTGCACTATCGTGATTACAAGTAAAATGGCTTTTACCTTCACATAAGTAAATACATGTAAGAATTCCTTCCAAGCCATTAAAAGCATCATTTAATAATAGCCGTGCTCATTAAAACACAATCACATTTTTCAACTAATCGTTATAAAGGATTAACCACTACTTATTAGTCAATCTGTTACATTGTCTGAGTCGAGTCTCTACATTGATTTAATATTATAGGAAATTCTGTTTTTGTATCATCATGATTACACTGTCATTAAGGATGCAATCCTAACTTGGAGTTCAGCCGCATAGTTAGGCCAGCAAAGTTTGGCTGGTACATGGGCCACCGTAAAGCATGTTTGGACCACTCTCGGCGTCAGGGAGGATGGCTCACACCTGTGTGCTGGCCTCTCTGACTCCGAGAGTGGTCCAAACATACTTTACAGTGTCCCTTGCGCTGGCCAAACTTTGCTGGCCTGTGCTAACTCCAGGTTAGGATTGTGTCTTGTTAAATTTTAGGGGAAGCTAAAAACTGAAAGATGCATCCTACACAGAAGGCCAGAAGGAAAACCTGCATCCCATTTATGTAATGCTAAAAGTAGTATAACGGTTTATACTTTGAAAAATTACATTTCTTTCAAGAAGGCTTTTATACAAATGAGTTATGACTCTTAAGAGAGTATGATTATTCTTGTGGTATCCATTTTGTTTGGGATATGGCAGAGTTTCAGCATAGTTTGGTGGTTACTGTAAGCCAGGAAAAGCAATCACAATATAACCACTGTTGGCTGATCTAGGACACTGTCTAAGAAACAAGGTTCAGGCATATGCCAATCAGGACAATGGCTGATGACAATTTTAGGAAGTTACATCTCAATTTGCTGACATGGCTTCTTTATGTTGCAAACAGGAGCCATTTAGAAATGCAGTTCTTATTTGCGAGAGAAGGTAGGATTTGTTTTTCTAGGCCAAGGTGTATGAGGTGTGTGACTAAACAAGTGCATTATGCATGGATGGATGGAGTGGATCTTTTCCCTCTCTCACAACACCAGAACCAGGAGACATCCACTAAAATTGAGTGTGGGGAGAGAACAGATAAAAGGAAATACTTTTTTACCCAGCCAGTAAATAATCCGTGGAACTCCTTACCACAGGAGGTGATGATGGCATCTGGCCTAGGTGCCTTTAAAAGGGGATTGGACAGATATCTGGAGGAAAAGTCCATCATGGGCTACAGGCCACGATGGATGGTGCAACCTTCTTACATTAGAAGTAGGCTACTTCAGAATGCCAGGTGCAAGGGAGTGGCACCAGGATGCAAGCATCTTGTTGTCTCGTGTGCTCCTTGAAGCATCTGGTGGGCCACTGTGAGATGCAGGAAGCTGAACTAGATGGGCCTTGGCCTGATCCAGCAGGGCTCTTCTTATGTTCTTAAGTGTAGAACTTAAGACAGAATTCTGTGTTTTGAAACAGAATCTAGTTGAAAAATTAACACGTTTTTAATTTTTAAAAAATCAAGTTCCTAGTCCTTATGAAGATAGTCAAGAAATTGTATCAGCAATAGTTAGGCCAGCCTGAGGAAATCTAAGAAATCAAGATCATGCTGACAGAGGGTGGAGTGGAAGTATGATTTCAAGTAGTCATACTTCTCCATTTGGGGGGACAAAAACTATAAATGGCTAACTGTATAAAATACATGCAAATGTGTTTGCGAACCCTAAATAAACAGGAATAACAGAAAAATAAACACAAGCATGTCAACAAATGTCATGGAAGATTGGATGAAATTGGACAAAAGAGGAAAGCTCATGGACAAAATTTGAAAAGTGATTATAGTTGCTTATAAGTGAAAGAGTAAAGCAATGAAAGTTAAGTGGGTGAAAGTCAAGATATTGCTGTACAGGCATGCCCTGATATTTGCTGGGGTTCTGCTCCGGACCTCCCTGTGTATACCTGAAACCGTGGATACTGGAGATACTTTTTAAAGATAAAGGAACATCAATGGTTTTGCTGCAACAAGGTCAGAAAAAGAGATTTGCTTAATGTTCCCCCATCTTTTTAATAGGCATCCCAGTATCCTTGGAATCCGTGGATACCAAAACAAAACAGCAGGCACAGATCCGAGGACACCGCGCAGCCCAAATCGGGCTTAGGATTCGGCCGTATGGCCAATTTGCAAGCCTGCCCATGTCCTGCTCACAACCTCCCTCCCCCCCCCGCCAATCCCATGTCTGTCTGTCCTGTGTCCGACATCAACGCGATGGGCAGCATAGGATTGCGCTGTCCCTTCTGCACAGACAGATATACGCTTGGGCTCTTAGCTGTGTCATGAAGTCAACATCATTTCTCGGAGAAGTTCTTCTCCCCCTCAGAGTGTGAAGTGAGATTTTGCCCAGGCACCATCAGCAGACCAGCTGCCCGAAGTCTGGTGCGTTGTCTGTGCCTGCTCAGAGGTTCTGACCTGTGAGCACCTTCCTTTTGAGAAGGCTCTTGTTGATGGCTGGGCCAGTTGCTCTGTAGCTCAATGAGCAGAAGTTGCTCCCAGTTCCATGTGCTATACTTAGGGTGACCAGATGTCCTCTTTTTCCAGGACACGCCCTACATTTCAACCATCTGTCCTGGGTAAATGTCAAAATGCCCTACATTTCAAGGCAGACCAGGAGTACCAGCAACAAGAGGGGCATTTTGGGGTGGCGTGTCCTCCTTTGTGACTATGACATCTGGTCACCCTGGCTGTACTCTCATTGATGGCTGTGAACTCTCTAACCAGAGCAGCCAACTTTTTGATGGGGGAGCTTCTTCATTGGGTTCAATGAATTGCTTCTCACAGTTCTGGCAAACGCTTTGTGTGGTTCTTTGTCTCCCTTCCAGTTCTAATACCCTCTCGTTCATCCCAACTGGTTCACGTGTCCTTAACTGCTCCATCAGCATGAAGTAGCCATTGTGATGTTAAATGAGGGCTTTCACCAAATGGGGTCACTTAGACAGTGCCTTGGATATGCACTGTTTGGTCTCCCCTATTGGGCGAACTCCGGAAGCTAGTGGAGGACAGGGAGGCCTGGCGTGCTGTGGTCCAGGGGGTCGCGAAGAGTCGGACACGACTTAGCAACTGAACAACAACAACAACAACAATATCCAGTTTAATTAACTGACCCTATTGCCTCTCTAATAAAATCCTCAAATTCTCTCTCTCTCTGTGTGTGTGTGGGGGGAGAGAGAGGGGGGGAGGGAGGGAAGGAGAGAAGGAATGAGATTGAAACAATTGACTCTTTAGAACCAAACTACTTGCTATGAAGAATACCAAACTACATGCTACATGCACCCACTGGCCATAGAATTCAGCCATGTGGCCTCACCGTGGAGGTTTCCTGAAGCTTTGTGTTTGTGTATTTCTTCAGCATGGCAGGTCCCCCTTTGCTGCCATTCTAAACATTCAATGAATATATATGTTCATAAAGAGGGTTCAGGTCTGTTACATAAGAACATAACAAGAAGAGCCCCACTGGATCAGGCACCTGGCATTCTGAGGTAAATTCTGAGGTAAACACACTGGTGGCCAGTCAAGATTCTCCACAGCATTTCTCTTTGACAGCCACCAGAACCAGATGCTCCTCCTCAGACATGTTCTCGTAGGAACATAGGGACAGCTCCACTGGATCAGCCCAAGGCCCATCTAGTCCAGCTTCCTGTATCTCACAGTGGCCCACCAGTGAGATGATGATGCCACTTCTGGCCATGACATCACTTCTGGTGGGTCCTGATACAAGTGCCATTCTAGAAAGTGGGTCACAGTGCTAAAAAGTTTGAGAACCACTATTCTAGAGAAATGTTAAGTTTTATAATGGTAAGAAGAGTAGGAAGAGCTGGAAAGATCCATGAAAAATATATTATTTTTTAATTTCCAAGAACATGGTTTCAACCTTCTATAACTCAGGGCGCAATCCTAACCTGGAGTTAGGCCGGCACAGTTAGGCCAGCAAAGTTTGGCCGGCACAAAGGCCACCATAAAGCACGTTTGGACCATCTTCAGAGTCAGACAGAACCGCACACAGATGTACGCCATCCACCCTGACTCTAAGAGTGGTCCAAATACACTTTACAGTGGCCCTTGTGCCGGCCTAACTCCAGGTTAGGATTACGCTCTCATTTACTTCCATTATGAATACAAATATATGAAATGCATAACTATGGAAAAATGTCCTATTCTGCCTTTACTTTTTATCTCATTATATTCTTTTCCCATGAAAAGACGAGGAGAATGATTCATTACTGAGAGACACTGTCTCTGAAATACTAATTCAATCCGGCTTTATTTAGGTCAGATAGGATAATTTTCCATGTCATTTTTTTAAAAATAAAATGTCAGAATAAAATATATAGCAAATGAGTGCTAAAGTTCAAATGCATTAAGACTGACTCAAAAAGAATTTATTGTTTCACTTGAATAAAACATTCGGAAAACTCCCTACAAAAAGAAGCCATACATCCTGCGTGCTAAAGGAAATTTAAGTATTCTAACAGATACATCATGTATCATTAAGTCGTACAGATATTGAAAGAATTAAATTTAGTTGAATGTGTGGAAAACTGGAGCAAGTTCTATCCTGGCACAGAGTAGACATTGTATATGCGGTCTCACATGTTAAAAAAAAAAAAAAAAACCCTGAATTTTACCTAAAAAGCTGAGTGGATTGTCGGCATCTCCATTTCTCATTGCTTTGCTTTCCTGAAAAATCACCATATTTGCGCATGAAAAACCAAAAGACTCTGTCAGAAGCAGCTGAGATGATCTAGTCACTGGCTAATTTGTAGTCAAAAGCCTTTCTGGAGGGAAAATCATCCAAAGCAGTAGCGTAGCCAGAATGGGGGCAGTGAGGTAAGTACTGCCGGCGCCCAAATGCACTGTGTCAGCGGCCCTTCCCCTCACTGTTGGATCCATTCGGGGCAGCGACGGCAAGGCCTGAACGTTGTGAAATGGCTCTGACAGCGATGGGGAAGGGGCCTGCAGTACTGCTACACCCCCCTACCCCGTTCTGGCTCCAAAGCACAGCTGAAAAGTCATATAATGTCACAAGGTTATCACACTCTTAGCCGGCACATTTTTCACCACCTTTTCCATTAAGTAAGGATATCTGACGGATTTTGAGCCCATTAAGCCAGGTTACCTGCGGGATAGCCTTCACCCCTACATTCTGGCCCACCCTCTTAGGGTCATCAGAGGGGGGCGGATCTTCCCACAAGTGCCGCCTTTCTCCCAAGTTAGGGGCTTGGCGGCACAGGCGCGAGACTTCTCAGGAGTGGGGTCACAATTATGGAACTCCCCACTGGGGGATCGAAGCTCTGTCTCCTGTCTCCGGGCATTTCAACGAGGGCTTAAGTGCTTTTGGCTCATTTGGTGTTTGGTGATGGGTGGCCTGCCTCCCAAGTCTCTACAGCACTATCTGGATTATAAATAGTTTGCCCTCCTCCAAAGGTTTTATTTATTTTACTGTGATTTTATGCATTTTTATATTTTTTAAATTTGAGAATGGTGAGCCGCCGTGGGCATCTGTCTGGCAGAGGAAAGGTGGGATAAAAATCTCTTAAATATATAAGTACAAAGTGCTGTTTTGTTTTTGGAACAAAGATATACAGGTGTGCCCCAGTATCCACTGATTTGGTATCCACAGTTTCAATTATCCATGGATACTGGGACGCCTATTAAAAAGAGAGGGGAACATGAAAGAAATATCTCCTTTTTACCTTGTTGCAGCAAAACCACGGATGTTCCCCTATCTTAAAATAAACGTCCCCAGTATCCACGGTTTCAGGTATCCACTGGGGGTCTGGAACAGAACCCCAGCAGATACTGGGACATGCCTGTACTCTGTTGGGAGGACAAGAAATGCAGCCCAAATTCAGTGCCATCACAAGGTGAAAAGGATAAACACCGTCGAAACCAATTTCTTATCTCTTCCCTTTCCCTTTCTTATGGTACAATTATTCCTCCAGTTCGAAGAAGAGTCCCAGGAAAAGGTGCTAACATCCAATGCTAATTGCCTTAATTAACTACAAGTCATAACTCTAACAGAGAAGTGATTTTGAACATCAGAGGAGCCCCATGTATTTACCACCCTGTTTTTGTGGATGAAGATAAGCAGTACAGTTGCTTGGTCAAGAGATGTTGTGGCTTCATGCGAGACTTGGAGGAGGATCCATCAAGGGTGTTGGTATTTTGACCAAGCTACGACAAAATGGAATGAACTTTGTACTACCATTTATTCATCTTTTTAATCTTCATTCACCTGTTAACAAAATGGACGAACTGCATCTTACTAACTGGGCCTGACTTTTGATGTCTAGCTGTTCTTATCTTACGGAAACTTGATTTAATGAGTCTGTTCAGGACAGTGCTTTGGATACATCTGGAATTGAATGGAGGAGGCATTTGGTTTTTTAACTTGCAATATATGCTGAGGTGACTCGGAGGCTAAAGTAGTGTTTCATTCTGAACAATGCCTTTATTTGTTTTGTGAATTTATTGTTTATTGTGTGTGTATGTAGCATTGTTTGTATGTTGCTGGTAGCCGCACCAAATTCCAGGTATGGTCACATACTTGGCCAATAAAATCTAAATCTAAAATCTAATCTAAATCTAAATCAAAAGCACTCCCTATCAGCTTGACCATTAAACAATGATTTGCATTTGCATTCAGGGATACTTTGCTGCTGAAAAGGGCTAATGAACCTTGTGTGTTTGTGCTGGCTCACAAATCAGGTACTGGCCTACAGAGAGCAACACAGAATAGTTCAGAGGAAAAAATAAGACAAGAGAGCTTTATTACTCCCTAATTTCTTATTAAATCCAGATTAATTTCTGACCTAATGCAACAATTAAAAAATATGCAAAGATTTCTCTGGTTGTTTAGCATTGTGCGCTTCAACAGAAAACTCTCCAATTGCTTGTAGTAATTCTGAGAGTCGTTGCATTGTGTCATGAGAGAATAAAGTGTGGATAGTTTTGTCTGGTGGCACCACCAAGACTGCTGCTGTGGCTATCTGCCCCCCCCCCCAAGACCAAGAGCACTGCTATCAGGAGTGCTGTTGCCCTGGGGCCGCTCCAACTCAGATCAGCCCCAACTGGGGTGGGGGGCAGTCATTTTATTTTGTTTGATTTAGCAAGTCACATACCTTGCTGTCATTTCGGTCTTCTAGGCAGCTTGCAAACATATTTGCATTAATTGTTTTTTTAGTTTCAGGAGAACAGACTTCTTCATGTTGTTCTTTCATCCTAAACCAGTGGTTCCCAACCTGGGGGTCAGAACGATCAAGGGGGTTGTAAGCCAATTTTCAGGGGGCTTATAGCAACATTTTTCGAAGAGCTTATAGCAACATCTTAAAAAGCTGGGCACCACCATCTTGGAAGCTCCATTTTGGCTAGGGAAGAGGCTTCCCCATTCAACTACCACTTCCTCAATTGTTAAGGCTGCAAGGAAAACTAGCCTTGCTATGGGCTCATCTTGGTGTGCGCATTTCAATCAATCAACCAATCAACTAGTATTTATATACCGCTTTTCAACACAAAGTTCACAAAGCGGTTTACAGGCAAATAATAACATTAAAGTTAAATGGCTCCCTGGCCTGAAGGACTCACAATCTAAAAAAATGTAGAACACCACCAGCAACAGCCACTAGAAAGACACTGCACAGGGGTGAAGAGGGACAATTACTCTCCCCCTGCTGAATATAACACCACTTGAAAAAGTGCCTCTTGCCAAGTTAGCAGGGGTTGCACATATGCATATCATACGTGCATGATGAAGTCTCTCCCGCATCTCTTTCCGAGCGGGCATGTCACACCTTCCATGTACATGCCCAGGTGAGTCTCAGCAGACAGGGAAGAGAAACGGAAATACTCTGAAGACTATCTAAAATTTGGCTTTACCCCCTTGATCAGCAATGGCATAGAGAAGCCACAATGTGCTCTGTGCAATGAGGTTCTCAGTGCTGAATCAATCACTGAACTCAACACTCAAACGTCACTAAGATACAAAGCATTCAGAACATTCTAAAAGGATGTGGAGTTCTTTTGACTTTCAAAAATGTGAACAACTACTTCACTTCCTGCTTAGTGACATCACTTCTGGCCCTAGGTGGGTCCCAACAGGTTGTTGTAAATAAAAAGGGGGTCCTGGTGCAAAAAAGGTTGGGAGCCACTCTTCTAAACCAAGACTCTCCCCCGATTCTTGCGCTGTAGGACAAACCAGGCTTGACAGCCATCAGACTCCTCTCTATGGTGGGTTCCCCTAAATCCATGGTCTTCATCTTTTTTTGTGCCGCAACTCCAATAAGTAAGTATTGAAAGTATGAGACTGAGGACCCACCCTTTATCCCACCCACCCCCTGGGACCCTATTTGCCCACCCAATTGTCACCCCCGTAACGCCTTCCCAGCACTGCTCACTGGAACCAAATATTCTTATTAGAGAGAGCAGCAAACGTTAGCATGAAGCTTGGCACTAGTGAAAGCACAATTAGCACAATTGCTAAGAACACTCCAGCACACAGAAGTAAGCGAGTGATTGTCTGCATTGCCTAAAGTAGCCAGCAATTAAAGACAGACAGCCTGTGACTGTGAAAACGCTATATAAGGCATCGTCGAAGTGGCAACTTAAACCACTGATATAATACCTATGAAGAGGTCATGAGGTTTTTCCATTAGAGAACAGCAGCATGCGAACACTGTGCACGTGTCGCACTTCTAGAGAGCGAGCTCATTAATGGTTGTGATTATTGGTTTTTGCTGTATTCCTCTCTACCCGTTCCAGCCAGTGTGGTCATCGCTGACATTTTTTTCCAAGGGCTGGCATATGGTTTGGGTTAATTAATGCGATTGGCCCAGCTATTGTTTTCTGCTCTTGTGCAGCTGAACATTATTTTGTTTCCAAAACATCTTTCAGTACATGTGGTTTGGGCTGCTTTTCATGCTTATGCATCAGTGACAATGCTGGCTGCATTTACGTCACACACCGCATATGAAGCGATGTCTCATGTCGCATCAGCATCCCACAACGCCAATGCTGTGTCCGAGCAATGTCCGTCACATCATAGCCCATTCAGCGCAACTCCATGGAGGCACACCCCTCTCAGTAACTCTGCTTGTGTTTTTCTCCACTTGTCCTGTTTTGTTGTGTTAATCTTAATGTTGTGAGTTGTCCTAGAAGCGCTTAAGTGCTGACAGATGAGACACAAATTGGTCCTGGGGTCTGATCTGAAGGCCCATGATACAACCAAGTTACAGGAGGTTTGGGCTTGCCCAGGGCCTGGATGGGCAAACCCATCCAGATGGAAGACCACCTGCAAACCCCATGCTTGCCACCTCAATTTCCAGGATGGAAGACAGGGGAGCACACATGCAACACCACCAAACGGTGGTAGTTAGCTTGGAGATACTGCTTTGGTCTTTTATCACTGTGGTTCCCATACCAACCTTTTTTGGTGTCACGACTAAATAAGTGCCGCTACTCCAATCAATAAATAACTGAAGTATGAGGCTGGAGCCCCACTGCCAATCCCATTCCCATCCCAGGACCTGATCTACCCCACCACTGCCCACCCTACCACCTGCCCCATTTCCACTATCTAATGTGTCTTTATACCAACCCTCCAGGGCAAGACAGCGAGGAGAGGCTGTGCAGGATTCTTTCCAGGACTCAGTGTTGAGAAGGCAGTCCCATGATTGGACAGGATCCAAGCCCTCTTTTGCACAGGCTTGGAAAGCTTGCCACGACCCCCAAAATGAGGCTTTGCGACTCCACTGGGTTCCGACGCACAGATTGAAGAACACTGAGTAAGTGGGCAGGAATCTGTCTTAGCGATTTATTTGAAACTCTACAGCTTGGTGACGAACTGCTCAAAGCAGTTTGCAAAGTGTCCATAACAATGTGAGGGTTTTTTCGCATTTGGGCACCTTCTGTATTAATATTTCAATCTGGGCTGTTTCCCCAAGGATCGTAATAAGACAGCCAATCCTTATCTAAATTGTAAAACAGTATCATAAACTGCACGGCCCATCCCATTAGATCTCTTATCGAAAGACCTTGGGGGCATTGCTTATTCAAACCAGGAAGGACCCATGCAAATTCAACTCAAAGGGTAACAGCTAACTGTTTACATGTCGTAGGGGAGCTCTCATGAGGAAATCATTAAGATTTACAGCCCATAACCATAAGCTGTTTAAAAGAACGCTTGAAGTTGTGCAATACTGCGCCAGAATACAAATTCTGTGAAAAGACATACATTGAGGGTGCAATTCTAACCTGGAGTTAGACCAGCACAGTTAGGCCAGCAATGTTTGGCTGGCACAAAAACCACCATAAAGTGCATTTGGACCACTTTCAGAGAGGCCAGCACACAGATGTGCGCCATCCTTCCTGACTCCGAAAGTAGTCCAAACGCACTTTACGGTGTCCTGGTGCTGGCCAAACTTTGCTACCCTAACTCCAGGTTAGGACTGTGCTCTTAAATTGTTCCCCTAACACAGTGATGGCAAACCTTTTGGATTTGCCGTGTCAAAAATGCCTAACTTGCCTCTGTTGGCGTGTCACTCCCCACCTCCAACAAAAGAGAAAAAATTATTTTCATATTCATTTATTTTAAAAAATCCAATCCAATCATATGTGGGACTATTCATTATATTAAAAAAACCAAATCATTTAAAAATGATTACAAAAAATCAAATCATTACACATAAATTCTCAGTTGTTGTTGGGTGTTGGTGAATACTGGTGTGTCACCCAAAACATCATGGCATGTCACCCTTGACACGGATGTCATAGGTTTGCCATCACTGCCCTAACAAGCAGGCGCAGTTTTGATTTCTGTATCATCTTCTTGCCGTGACAGACTAATCTTTCTGTGCTGACTTAATTACTTTGGATGCTCAGACACTGGTCTCCTCTCAGTGATTGCTGGCTCCAGGCAAATGCCTTTGGCCAACACAGTGGTACAACTGCAAGAGAAGGGCACAGCCACCTACCTTCAAAAGGGGGCTCTTCCAGATTGTCACTGGAGCTTGAGGCGCACTGAGCTGAATGAAGGCACCTTGAGCTGTGTGCTTAGGCCCTGCCGGCTTTCCACAAAACAGCCAGTAGGGGGTCCCAAGTTGAGCGCACCCACCTTCTGCGCAAGTGGGACGGCACAGACCCTCCCGCCTTAAGGACAGTGGGGAGTGCCCCACATACCAATACTCCCCGGAAGCCCTCGACACCAATATCGCAATCCTAACCTGGAGGGAGGCTGGCCCAGTTAGGCCAGCAACGTTTGGTCGGCACAAGAGATACTGTAAAGGATGTTTGGACCACTCTCGGAGACAGGGAGGCCAGCCCACAGACATGCACCACCCTCCCTGACTCCGAGGGTGGTCCAAACATACTTTACGGTGGCCCTTGTGCCAGCCAAACTTTGCTGGCTTAACTATGCTGGCCTAACTCCAGGTTAGGATTGTGCTTCAAATCAACTGGGTTTTTACTAATCAGAAGGACATCCCATCAAATAATATTTCACTTCAACTTTTTGGGCCCCAAACAGGGTTTTACATGCATTATAACACTCTTAATCCAATACTTTATTCCGGCAGAGCGGCTGCCCCCCTGGCGCATGCTGGTGCAAACATTCTGTAAAGCACATTGTGCGAGTGCAAAAGTTGGTTGGGCCAGCAGGAAGCCCTGCGCTGTCCCACTGGTGCCAGTGCAAGCCTTGATGCACATGGGAGAAGGCAAGCTCCACACCATTTAGTTGAGGGGTAAGGGAGGGCAGGGAGGGGGCATAACAAGCAAGGAGAGCAGGGAGGAGACGAAAGTGGGAAGACTGAGCCTAGGAGGGGGACAGATCACCAGTATTGGCACATGCCGTAGCCTATTCCCCTTCCAGGGCATGATCCACCAACACGGATCCACTGAGGACGCAATCCAAAGACGAGCCTTGGGCCCACGCAATTTGCTTGCGCCAGCCCAGCGTCACTAGCGCTGATACGGGAGCTGATACGACAGCAGAGAGATCCTAATTTTTGGTTCCAGACTGACCCTTAATCAGAGTTAAGAGCCGAGCATTTTTAGGTGTCTGTTGGCTATTACGCTTACTGGTTTTTGTTCCTGCTGCAGCTTCTTGTGTTATTTATATGTTTCTAATATCTGAGTTACGCTGTTTTACTGCCAGTTTTCTTTTAAACTACTGTGAAATATCAGTATGAACGGCAGTATCAAAAAAATGCCATATACATGCCTAACTCAGAATTACTCTCTCGCTCAGTTTCTACAGATCTGGTAGAAACAGATCTGATACCTCTGTTCCCAAATTAGGTTGGCATAGAAACAGAACAGCTGCTGTACACTTGCAAGCCCTCACGTGCTGAAGCAGCTTCCTTTGATTTCACAGGCATCTCTTCAAGCTATTTGAGAGAGAGAGAGAGAGAATGCATGCATATTACAACCATGCTTCAGCCAGATTGCAGGGAGAAGACCCTTGATTTTTTTTCTACCCCAGGTTACATTTTGTCAAAGAATGCCAACGGGCTGGTATAAAAGCTCAGTTTTTGCAGTGTGCGCGTGTGCGTGTACACATCCACACCAGATGATAACTCCGTGCACATTTGGTGCAGATCACCAAGTCTGATTCTTGCAAACCCCATCAATGTAATGAAAGAACCTCCTTTGTCTTCTTTCTGACAACATGAAATACTGGTTTAATTGTTCAGAGATTTCCCTGAAATCTTGCCCTCTGGCCTGCAGCGTTCAGGTCCCATTGGAAACAATTTTCAATGAAACAATCATTTGGAAATATTTTCCATGGCAAGCTCTTCTGAGCAATACCCTCAAAAGGGGAACGTTAAAATGAATCAAAATTTATGATTCATACTCCACATTTATGGGCTCTGGCCTGAATGTTGGAACAGTGCATAAAGTAGGCATTCTTTAATGTCTCTTTCTTCATAACAATAGTATGGCATAAATAAAAGACAGGATATACTGTATTCGAACTGCTGACAGAAGTGGTTATTAGAGGCAAAAAGCACAACGTTGATTTAAATGGGAACTCAGTTCTGTTTTATTATGCTTGACAGTATGCCTACTTCACGCAGTCTAAATGGTTTGAAAAGGAACTGGACAAAAAGAGAAGATTTATTGGGTTGGGTAGCAGAAGTTGCCTTTAAAAACAAAGAAGAGAGACACAAACATTGCACTCATTGTAAGCCGCAACAGTAGTTTTGCTGACATTGATTTGCTAACTGACTACAACTTCATGTTGTAAAGACAAGTAGCAGCAGAGAATCTTCTGAGCAGCCTGTTCAGCAGGAAAGCATTATGTATGTAAAAACATTTCTACCCCACCTTTCCAAAAGCTCAGGCTTCGACATTCTCTGCTAATTGCCTTTTAAGGACTCTTTGAGGAAGACGTGATCACCATAGGACACAGTTGTATGGAAGCAACTACAGGTCTTTCTGTGTTTTACACATTTTGAGCACATTTTGAACATCTGTTCCTCCTCTTGATGACTTCAGCCTTTCCAGCCAGAACAAGTGAATTCATGATTTATGGTTGCAAAACACTCTGGCGACTTGTGTGCTGTCAGCTTTCATTCATTAGTTCAAGCAGAGGTAAGGTCCTGAACAATGTCGATGGAACATATACACTTAGAATACAGCTCGGTAAGGCCTAGGAGATAACCAGAAGACATCCACATGGTATCTTCTGAACGTTCCCTCAGGGTGCCTGCCTCTACCCGGTCATTCACAAAGCAGGCAGTTCAGCTCTTTTTTTCTTCAGGTCAGTCATACGTTAGGCCAGTGGTTCCCAAACTGTGGGTCAGGACCCACCAGTGGGTCGTGAGCCAGTTTCAGGTGGGTCGCGAAGCACCTAGAGCAGCCATATTGAAAACATGGGAAGATGGGATGCTGGAAAAGGGGAGGGCTGTGTGATGGTTTTGCTTGTGTCAAGGCTGTAAACAAGCTTTTTTTCTGTCTGATTCACTTTGCTATTGGAAAATGACTGGGAAATAACCCAAATTATTGCTTCATTATTAGGAAAGCAGCAGGCTTGGTGTCACAGTGACAGAACTTCCACCCATGACTTCACTTCTGTTGTGTCCTGGAGCTAAAAGGTTTGAGAACCACTGCACTAGGCTACCAGGCTGTAGGATTGTAGCTGACTCAGATTGACCATGCTTGTTTTTCTTGACAGATTCTACGGAAAGCTTAAAAGCAGCTGTTTCTAACGTGACCTTTAAATAAATCCAGCCTATCACTGGTTTAAGATTCAACGGTCATTCTTGAAGGAAGGAATGAGTTCACTTTCTGCTCACTGCTTCCTGCATATCTGAGAAAATTGAGAAGCTCTGGGGACTTCCAACCTGCAAAGCAGAATGTTAATGGATTGTTCCACTATGCCTACAAGAGAGGAAGTGGTAAATCTCGATCTGGGCTGTACCACTGCAGACAGGTGTTCACTTGATGAAATAATCTTCTATACAAAAAATAACGTGTGTTATTATTGTTCTCTCTGACACAAAAGGGCCTCATGGCAGATCTGTGACACTCCTGGACAATGCACTCTTTGGGCTGGTGCGTCAGCCTCCCTGCGCCAATTACTGGATATCTGCTGGTAGGTTTAGGTTGGCTGGCCTGGGCACAAAGGGGGATTGGAGCAAGGAGGAAGATTGTTCCAGACCCAGGACGGGGTGGGACTGGCCTCTGGCACTTAGGGAAGGATCCTAGCACCACCACCACCCTTCCAGCTGGCCCACCTGTTCCAGTGCAGGCTAGGATTGGGCTACCCATCCGATGACACCGCCTAAGGTATAAGTATCACATAGGCCTGTACGTCTCTCTCTCTCTCTCTCTCTCTCTCTCTCTCTCTCTCTCTCTCTCT
>JAJKFI010011864.1:6554270-6627349 GCA_029204185.1 Lerista edwardsae | reverse complement strand
CTCTCTCTCTCTCTCTCTCTCTCTCTCTCTCTCTCTCTCTCTCTCTCCCTCCAATCCATTTTGGTTGATTTAATCTGTACCTTACATGATCACTGCACAGAGAAGTAAGCCTTCCGAAGAACCAGACTGGTCCTGGAAACTGTCCCATCAAAGGCTCGGTGAAAAATTTGGTCCTTCCCAGTTTTTGTTATTGACTATCCAGGTAAGGAAGGAAAGATGCTATTTTTTGAAGTGTTAGAAGATGCTACACCTGCCATCTCACTGCATGCTGTTTCCTTGAGTCATCCTTTTTCACCACAATTCCTGGCTATGGTGGTTGGTTCTCTTTTTAGCATAAGAAACAGACTACAGGATGTCAAGGAAAATAGGTTTCTGCTTTCAGTACTGCCAGACTACCGAAGCCTGGTTTAGAGTGCTACCCTAACCAGGTGTTAGGCTGGCATTTAGGCCAGCAAAGTTTGGCCAGCACAAAGGCCACCATTACGTGTGCTTGGACCACTCTTGGAGTCAGGGAGGATGGCGCACGTCTGTGTGCTGGCCTCTCTGACTCCAAGAGTGGTCCAAACACATTTTACAGTGGCCCTTGTGCTGGCCAAACTTTGCTGGCCCAACTGTGCCGGCCTAACTCCAGGTTAGGATTACACTCTTAGTTTATTCTGAAGCATGAGCAAATGATTGTACATTTTTTGGTAATGGTTTCATAAATGGTTTCATTGATTTCAAATACACACACACACACACACACACACACACACACACACACACACACACAGGGTATTTATCTTAGCTTTGTTACAATGTAGTAAGTGTTACAATACAGGAATTTAGAGAACTAGAATTTTTAGACAGGAGTGTGTTGCACAAAGCAATTGTCAAGAATTAGCTGTAGTGGTTGTACAACGTTTTCTAGCTAGCAAATGGTCATTTACAATACTTTTTGTGTAAGCTCTCCGAATAATTCACATTAAATGTTTTTGTTAACAATTAAGTTTGATTGGGTTATGTCTGTTGCAAATATGGGGAGTAATTAGATGAATAAGGGCTGAATACATTTACGAATAAGGGCACAGTGTTCTTGATCCGCATCATGCACTGGAAAATTCTAATAAGCGCAGCAACTTAAAATAGCCGTCTCTCATTTACTTCCCACTGACAGAACATCTGCAGACTTAATGAGACTACTCATAAAGATAAACAGGAACAAATACATTTGCATCAATTTATGTATCTATGTAGCCAATGGCACAGTGGCTGGCGTCTGAGAGCATTTCAACCAACTTGCAAAATATATTGGGCTCATTCTCTAAGACATTTTGCATAGGATTTGAACTTCCAATCCTGCCTTTGCCTCTGCTCTCCATCTGCCACTCTACCCACATTACAAGGCCAATTCATGAAGTCTAAAGTTCTCTGCATATAGGAAAAAACTCTATAGATGAAACTACCTGGAGAAAGTAATGGGTGAGATGGTGAAACCACATTGTTTACTGCTCCTTCTTAGAGCGTAATCCTAAATTGCGTTGGATTGGCGAGGCTGGCGGACATGTGCCAAATCCAGTGCACCTTACATGTGCTGGGGAGCCTCCCCAGGGCAAGGGCACGTTTGGCCCCTTGCCCCAGGGGAGGCTCCGGCCGCCCCATGGGGTTCCTTGGATCTGCATCTGCTATTTAGCAGGTGCAGAACCGAGGAAGCCATGCCGCCGGAATCAGGGCCACGCGGCCTCCCGATGGGGCCTTGGATGGGGCCTAACGCCCCAGCCCCACCCCCTCCCCAGGCTGGCCAGCACGCCCGCCCCCACCCAGTCGCCCTCCCTCCTCCCAGAACCTCCCTTGTGCCAGCCGAGTTCAGCTGGCGCAAGGGCAGCTCTCTGTCGGCACTCTTGGCATGCCCCCATGTCAGTGCTATGTTGAGGGCTGGATTGCGCCCACAGTGTTGATAGGAGCACAGGGGCACAGCCCCACTTGTATGATCTGCCGTCGGGAAGCTACACAGTCAGTCCAGTTCATATCATGCTTCCTTTCACCCATCATTTTGTACAATAACTTTGAGAGTGTACAGTGGAGACAGGTAGGAAACCAGAGTGGAGCTACTGATTGCTCCGTAGCAACTCTAGTCACCTCTGAACCTTCTGCCGTGCCCCACGGTGGTTTAAAATTTGCATGTATGTGCAAGAGTAAAAACTAACAAAATACGTATTCTCTCAGTGGCCATTTTACATTTGGTTCTACTTCCCCAAGCTGCCATTTCACACGGGAGCTCACAAAACTAGGGCAAAAAAAAAAAATCACTCCTGGAAGCCTCCCAACCTGGAAGCCATGGGTACGACGACACCCTTCTTGAATTCCCATTCATTTCAGTCAAAGCTGTGCAGAAAAATGTTCACAGGAGAGTAAACGTGGAAACCAGCTCCAACTATAGACAGACATCTTTTTTTTTTACTCTTTTCTTCAATTCTATAGCACGGCAGCAATCACACGCATTTCCCTTCATGTGGTGGCTCAGAATAGTTTGAAGATCGTTCTCAGGCAAAGATTCCAAAACATTCTTTCTGCTGTGCAGTTGGCTAACAAACCAACCTGCCAATTTAATACACTTAAAATATCCCTCAGCATTTCGTTTCAGTGACATACAATAAGTGATGCCAATACTGAAAATATATTTTATATAAAAGTATAATATAAACACAAGAGGAAAGAGAGGAAATTACTCCTTCCACTCCATCATAAGTTATTCCCCAGAGCTCTGAGAAAATACATACATACTCGAATAAGTTTTTAAAAAGAAAGACCATTGTGCCATAATTGCTTCAACTTTGACATCAAGGAATTTTGCTTTAAAATGTGAACTCAACAAATTGGGCTGCCCAATCCTGAGCTTAGAGGCGCAGCAGGAGCAAAATGGCATGTCTCTGCCATGTATTTTGCCAGCGGAGAATATGGCAGCCCCATGCTGGGCTGCCCGGTCTGAGACAGGGCATTGGACTACGCAGTGGAAGCCGCCCACCCCACCCCCACGGGGGCCCGATCCTCCCATCCCCTCGGTCAGTTCTGCCTCCCCTCCATGCCCCAAACACACTGATCAGTCTCTGGAACGGCTGGTGGCCCTTCCTCGTCGTGCTGCGGCCAGGCGCTCACTAGGGGCCCTCTCAGGGTGTCATAAACGTGCTTTGCGGTATAATCGCAACACTTTTAGCCAGCGGTACACACATACCACCAGTGATAAGGCGCTTTGGAGAGGGCCCTGGGCTTCCTTAACGAAGAGGGGACATTTTAGGACGGTTTCATGCATTACATTTTTAGCATGGGTGAAATAGTTTACATATCCACACCAAACGAGAATGAATGTGCAATCTGCTACACACGTGAGGCAACTATTGCAAGTGTGCCATGTGCCAGAGAGCTGTGCGTGATCACACAGAAATATGTTGCTTAACAAAACCTGCTTTGGTGCTTGAGCTGCGCGTGGGGAAAACCGTTCGCAGGCCGCACAGTGTGTCAAGTGTTGTATGTGTGCGTGTGGAGGGGTCACTCGCAACCTAACGAGATTTACAATGCATTTCCCGAATTCATTTCACATGGTTCCTAAGCACATTAAGCAAGCGTTTAAAAAAATGTCAACGGAATGCTTAATAATTGTACAACCAGAGTAAAAACCCAGCAGCGGCGGTGTCCGTTCCCAGCTGTCGAAGAGGCTAGCAATGTGCTGGCTTGGGAGGCGCCTGTTCCTTCACAGCCACAATTGCGTAGCATCTGGGGGATTTTATGGGATCAAATAACTTCACCAGTCCAGACCAGGCAATGTTGTCCTGTAAAAAGAATATTTGATCAGGACAACAACCAAAAGGCGTCCGACTTGAAAGTGCGTTTGCGTTTGCTTACAAAACACGCGGCAAGCCAAGTCTGTGACTTCTGGGCAGACTTGGAGGGGGTTGCGCAAAGGGGCAGCACAGGGTCAGTTATTTCGTTGCGTGGGAGCTCTCCAACACGACGGGAAGCATCGTTTGGCTTGGCACCAAAATCTCTCGCGTTTGTGGAAGGTTGCAGGTTTGTGGTCATTTTGTCTCCAGACCATGTCTCTGGTGTAAGCCCCACTACAGAGCACTCTGGGGAAAATGGCAGCCTTGTTGGCTGTTCCAATCCCTCAGTGTCCCAGAACAATGCTCTATCAGTAGCACTGAGGACAAAATGGCTGTCAAGTTCGATCCTTCACTCCTTTAGGGGGCCTGAAGGCGGGTGTGCAGTAGGCCCTGCTGTGGTCCAGGCAGCTTCCCTCAGGTGTCCTGCAGTTTTGTGAGGCCCGTCTATGTCATAATCTGCCCTCGTGCTAAGACCAACGTCCTCTACCCTCTTTTCTACTCATCTTAAAAATGAACATTTGAAATTTGAGGGAAGCAAAGTCAGACATAACATGGCGTGTACACAGGCCTCATGGAATCGTAGCAACAACGTAAAGCTAGTTGGTATTTCAAAATAATATATAGTTCTTTAACTATTCCAATACAGACTCTCTAAAAATAGCCACTAAGAACAAAAGGATACATTTATTACAAATCAATTGTTCCAATTTTCAATGCAGACATAGTAAAAAAAAATCTCCCCCTTTAGGATAAAAAAATAAAAGTCTTCAAAAGAGAGATTTAATAGTGGGAAAAATGGAGCTGGTCACGTGGCTACGTTTAATATGAAAAATGTTGCAAAACTGGTTTCACTTACCGCTCAGAATAAGAACTATAAAGGAATCAATGCCCCCCCCCAAAAAAAACATTTCCTCCTGATAGAGCCTAAACATCAGCATCGGTTCAATGATTCATTATTTCCCCAAACGGAGACATCCCTACATAGGCCTCGCTGCACTTTACAAGCACCATTTACCCGGATGAGGTCTGAAGAGTGTAAAGACTGCCACTTGTTAGCATTTTTGGGAATAGGAACAGCGACTCCCTTCAGCCTCCAAGCAATCTTTAAACGTGTCGGAAAGATACACTTGGCTCTACATTGTGTCCATGCTCTTCAAGTGTCATTTTTAGACACAATTGCACACTCAGGTTCTCCTGATGGGATAATATTGAGTCCCTTCTGTACTTCTTGCTTTTATTAGGGTTCTCCTGTACTTGTTGTTAAACGAATCTATTATCAGGAAAAAAAGGCAGCCACTCTTCTGTCTGTGCAGTAACATCGGATTACTGTCTGCTGATTCAAAGTGCAACAGACCCACCACCAGTCCATCTACGAACAAGTGAAATTTTACTGCCTAACTGCAGAAATCCATCTCCTTTTCTCCAAGTACAGTGGCCCTTGGTAACTGTGGGGGATCCGTTCCAGGACCCCCAGCAGATACAGATTTCCACAGCTCCTGGGGTCCATGGGAGACCCTCAAAGGACCTTCCAGTTATGCTGAAAACCAGAAATACCTTTCCAACACCTCTGGTGTTGCCCTTCAGGTGTGGATTCAGGCACCCATAGTGAGTCAAAACCGCAGGTGCCAAACCCACAGATGACAAGGGCCAAATGTATAGTGCATACCACTAACAGTATGAGTCACTTCCTAGAGTTGTGTTCCTAGAGTTGTGTTCCTAGAGTATGAGTTACTTCCTAGAGTCACTTCCTAGAGTCCTACAGAAGAGCATAAATCAAGGGACAGAAAAGGATCATAAGAACCGGCACATGAATCAGATTGTATGAACCTTGTGTGATCACCACAGGCAGCCCCATGTTCATCACCATCACACATGGGGGCCGCTGAACCTATGAAATGGGTCTACAAGTACCAACATGAGATGTTTTCCATTCAAGGACCACAACAAGTCTGCTGCTAAGAGCAGAATGGCAAAATACTTTTTTGCCTGCATATACTGTCCCAGCTTCTTTTAGGCACTGCACAATATGTGAAGTAACTAAGCATGGAAATGGGTAGTCACAATTCCCATGGAGCACTGTCACAATCAGGATACTGTTGGCCGTATCTCTGATTACCTGACTTGTGGAACCAGTTCAAACCTTATTTTCAGAAGCATGGCTCCTCTCATGCGGCTTAGCATAATGTGTACATTTGATCCACACAATCCATATCCTCCAGCACATGGATGGAGGAGGTACATGTTTTTTAGAATAGGACTGAACTACCATGCCACCAAAAGAAAATGTTACAAAATGTAACAAAATTGTGCAAAATGTTGCATCATCCTATACAAGTACCTAGCTAGGAAAGAGGTTTGATATACAAAAACCAAGTCCCTAAACCTGCTGTTCATACTAGACAAAATGATTTTGCACTGACCTCCTAGGACAAAACAGCACAAAAATTATCCACACAATTAGAATTCAAAACTCAATGTATATGGGGAGCATTCACAAAGAAGAATTCAACAGCTTCCAGAAAACAGCAGTACGCACAAAGTAAAAATTGTTCAGCACTTCAACTATTAACAATTAATATATCTGTTTAGGCAATGCTGCTTCTTTATTACAAGTAATTTACCATGCAATTAAAAGCACATAAAAACTCTGCTACACCAGATTTCCCCAAAGTAAGAACATCTGCTGAGCAATGTTGGGAGTGATGCATGAAAAACTTAAAACCTTGAGCAAATGTGTGAAAATGCTTTTTTTCCCCTTTTAAACATGAAAAAAGATCTTCTCTGCTGCTTAATGAAGAATTTAAAATATGCCCACACACTTGACACATCCCCCTTTCTGAGACAACGTATCCCCAAGAAATACCTGCTCTTTGAGGTAGCAGAGGCGATCCAGAAGCATCAGCACTTCTATACAAGGTCCCAGCACAACTTTTAACTAAAAGGAAGATGTAGAAGTAATTTAGCTACATGCAAGCGATGTGCTTCACTACTGCAGTAAGGTTATGAATGCCCACAACCACAGCTGCCATATGGTTTCGTTTCACATATAGACCTCCTGAAAATCAGGGAACTGTCTTTGAAACAACCAACAATAAGAGCAGAAAAATACACCTCTTTAATCATGATTTTTAAGTGGACAGCGCTGGTCGATTTTAGTCCAGTTCACAAGATCACTCAGGGCGCAATCCTATAGCCTCCGTTTGGCTGACGCTAGCTGCTAGCATCAGCCGAACGGGTGCAGCGCCGACGTGACAGCGCCAACCAGAACCCTCGCATCAGCGCTGGTGCTACTGGGCCAACCCTAGCAGCAGTACTGGTCCAAGGGCTCCGGCCAACAGCTGTGCTGCGCCGCTCCTGTGCCAGCCGAGTTCGGCTGGCACAAGAGCAGTTCTGGGCAGAGGGAGGGCGGGAGGGAGGAACTGGGTGGGGGTGGGTGGATTGGGATGCATGGCGCCCCAGCGGAGGGGGGCGGAGATGGCATGTGGCTATTAGGCCACATCTAAGCCTCTGTCCGCAGGCTGTGTGGCCCCAATTTGGGCCCAAATAGCAGGTGCAGATCCAAGGAGCACATAGGGGAGGCTGGCGACTCCCCTGGGGCAAGGGCGTGAATGGGCCCTTGCCCCGGGGAGGCTCCTGAGCGCTCCCAACTTGCACTGGATACAGCGCAGGCCCGCAGGCCCTGCTGTGCTAGTGCAAGTTAGGACTGCACTCTCATTTGGTAAGACAGAATTTGTTCCTCACCAGTTGTCTCCCATTGAATCTGCTCGTGGAAATGCAATCCAGATTGTATTACATGATGGAAACCCAACTGGCGTATTTTTTTTAAGGAAAGGATCTCAAACAAGGAGACGTCAAACAATGCAAGCAACCGTGCCTTCCTATGCATTTCTACTCAGGAAGACAGACTAACTTGCAAGCAACTGTGCACAGGATTGTAGTTTAAATGGCACAACTAGCTACAATTCTCTGCCTTGTGATCAGCTTCCAAAGTGGCTTTTGGCACAGACCCCGTGTTACAGAACAGAAACTCTTCAACTCCTTCCCACCAAAACAATTAAGAAAGGTGGGTCATTTTCTTGAGAAAATCCAGTACAAATGCTACTTTGCCAATCCTACTCTATTGGACGTCTTCAGAAAACCAGGGTAATAAAGATCAAAGTCCGTGGAATGCAGCAGGCATGGCATCTATTACTTAGTAGCTTTGAGGTATAACCCAGCATGCAAAACACATTGCAAGTGGCAGAAATCTTGTTAAGAGGGAGCCCACAATGAAATGTCTTAGAAAGCAGACTGGTGAAACAAATACGCAGAGACCAACGCAAGCTCAAAAGAAGCCTGACGTTTTTCCTCACATTTACGATACATAAAAAAGAATCTCCATATGTTCTCATTATTTTACTGACACCTAATACAATTCTGGAAGAGAGTATGCGCTCCCACTTTTTCCTTCGAGAGAGAATATCATAACATAAACTGATCCACCCGATCGTAAATGTTCCATACGGCTCAGCTATGCTGCAGCATGAACGTACAAAACAATCTCTGAGATACTGTGATGTTACCATATTAAAAGCTTCCAGCTCATTCATCCTGTGCTTGTATTTTTCCAAGTACTGCAGGATGAGGCCGTCCGAAATCTGCAACAGCAAGAAAATTGATGAGGGCAATTAAAACCTAGCTGAGGCAGATGATAAAATTATTTTTCTCTAATTAGAAAAGGCTTCAAAACTAACAGACATTTTGTTATACAATCAACATTTTTTCTGAATTTCAATGCATTTCCAACACTCATTTTTCACACCCAAAATTATTTATGTCTCCGTTACCCATGGCATCGCTTGTATAGTGAGCTAAACTTCGAATGTTAAGACGGTGTTGCTCTAAAGTTGCAAACCGTAAGATAAAAGGAAGCAACAGAACAAAGAAGAAATGTGACACTCTGGCATAGTTTAAAATGTAACCATTTATATCAGCATTTCTCAAACTGGGGCTCAGGACCCCCTTGGTGTGTCATGACCAGATTTCTGGGGTGGGTCCCACGAAGCCTCTGATGAAAACACAAGTGATGGAAGGTTCAGATAACTCACTTTGCTTCAAGCCCTGAGGCTATTCAAAAATCAGAGAGCTGCTAACTGCCCGGCAAAGAGCTGAGCTCTTATAGTTTGCAAGATAGCTGCTAGTTGCCCAGCAAATGCCTGAGCTCCTGCAGTTTGCAAGTTTGGGGAAACATAGGGAGATAAATGTTTGACTATCTTTTTTCTGGTGTTCCCCTCCCAAGTCCATTAATGACAGGCAGTGGGGGGGCAATTGAAGGTTGGGTCACATCACTAAGCCCCTGAAGCCTTGAGGTTACATAAAGAACATAAGAAGACCCGCACTGAATCAGGCCAAAGGCCCATCTAGTCCAGCTTCCTGTAACTCACAGCGGCCCACCAAGTGCCTCAGGGAGCACACAGGACAACAAGATGCTTGCATCCTGTTGCCACTCCCTTGCACCCGGTACTCTGAAGTAGCCTACTACTAATGTAAGGAGGTTGCACAATCCATCATTAGGGCTGCCTCATTATGAGAAATTGATTTATTTTCAAAAAGTTTGATCCATCAATAAAATATCACTTTCTAATAAATAAAAATATTATTTCTTTCTAGATAACCTTTTTTAAAAGTCTCGTAAAGCTAAGTGGGTCCTGATAGAGCGTCATTTTGAAAAGTGGGTCCTGGTGCTAAAAAGTTTGAGAACCACCAATTTATATGATTTGGCTGTCCTGAACAGGGTCTTGCTTTTGGATATTCTCTTTCACCATCCCCCCTGTGGCCTCCACAAACCAATTCATCTCCAAAGCAGACCTGGAAACTACACTTTGGAACTGGGTTTCCGTGGTTGGTTTGGAGACAATCTATGATCACAATATAGTTTGCTCAAAGAAGGAATGCACGAGGAATATAGGAATGCACGAGGGAAGATAGACCATATGGGAGCCCAAGACCCATTCATGATGGCTGCTAAATCTGAATAGGGCCAATGTTAAATCCAAATTTGGAAATCTAATGAAGATATGGTCAAGCCAATGGAACAGAATACTTCTTGTAACCCTGCACCTACTTCAGGGGCTCTGAAGGGGAATCTTTTCAATGCAAATGGAAGGTATATAGTATACCACAGATGATCTTGATCAAGGTCTTCCCAGCCAAGCTTTAATATAAAAGGAAGAAAGTCGGCTCCGTGGCAGTGATGAAATGCCGCTAACAAATCCCGAACCAATTCTCAGCGCTTATCGGCCACATGCTCTTTTCCTTCTCCGCCGACACCTTGCTGATGCTGAGGATTTTGTGTTTGCTTATTTTAAGATGCAGTCTGTGGTTTGTCAGGCAATTCTTGTAGATACTACAGCTGTTAAAACTCCTTGTCAGATTAAACTAGAATTTGGCACTGTCACCATGCAGATTCATGCTGCATGATATCGTTATCCTTGAAACACAGCATTAATATACATGTTTTATACAGATTTGTCATCAACCTCGCACAAGCCTGTTTTGACGGCTGAGCTATATTTCTCTTTCTGCAGTTGGGTGGAAAATGTTCTTGTTGAAATGCTCATCGCAATGTTAGATGACCTATTTGCAATATAACTCAAAAGCTCATAAGACATGAACAAACTGAACTTTAAACTGCTGCTGCAGGAAAAAAAATCTCAAGGCAGGGCACTTATTTGGGAGTATGCACCACTGGATTTGGCAAGATTTATTTGTGAGTGAAGATGGCTAAGATGGTACTGGACATGTTTTAGAAAGGTTTCAGCAACAGAAACGGCACGCTTCAAAACTATAAGCCCATCAGTTCTGCAAACATGCACAGAAGATTATGTGCTTCCTGATGCTTGAGTGCAGATAACTAGCTCAAAATGACTGGAGACTACATGTGCGGCCCTATCCCTATGTGTGGTTCTAGTAGGTGTAGTTTGTAACTCATGTACTCATCTGTCCCAAGAAAGAATGCTTACCTAAAGGATACATCTGCACTTAGAGTGCAATCCTAACCTGGCAATGTTAACTGGGCATCACTTGTGATACATATTGTATTTGAGCCTCGACGATGGGCCTGCACAAGTTAGGCCAGCAAAGTTTGGTCGGCACAAGGGACATCGTAAAGCGCGTTTGGAACACTCTCAGGGAGCAATCTTAAAGTGAGTGAGGCCGGCATAAGCTAAACCAGCACAGTTTAGCTGGCACAAGGGACACCGTAAAGTATATTTGGACCACTCTTGGAGTTAGAGAGGTCCAAACGTCACAGACGTGAGCCATCCTCCCTGACTCCAAGAGTAGTCCAAACACGCTTTATGGTGGTCCTTGTGCTGGCCAAACTTTGCTGGCTTAGCTTATGCCAGCCTAACTCCAGTTTAGGATTGCACTCTCATAGTCGGGGAGGATGGTGCATGTCTGTGTGCTGGCCTCTTTGACTCTGAGAGTGGTCCAAACATGCTTTATGGTGTCCCTTGTGGCAGCCAGACTTTGCTGGCCTAATTGTGCCGGCCCAACTTCAGGTTAGGATTGTGTCTCAAGAAAGGATAACGTTAAATAAAATAAAGGAATTCTATCCCCTCCATTCCCGATTATCACGTCCTTCTAATGACCCTATGCCTGACTTCCTACTTTAACTTTTAAAAACCGTGTTAAATACTTTTGAGCAGTTTCTTTCTCAAATTCTTACTTGGCCTGCATTAAATCTCCCCCTTATTAAAAATATCTATATAGTGCTTTTCAACAATAAAAAAGTTCACAAAGTGCTTTACACAGCAAAATAAATGGAAAATATGGAAAAGTTGCTTGTTCCAAAAGGGCTCACAGTGTAAAAAAGATACATAAGAGACACCACCACAGCCACTGAAAAAAACACTATGCTGGCAGTTATTCTCACCCTGCTAATTATAAGAGAACCACTACTTTAAAAGGTGCAACTTAGTCCAGTTATAGGGTATCAAGGCTGGTTCACTCTTCTATTTAATCTACTTTGGCAATGCTTCCATATTCTCCTCCTCTTAAAGAAGTCTATGTGCCCTTTATAACCTTTAATATTTTCCAATTTAACCGT
Organism: Lerista edwardsae; assembly: GCA_029204185.1. NCBI lineage: Eukaryota > Metazoa > Chordata > Lepidosauria > Squamata > Scincidae > Lerista > Lerista edwardsae. The sequence continues at coordinate 6,615,403 of JAJKFI010011864.1, read as the reverse complement.
GATAGCATCTTCTGGGCAATGTTAACTGTGCATCATTTGTGATGTATATTGTATTTGAGCCTTGACAATAGTATTTTGTTCTTTTCTTTATGGTCTCTTAGTTGCACCTTTTCATCTCCTTTTAACTAATTCTCACATTTTTAAGTAACTTCCCCAAATGAAACTAAATTGGCTGAAATCCGAGACGTTCAGTCTGAGCTTGTCACAGCCATTGAATTTTTGTCTAAGTAAAAGTAAACTGATTGAAACAATCACTCTTGCAGAGTTTTTTTTAAAAAAATAGAAGCTTATTAAAAGAAAATGCCAGCACCAACAAATACACACATATATTCAATATGTGTTGCAATAAGTTCCAGATGATGTCCAAAGAGAGGCAAGAAATGAAAAAGAAATATGCATTTCAGTCCACAGAACAATAACTCTGCCCTCAGTATCACATGTGAAAATCAACTTGGGGCACAATCCTAACCAACTTTCCAGCCCCGGGGTAAGGGCAACGCAGCTCCAAGGTAAGGAAGCAAATATTTCCTTACCTTGTGGAGGCCTCCTTGACAACTACTCCACTGCAGGATGCAGCACAGACCCCATTGGCACTGCTATGTCAGTGATGGAAAGTTGGCAAGGACTGCATCCTTAGTTTTCTTGCTCAGAAGTAAAATATTCTATAGAACATCAAGCTGACATTTAAATGACAAAACCAACAGTGCTAATTCAGAGTAAACTGCTTTTTCTAAAAAGCACAATATGGGCTATTTCAAACAAATACAAATATAAAAACAATAACTACTTTAAAGTGCTGCACTTGATAAAAGCAAAGCTTTTTCCTTGAAAGTTAACATCGAAAAATTATGCACCAATACCTCCATGCTGCCTAAATAAGAGGTCAGATAACTCAATCCAACTAAAATAGTCAGTGTAGGTTTATTCTTATTGGACACATATCCTTCGCCAAAGCTTTTCTAAATGCAGCATCAGTCGTATTTTTCCCTGCAAAACAGCTGAAAGTTCAAAGCTGCCTGAATCATTTTTACAGAGAAGTGTCCTTGCTGCAGGCTGACATGACTCCTAGCAACGCAAGCCTATAACAAAAGAATGCAAGACTGGCTGCTGGCTGAGACCCAGGGCCCAAGACATCTGTCCCCCATTTCCAGTAGTGGTTAGCAACAAGAAAGCCCACAAGAAAGGCAAGAAGGCAGCAGCCCTCCCCACCCTGCCATGTGCTTTGCCTCCCAGCAGCTGCTAATTTAGAGGGACACTGTCTTCGATGATGGAGGTGCCACCCAGCTATCCCGGCCAACATTGCTGCCCACAGCTGGACCTCTCCTCCATGCAATGATTGCCACTGCCATTAATTTCAACACCCACAACGGATCGCCTAAAACTTACAAATTTATTAAATGATATTAGAAAGATTTGTACTTTGCTTTTCTATACCACTGTTCAACAACCCCCCCAAAAAATCAAAGTGGTTTCTATAGCAACCACTTTCAAACATCTACCCCCTCACGGTGGTCAGGAGGATTGTTCTGTTGCCCGCTGAGACATTTTTGGGAGGCATTTTGCTGGTACCTCTTGAGGATCCAAGCTATTTTAAGATGCCATGTTAACCATATCTGTTGATGTCCCTCAGGCTTCTGCCCATCCTGTGTAGTGGGATTCTTTTCATCTTTATACACTGCGGATATGGTTAAAATTCCCTGGAGTGTGAGACCGTCTGCCTAACCTCTTGACCCTTGCCCAGCACAGCTTATTCAAGATGCCAGCAGCTGACGTCTGCAAAATTAACACTAGATATCCACAGTATTAGTCGATATTTAAATATTTGCTTTTTATCATTTACAGAAAAACAAGAGTGGAAGAAACTCTTCCCAACGAAACTTGTAGCAATTTGGCAGAATTAACTATCTTTAATGCTACAGAGATATCTGAGCAGGTCCAATTTTTAGCACTCTAGTAGCCTGATTCCCCTAGCAAACAATGAGTGGGGAGGGGGGCACTGGCTTGGAGGCAGAGTTCGTCCTTTGCACGCAGAGGGTGTCTGATATCTTCAGTGAGAGCTCCCTTCTGAAACCATCTGCTGAGTTAGATGCACCACTGGCACGACTCAAGAAGCCCCTTCCTGAAGTTCAAACCTACAGAAATGCCACTGGATACTTGGAGTAGTTGGTTCCTTACCTTGGACTCGTCAAGCTCAAGCTTTCGTAAAGATTTTCGAACATAATCCAAGAAGGATGAGGACTTGGAAAATACTTTCCCGATATTACGATCACTGAAACGATAAAAGGAAGCTTTGGTTTTTGTTCTTGTTGCATTAAAAGGACACAGATACAAGCAGATGCTACTCCACAAATAACATGTCTATCATATATATAAACTGACAGCATTTAGTGTTAAGCAAAACTCAAACAAATTTTCCATTCCTTAAACCTACCAATTATTTACCAGAAGTGGTTGAAGTGTTTGCTACAGTTGCGGCTGAAATTCAAACATTCTTCCACTCATATTCTTCTACCTAAATGGAAGTCTTGTTTTCTTTCATCTAATAAATTCTTTCATCTAATAAATTAATTTTTTTTTGTTTAGTTTTTCTAGATCCCATTATCTTGCGGTCATTTTCAACGCACCATTTGCTAAACAGAGAAACACTCATGAAAGATGAACTCACTGAGCCGCCAACAACATGTGGTAAACTGATTTACTAGAATAGGCTTACAAATTATGCATTAGTATAATGTGCCAGATGCTAGAAAGAAAACAAAAAATATTTGAAGGTATTCAGCTCTAAGCTGACAAATTTTGTGTAATCAATACTCAATGCTGAAAACGAGTTTAGAGATAATATGTGAACATACGTGTTGCCTATATACTTTGCGTTTCGAGAACACGATCAAGTGTCTGGACTATACAGACTCATAGACATCACAAACAAATTACAGTGAGTTGTGAGGAGAACCGATAAGCATGCGTCCTGGGCCTGGGAGTTCGCCCTTCTTTGTGCACATTTTAGAAGGTACAGCCAGCGGCGTCATGCAGCCGGAATGCTGGGCGGGAGGAAGGGGTGAGTGGCAGCCTGCCTGTTGCATACTGCTCCGTTTCGCCGTCTTCCCCGCCCCCGCAGGGGCGGGAAGACAGCGAAATGGAGCGGTACTCAACGGGCAGGCTGCCGCTCACTCGTTCCTCCCGCCCAGCGTTCCGACTGCATGACGCCGCTGGGTACAGCTCACCCTGGGACAGCCTAACCTACCAGATAGGGCTGCTGTGGGGGAAAAAATAAGGTAGTAATAATGTTTGTTGCCATGTGCTTCTTGAAGGAAAGGTGGGATAAAAATGGAATAAGTCAACTATATAGCCTGCACATTAACTGCAGACCACATTAGGTATGAAGTGTATGTTGTTTGTATATACGGAGTATCCCCAGTGCAACAGATTGGGATAGACAGACTTGGAAGACCCAAAGTTGAGGCCCACTTCAACCATGGACTGGCTTTGGAATAGTCACATCCTGGCAAACTAAATCCTTTGTCTGCAAGGATAATGACATATCCGAGAAGATGAACAGTAACAATTAAGAATTTAGTACCAGGAATGTACTACGGGAATGATTAATAATAGCCCACTGTAGGCATCGTTATTCATTCTTTTGTTTGACTTTAGCTGCTTTTCAAGCATGATTGCAGATACCATTTTCAAGACTGAAGAGTTCAGTCTGCCAAGCTTTGTGCAGAGGAGACACCACATAATTTGCGAGTTCCTTCCCACCGATCAACTTAATTAAAAAAAAAGAAAGACAGAATTTACAGGGGGAACTTGCTTGCAACAGAACCCAAGTCAGATTTATAGACTCACAGTCAAGAAGGTACTCTTACGATACTTTGTGGTACTTTCAATATGGATGTTCTCCTCAGCGTCCACCATCAACATGGTTACAGGAGGCCAAAGCAGCCTAATGATTAGGGATGGGGGTTTTTTTCCAGTGATCAACACAGGATGCTAAATAATGAGGATTTCTACTCAAAACGCTACATAAAATGAAATTTAGATCAAAACGCAAAATAACAACACTTTTGCTTATTTTTGACAGAGTTTGACACAAATTTAGATCAATTTCAGAAAAATAACACCACTTGTGCTTACTTTTGACACAGTTTTGAGGAATGATCAGGAGGAGGAGGGGGCAGAAACAGGAAGAAGCTTCAATCAATCAATCACTAGTATTTATATACCGCTTTTCAACATAAAGTTTACAAAGCGGTTTACAGGCAAATAATAACATTAAAGTTAAATGGCTCCCTGTCCCAAAAGGGCTCACAATCTAAAAGAATGGAGGACACCACCAGCAACAGCCATGAGAAAGACGCTGTGCTGGGGCGAAAAGGGACAATTGCTCTCCCCCTGCTAAATATAAGAGGACACCACTTGAAAAAGTGCCTCTTGCCCAGTTAGCAAGAAGCTTGCTTGAACTATGAACACGTGTGTTCACAGTACATGCTGGGTGACTTTAATAGAATGTGGAAATAGCAAGCAGCAGTTTCTTGATGCTCTAAGCAGCAAACAGAGTGCAGCTTGGGAATTTTTGAGCAGGTTATTTTGGGCTGGGGTGTGCGAGCCAGTGATTACTTGCCTTTGTAGGGCCATTCACCCTTATTTATTGTAATAAAATTCGCAATAACAATCTGGATAAAAACACATAACACTGCAATTTGCTATTTTAATCAAGAAATTTTGAAAAAAAGTCACCAAAAAACCCCACCCCTACTAATAATATGGAAAACTGCAGTCTCCTACCTTCTGTTGACTCCATAAAATTCCTCCACAATAACCTGCAGGACAGCTCGATAGAACAATGATTCTGTAGGCAGCTGCAAAGAATCAAAGCACAGCAGGAAGTGAAGCTGGAACCAGACACCCCATCTAGAACACTGCAAAGAGGCGGCTGTCTTCAAATAACGATTGGTTTGTATTCAAGCCACTCAGCAATGCTTCCATTCCACAACCAGTAATGCTCCCATTCCCAAGTTCAAGTGGTGTTCTTGAGAAATATAATGATGTGACCATAATTGTTGGAAAAGGTAAACACAGGAAACAGCAAACACCCCGTGGAAGTGAGAAGGAGGATGGAGGAAAGAGAAAGCCCCACAGACCAAATTATGCTACTTGTTAGGTTGGTCTGACTGCAGAGAGGTTTCCTTTTGAGCTTAATCTGTTTCTCTAAAGTCAAAGAGAAAACATTTTGCAAGTATTAAGTATTCTTTTTTTTCCCCCTTAACAACTTCATCTTCTTTCCCCAATGTATACAGAAAGCACTATGCTTCTAAAAACAGCATGTGCTGAAGAACCTCATGCCTTTAAGAATTAATATATGTTTACATAAGAAAAGTCAATGCTGGCCTCTCTAAAATGCAGGGGCAAATTCATCCCTTGTGTAAACTGCACTGAGGTCAATGGGTATGCAGCGGGAAGACATTGGCCCGTAAATCGGGTGTGCTGAATAGTCACACAGCTTGTGTACATATACCAAAAGCGATGATGATAAATGGTGCCGCAATGATGTAAAGCATTCAGAGAAAGAATTTAGACAGGGATTTGAAAACAAAGAATATTGAGAGTCCTGTCAGAACTGAGAATTTGCCATAAATCAACGCAAATCCTTGCACTACACCTTCCCTTTTTTATATTTTTAGCTGTGCATAACTAATATTGAGAGAGAGAAAGTCATTGGCCCACATTAGGAAGCAATTATACTTCTGGTTAAATGTCAGAAAATGTATGTGTTGGTGATGTACTAATTATTCTAGTATTAGTCTATAAAACTGAAAAAATAAGATTGTAGTAACAAATACATCTTATGGAAGGATGTGCTTATGCAGCAATACATTGTGAGGGGACACACACACAGAAGTGACCCAACCGCAAGAACTAGGAGCGTGAGTATTCACCTTGCAAAGAAACAGATTACGAACTCTGACATCCCTGGAAAAGTGTAGCGGGTACCCACTAACTTGTGAACACTAGTGATCAACTAGTGGAATTCAGCAGCCTGAATGGATAACTAGTCCCCGGTCAGTTACATCTCATTAGTGAAGTGGGAGTTGCTATCCATCTAATATATGGAGATGGAGAACTGAATGTTTACGCACCACTTCCAGACTTCATACAAACAATGATCATAAAAGTAGCATTATAAGGAGTGCAATAAAAGCATTCCTCTTATCTCGCGGTGTGTTCTTTACAAAGACACACATAACAGTATATTTAAGTATCCTCAATGGAGGTCACAAATCCACACAAGGTAATGGTTTATTTAGCCTTGCAACAATGATCAAGTGGGAACAATATTACAGCGCATCATCAGCACACGAAGGCACAAAAGACACCACTTTATAATAAGACTCTAACCCTCTGCCCACTTATTCAGTCATCCTAAACAATTTGCTGCGAATTGCAATGAGGCGACTACAATGAGGGAAGCTGATGGTGGACTGAACTGCAACACACCTAGAGGATTTTAAAATGTATTTTAGCTCTCTCTTTCAAGCATTCTTAATTAACTGAGGAAAATTATGTTTTATCATTGTTCCATGAAGACCAGGCAATCAACGTGCAATTTCATGGTGCGAATGCAGAATATCCATCTGCCCCCCATTCACGCTTTGTTGTTTCCTAACTCTTCGATTCCAGCAAACCGCGGGTTCAGCCCAAGGTCACAGATTCACAGAGAGAAAACGGCTTTGTCAGGAGAAGGGGGCAAACGCACATAACAGCACTACTCACCACTTGGCCAACCGCAACACGTTCCAGGGCCTTTAAAGATTAAAAAGAAATTATATTGCCAATGTTTTTTCCCTTTATCTGAACATTCTATAAACACTCTGCACACAGAACAAAAACAACAATGTGATAACAATAAGTCTTTTGGCTGAAAAGTGCGAGCATTATGTGGTGTTTAAAGAGTGTAATAATAGGATTCACACTTATAACAAAAAGTATACACATACTTGCATCTGCAAAGAGCTGAGATGATGCTAGGCTGTACATTTTAAAACATTTTTTTTTCTGAATTTAACCAACATTTTGGTCTCTAGTGAAGGCTCCTAGATCACATTTAATAAACTATAAAGCTGAAAACATATGCCCTTAAAATTGTTTATTAATTACACCTGCAATAAATAAAAATATGAAGGAAGAAAACTTTCCAGAACTGGAAGTAGGATGCAAATTCAAATTTTCAGAACAAAAACATTGAATTCTCCGCATTCCTCTTGTTAATCACATAGCCTCAACATGAACCCAGTTCTTCAGTGATTTCTAAGCTGCTTGCGCCCTACAGATACCCATTGAAAGTATCTATGGGTACTCTCTCAAACAGAGATTGCTAGTTTGACTTTTCCCTGGAAATGAAGAGATCAAAAGGAAAGCCCTGCTTATATGTTCCTAAGGACTTCCGCATCAGTACTGCTAGCCATCACTGTAGGTGTTGAGAAAACTGCTGCCATCTTTCTGCTGAAATAAATAAGCAGCACAATATCCCAGGTAGTTCTGCTGAGGTTTTCACTGGGCTTGTCAAACAGGGAAGCATAGCTAACTCAGTGCTACATTCTACTTACAGAAACTGATGGGCCCAAAACTTCTCTCACTGCTGAATTGCATTTGGATGAACTTATTACATCCTTTGAAAGATGCCTACCTTGGCCATCACTTAATGCACTACACATAATATTTCATTGTCACACCATTGTGTGGCCCATGGTTTGACTGTGTTACAAACTGTGCTTTTACGACTGGGAGCGTATCAGCAGAACAGAGAATTCTAGCACAGAGGCAGACAAAGATGAGCAAGCTGAGCTTCCTGAACTAAGGCAGATTCCTCTGCCCACATTACAGTATATTCCAACCATGAGACAACCCCCAACATATTAACCCATGTTGTCTCGACTATAATGTGCCAAAAGCAAATGCCAGAGGTATACAGCTTAAGAAAAAAGTATTTCAGAAGGGTGGCAACCCATCACTTCTTGTTAGTTGCCAAGATGAAAAAGGCAGAGATGCACACACACACAAAAAAAACAGGGTGGAAAGGAGTATAGCTTTTTAAAAATGAAGAGATCAATAAATACTTAATATAAACTTCAGACAAACAAAGAGCCCTATCATAGTAGCAAGCACGTATGGAAAGAACCAATAAAAACATGACAAACTTACAACATTAAAATTAATCTGATCAACTAAAACCTTGATTACCTTAAAAAAAATCTTAATGGATGGGGAAAACACAACACATGACTGAACCACACAGTGCAGGCAGCATTTCTCAATCAAAACCCTGACGTAGTTACTCATCTGACCACAGACTTGCTCATGTCCAGTCACTGCTGGGAAGGAAACTGTACCGCATGAAAGAGGAACATATACTTGGACTCTGCTTAGTATAGTTCCTCTCTGCTGTTTGGACTGCAGCCTGTGGGTGGATGCTATTGAGACATTCATCCCAGCTATATTTTCTGAGCATATATGGAGGGCCCACTGTATCTGTAGATTGAAAATGCTTTAAAAAAAATAATAATCACACACCTCATTTGCCTTGCAATTTCAGAGAGTGTGCCTCACGCCCACCCATTTACACAAGTTTAGGCAATCTACACCATTTTGTCAGTGTAACATCTGCAGACTTGAACATCAGTGGACTTTGATATCTGCATGGGGTTCCAGAACCACCATCTCCCACAGATACAGAGGGCCCACTGTACTTGCAATGTAAAAATGGCCCACCCCATGTAAAGAAACACGTCCAAACCCATGCAGTTCATTCCGAACAGCAACCATATTTTTACACTGTGCCTGGAGAAATAAGTGACCACTCCCAGCTCCAACTGAGCATCCAGGAAACAACAGAAGTTTGAGGGGGAAAAGATGGGTCAATACAATGGATGAAGAAAGGGATATAACCCACTGCCAGCCTACTGAAGAAACAGAGGCTACGCGGTGGCGGGGGGCAACATTTGCCTGAGTGCGCTTGAAGGGATTACGTACGCGGAGGTCAAGGATGAGGGAGTCAAAGAGGCAACAGCGAAGGGAATCAGGTATATAAGAGGATCAGAAAAAGGATTAAATCAGCATTTGGTTCAAGAGAAGATGTGAGCTCTGAGACTGGGACAGTGCTGGAATCGGGAGCAGTGAAGCGGCTCTAATATGCTGATCTCCTTGGCACTTGGAAGATACTGTGAGCCCCTTTTGAGTCAAGGTTGGCATCTGTGAAAACCAGGATGCCCAGCAAAGACTGGTCGAATTGCCTATCACCCTGAGCTGCCATTCAATTGCCTTCTTTTACAAGCCTGCCAGGAAGGTCTGCTCTGACTTTGCCTGGTTTTGAGTCCAACAACAACAACAAAAGATAAGGCTGAATTTTCATCTGTATTCACCATTTCCTACTTGGAGCAGGTACCAAGTGTGAGAAGGTGGGAAGTTAATACACTTGTAGAAACCCTTATGATTTATCACAAATATACCCCTGATGATGCAGCTTTGGGCATTTGTTTCAGTATGGGAAAAGCGGGATATACATTAAATATAAATTCAATAAATTAAATATTCTGTATTAAGAGGCTGCTTAGATTTGCAAGCCGACCACAATGGATTTCACGACATGTGGATATTTTTCTAAAGGAAAAAAAATGGAAAACTGTACCAAGCAAGCTGCCATCCTGGCATTGCGACCGCAGAACCAGCCCTCTTCCTTTAAATAACGACACATGGGGAAACCCCACGTTCCTTGAGTGCCATCTACAGAGGAGAGAGAAACAATGCATTACTTTAAAAAGCAGCAGCAGCACTACACTGACCACCAGAAAGGTGGTTCCCAAACATCTTAGCACAGGGGCCCACTTTTTAAAATGACACACTATCAGGGCCCACAGAGGCTTGAGCAGCTGGAAAGGTGAAACTGTTTTTAGTCCTATAGTTTCGTCAAACTACCCCTCACAAGGTGTCAAAGAAGGGGGGGCTGATATTTCAACTGTCTAATTGCTTACGCTCAGCGGCGTCATGCAGCCAGAACGCTGGGAGGGACGAACGGGTGAGCGGAGGCCCGCCCGTAGCATCACGCTCCGGGCGGGCTGCCGCTCACCGGTTCGTCCCTCCCAGCATTTCGGCTGCATGACGCCGCTGTTTACGCTCATTTTAAGATGGAAAGCAGTCTTCAATATGCCTTCCTTTATAACAAACCTGAGAATATAGAAAACTCCCTCGTACCACAGCACACCGTAAATAACATTGTGTGTGAAAACCAAGCCAGTTCAAGGACGACCAAGACAGTGAACGATCCAGATTAAATCACAACTATCACAATGTATTTCAATGGAAGAGTGTCATTTTCAATTGCGTGTGTATTTGCTGCTTGCCCTGAAAGGCAAGCGACTGCACTGTGACCTTGATTACAAATGTCCAGATTTTTTTTTTTTCCATCAAATCTGGTGCCCCAGAGACTGGGCCAATCCATCTGTCCAAATTGCATGGTGTCAAGCCCTTTGGGAGACTTGAGTCCCAGAAATGTTGTTTGTCATCAACTCCAGCAATTAGTCGAGACAAATTTTGCTCTACCATAAAAAACATTTCTCTCATAAATCACACCTGCTAACTGATTAGCAAAATAGCTGTCACACCACCTTCTAGGCCCGCAAAGAAAGTTCCATTGGGAAGATAGACAATGATGGGCAAAGAAAAACATGGCTGGTGAGAAACTGTTGCAGGGAAGGGACAGGAAAACTTATGAAGGAAACATCGGGGGTTAGACTGCCCCTTCCTCCATTCTCAGCACTTTTTTAATTAGGATTATGGGAAGACATAACATAGGAACAGCCCCACTGGATCAGGCCAAGGGCCCATTCAGTCCAGCTTCCTGTATCTCACAGTGGCCCGCCAGATGCCTCAGGGAGCACACAAGATGCCTAGCACCTGGCCTGAGGGAGCCTACATCTAAAACTCGGAGGTTGCCCATACCCATCACTGCCTGTAGCATGCAATGAACTTTCCATGAATCTGTCCTATCGCCTTTTAAAGGCACCTTGGCCTGATGCTATCACCACCTCCTGTGGCAAGGAGTTCCACAGATTAACTACCCGCTGGGTAAAAAAGTACTTCCTTTTATCTGTTTTAACTCTCTCAACCCTCAGTTTTTAGCGGATGCCCCCTGGTTCTGGTGTTTTGAGAGAGAGAGAAGAACATCCCTCTATCGACTCTATCCCTTCCATGCATTATTTCGTATGTCTCAATCATGTCCCCCCTCAGGCGCCTTTTTTCTAGACTGAAGAGCCCCAAACGCTGCAGTCTTTCTTCATAAGAGAGGTGCCCCAGCCCTGTAATCATTTTCATCGCTCTCTTCTGCACTTTCTCTAGTTTCCCTCTTATCTATCTTTTTTGAGATGTGGTGACCAGAACTGTATGCAGTACTTCAGACGTGGCCTTACCATTGATTTGTACAGTGGCATAATTATATTGGCAGTTTTTTTAATTACCCCAAGCAGGGAATTGGCCTTCTTCACCGTTGCCGCACACTGGGTTGACACTTTCATCAAGTTCTCCACTAGCATTAACACACAGCTCAGCACCCATTAGCCTGTATGTGAAGTTTTGATTATTTGTCCCAATATGCAGTACTTTGCACTTGTCTACATTGAAACACATCTGCTATTTTGCTGCCCATTCTCCTAGAGATCCTCTTGGAGCTCTTCACAATCCCTTCTGGTTTTCACCTCCCGGAAAGGTTTTGTGTCATCCGCAAACTTGGCCAACCTCACTGCTTATCCCCATCTCCAGGTCATTTATGAACAAGTTGAGAAGAGTGGTACACAGCATCCTTTCCTCGCCCCCCTTGCATCCTCTTAATTACATTGAAAGAGACTTGTGAGCATGCAAAACATGCAAAAAATGATTAAGAATCTGACTGGCTTTTTAAAGAGAAAAATGTCACATCCTTTACTGTGAGTTCATTACTATGCAAATCAATAGGTTGACCACAAAAGGGGAAAATGAGGCTAGCTTTTAAGTTCAATATATATTGATGTAGACACATTCAACACTCAAGAAACTTTGCAAAAACAGATTTTCATGGAACGTTTAAGAGAAAATTACAAAAAAAAAATTGTTCTTGGCTACTGAAGGAAAACCATGACAACACACTTACACACATTTATTAAAGTGATACCATTCACACAGAACTTGGAAATTCACACAATAAAAGAGCTACTGACCAAAACTGAAAAGAATGCCTTTTAGAGCCAATTTTACCTAGCTTTATTGGTCTTTCTGAAGGGCGCGTGGGCTTTTTCCTTGAGGATAGCTCGGAAGTAGTTACAGACCTGGTAGCAGATTTCTTGGCGGCTGTTATTAAAAAAAGTAGTCGCCTATAAATTATTATTTGGGATGTGATAGCGAAGATAAGTTTTATAATCATGCACAAATGTTTTAATATTCACTTTGTGTATTTAATTACTTTTAAAATGCCAATAAAGGTTTATGAAATGAATGATAAGATGCACATACAGGTGGACCCGCATTATCCACAGGTTTGACATCTGCGGATGCTGAACCTCCCCTCCAGGGTCCACCTGGGCCATCTGATCCTGACAAGAGCTCAGCTGCAGTCGGGTCCCGGGGGTCTTCTGAGGCCGGCAGGGTGTTACCTAACCCACATGTTGATAATTCTTAAGTGCGGGGTGTGTGTGTGTGTGTGTGTGTGTCTATTCTGAGGAGTGACACCTTCTTCAAGGTGCCTCAAGCAACAGGGCCTCCCACACATTGAAATGGAATGGTGCACCAAAGATTCATATATGGCATGCTTTGACTACAGTTTCTTTGCTTAGACAGTTCTCTCAGGTTTGTAACACATTAAATGTGGGCCTAATTTTTCAAGAAACCCATGAAACTTCATTCTAAACGTATTCTTCTAACCCCTTCTAAACCCCTGCTAACTGGGCAAGAGGCACTTTTTCAAGTGGTGTCCTCTTATATTTAGCAGGGGGAGAGCAATTGTCCCTCTTCACCCCAGCACAGTGTCTTTCTCGTGGCTGTTGCTGGTGGTGTTCTGCATTCCTTTAGATTGTGAGCCCTTTTGGGACAGGGAGCCATTTAACTTTAATGTTATTATTTGCCTGTAAACCGCTTTGTGAACTTTATGTTGAAAAGCGATATATAAATACTAGTGATTGATTGATTGATTGATTCTTCCTGGAAATATCTTCGCAGTCATCCTCTCTACCCACAATTTCTATGGGAAAAACCTAATGGGATAGTAAAAACACCCCAAGGATTCACAGAGTTTTGTTGTAGGTAGGTATGTTTATATATGAGCAGTACAAATGCGCATTTTAAAGAGAAAAAAGGATTATTTAACACAGAGCTCATTATGATAAATAACACTTATCTAAATACATCTAAATATTTTTTCTAGTCTTCAAATACCTGAAATAATTCTCTTTCTGGTCAGACTAAAACTATCTGTCATTGTTCATATGCAGTTTATTGTCATTTCAAATAAGAAGGTGTAGAGCTCTCCACGACCTTGCTGAAATTAATGTTTCTTTCCCAATTTTCAGAATTAGTCAAACTTCCACGTTACTTGCATCCAGATCACATTTGTACTGGAAAGGTCCATTGTGTACAAATGTTTACAATCTTTGTTCACACAATAGATTCAGGCTCTATATCTACCATTTCTGGGCAGTCAAGGTAGTGCAAAAATTTAAAAAAAAATGGTCCCAAGCTTGCCAATAACAAACACAGAACTGACTGAGGATCAGCTACGGCTGGCAGTGTGAGGTAATTACCCAAGGCCTTCCAAGCACATTGAAACATCTCTGTATTAATCACACACTTAATGGCAAGGATTATTTTGGGATTGAGGCCAAAGATAAACAGTGAAGGGTGACTCGATATGGAACCCATATCTTCTACGCAGCTGGAGTCACAAGGCTGGCACCAACAGCTTATCCCCTTTTTAATTACACAGATTACTACTTGGGAGGTAGCAACCAAAAATTGAGTTCAAGCTTGGGTGATTTATGGTATATTATGAACTGAACTATAAAACGAAGCCAACCTAGACAGAGCAGAACTCTTATTACCATCGCTTTTTATTCTTTTCTTTTGGGCAAACTACTTTGTGCCTAGGGTGGAACACAAACGATGTGCTGCTTGACATTACAGTTAATAAGCATGTATCATCAACTAGACCAGGGAGTGCCACATCCTATATTTTGTATTTTCACAGAGAGTACAGAATTCCTGTAGAAAAAGAGCACCTTGTAAACTTTTATGCAGTGAAAATATGCTGGAGAGCACATGGGCAATGCCTACTGAAATCTCAAAAAACTGAGGGGTATAGAGATCATGCTTAAGCCAATATTTAGCCAGTTTGCTTTTCTTAAGTCTCAACAGGGCATTAATACAGCTTTTCAAAAAAGCATGCACAAGTTACAAGCAAATCGGGTGTGAGTGAGGGAAGTATTTAACGTCACAAACACCAATGAGCTAATGATCATGCTACATTTGAACTTCTGAAACTCTGAAAAAATTATTCATTTTTGCTTTTGTATTAACTTATGCTGTGTATAAAAGTCCATGACAGTTGTTTTAAAATAAAGTTAAGGCTGAAAAAAGATGAGTTTCCCAACTTTGTACTTGCAGGGACAGAGCCGTAGCTCAGTGGCACAACACACTGTTTGTGTGCAGACAATCCCGGGTTCAATTTCCAACACCTCTGAAACTGGCATCATTTCCTAGACAGGGGTGAGAAAATACCTCCTTTGACTATCAGGGGAGTTTCTGCTATTCAGTATAGAGAATGCCAAATTAGATGGACCAATTGTCTGACGCAGCGCAAGACAGCTTCTCCACATTATCCTCTGCTATAAATAAAAAAAAAATGTGAAAGAAGCAGGAGAAGCTACTTCCATTCAATTTGGCTTAAGATGTATCCCATAGGGAGAAGTAAACTGTGAGAACTGCTTGCAGGGTGAGAATGCAGGATTGGGTTTGTTTTCATTCATTTGAGCAGATTGTACTAACCTGGGATTAAAACTAACAGTCCACTCCTGAGCTGCTCTACCATCCGCGACAGCAACAGTAGCCAAGCGGCTACTGCTGCATCCATCCAGCGCCAGGCTAAGGGTGCAGTGCAGGCGATGAGTCAACAGTACTAGCTTCTGCGCTGGCTCTTTCACCCGCATGAAGGTGAGGACCTCCGTGTGGGGCCCAATTTGTGTTACACGGTTTGATGCACGATTTTTGTTACAGCAGTGCCTTCATATGCGTTTCTTCAAAACTTGGATAGACAGCTCTCTATTTACGCAGGGGTTACATTCAGTGATGTCATGCACCCACTACGCACCACTACGTGCATACCGTATCCTAGAAGTTGAGCCGGCCCCGCCCACTCAAAGCTGGCCCCGTCAGCTGGTTGGCTCAGCAGCTGCGCATGCATACTGCACGCCCACAGCTGTTGCCTGCACTTTCTGTGAGGAGGCAGGCAGCGTGGTAGTGGCGGCATCATGACATCACTTCCGGCTATGACCTCACTTCCTGCCACAACATCACTTCCGGCTTATGACGTCACTTGCGGTGGGTGGACCCGGACAAGTGCCAATCAAAAGTGAGTACCTGTTCCTAAATCATTTGGATGACACCACTGGTTACATTCCTGCAAAATGGTGCGCATATCAAAAGAAGTGCAAACCAAGACTGGCTTTCCCATAGGAAATAATGGGACTGGCCTGGGTTAGGAGAATGGTCCAGGAGCACTCCCTTTATATTAAGGAACAGAGATTACCGTGGCTAGAATGACAAGAAGCCTCTTATCAGCAGCAGCTCGTTGGCAGTTAATCAACCCCTTTGCTTTCTAGAGTAGAACAATGGGAAGCTTATCTCACACCCGCAGATTCGCCCAATTGTTCAGAAAGCAATGGGCTGCTATTTGGTTAGCAGGGCAAGTTTCTTCCAATCCTGTCCCTTTGCCTCAGTTTTCACATGCAGCCTTCACAAAAGGAAAAGCAGCTGAACGCCCCCCCCCCCGAAAAAACCCACAACCCCGTTCCCAGCACCTCATTCAATACAATTCAAACTGGCAAATTAAGAGCATGCAAATCAAATCAGGTTTTAGACTTATTGTTAGAGGTGCTTGAAAACGGTTTTATTTTTTCACAGATTCCGTTATTTGAAAAAAAAAAATGAAGGCAGAAAGTGGTGTCATGTGTTTTTATTCCAAGTTGGGCAATAGACACAACTGCCCACAGCATCGCTGTGCCCGAATCGGGTCAAGAATGGAGCGGCAGCTGGTAAGCGCTGGCCGAGACAGGAGGCCTTTTTTGGCGCACAGCAGACTCCAGACTTTCACTTGAGGCCTCATCATAGTATTGTACCATTCTTCTAACTCACATATTTTCCTCTGACAGCCACCTAGTGTAACGTGCCCCAAACCTAATTCAGATGCAACTGAGAGCACCATGCTAACCTGGGGCAAGGCCGCCATAGTTAGGCCAGCAAAGTTTGGCTGGCACCAAGGCCACCATAAAGCGCGTTTGGACCACTGAGTCAGAGAGGATGGCTCACATCTGTGTGGTGGCCTCTCTGACTCCGAGAGTGGTCCAAACATACTTTATGGTGTCCCTTGTGCAGGCCAAACTTTGCCGGCCTAACTCCAGGTTAGGATCGCGTTCCGATTCATCTTTGTCTACTCTTTAAGTTTTCGTCAAATTGAAAGAATCACTTCATTTCTCTTTTCATTTCCTGTTACTCAAACAATAAAATCACAGGATGTTAAAAAGAGGACAAAACAAACCAAGCAATGTCCATGGTGGCATGCTTGTCACACCTGTGCAACACAATGCTGTACATAGTGCACTATGTCAGGTAAAACAGAATGTTGGAAAAACATGACTGTAATACATTGTAGCATCCTTGCACATGTTTTATGGAGTGAATGGGAAACACGATCTCACTGTGGATTGGAGAACTCATGGGAGCCTAGATTAAAGTCTCCATAACCTTTCACGGTACTATAACAAATACCGGCTTTCATTCATTCAGTGAAGGAACACTTCTGTTTTGCTCTATGGCTGAGAGAGAGAAGTATCACAGACACAGATTAAAACCAGAATCTGTGACTTTCTTTACAGTCCTGGTTCAGAGATCTCAGAAATTGATCCAAACACTGCAAACAAGTCCTGTATTTAGAGACTATACGAAAATGAAATTGACTGCTTTAATCTTGTGTCTGGAGCACTCCATAGTATCAAAGGCATATCTTTTAAAACAGATACTACAGAAGAGGCAGAAGAAGATTGTTTCACTCCTACAACAAGGTTAGATACAAAACACCGGAAGTTCTTTATCATGCAATACTTATAAAGCAACATGTCATCCTTTCACAATTCAAGAGAACTACCCTTTTCCAAACAAGGAACACAATCCAAACACAAACTTAAGCATGCTTAAGTCAACTGATTTCACAAGTGTTCAATTTCACAAGTATTCAGACTCAGAAGTGTTCAACTCTGTGGACACTGACCAAGCAAGTCTTTATGTTAATACACGTAGAATCTATTTTTGTCAGGTTATTGAAATCAAGATTTCCAAGAAAGCAGCTTGCCAGAAAATATATCCATGAAATACATGACTTATTAGAGCTTGACTCAGTAGAAATAATTTTAAGACCAAAAGGAAAAGGAAAAGTTAGGCAAGTGAGCCAGTTCTAAATACAACCTGGCAAAAACATTAAGAACTCACAGTCCCCTCTCACATTGATGTGAAAGAAAAGCCTTCCAAAATTCAGACTGCATGTGAAACCACATTCAGGGCCCAATCCAGTGGCCGTACCACGGGCAGGACGCTCATACAGCCTGGCCTAGTGACACACACGGCGCCGTAAAGCGCCTCCAGGGCCGGAGGTAAGCCGTTACCGCTGGCTCCGAGGCGGGACCATGCTGACATTGGCCATGGACCTTCCAGAGGGAGCCCCACTTGCTGGCGGGAGGTGAGCCCGTTGCTCGCCAGTGATGCGGCCGTTCCAGGCGGGATGGGAGGCCGTTCCAGGGCAGGCTGAGGGGTGGAGTGGGGGTGGGACCGGCAGTGACTCTTGCTGCCGGTTCCTGACCTCCGCATAAGGCCACACGGCCTTCTGTGTTAGCTAAATAGCCAGTGCAGAAGTGAGAAGACCCATCGGTTGCCCTGCACCCTTACCATGAGGAAAGGGAACGAATGTCATGGGCTGCCATGGGATGCAGCAGTAGCCGCCTGCTACCGCGGCATTCCCAGGCGGTTGGGCAGCTCGGGCTCGGGCTCTCAGTAGTACATTTAAAAATGGAAATCACAGAGGCATTTGACATGTGGGTCATAGGACAGTGGTTCTCAAACTCCTATAAGGGAACCATGGAAGTAGCTGTGGGGAGGGGCTAAGGCAGCGATGCAATCCACAGGACAGGAGGAATTTTAAAAAAAACTTAGGAGTGGAAATGCCAGCCTCTGGGGGGTGCGGGGAGCCCCACAGATGCCTCTGCAGGACTCTCCAAGCCTCAGAAACTTGCAACCCACTCCCAGTTTTGCGATTAAAAAACAGAAGTGTCTTCCTATTGCTATTTTTAGAGTTTTAAGTAAAAAAAAGCCCCTTCTGTCCCCCTTCCTGCCCCTTAAAGGGATAGGAGTCATGGTTCGCAACTCATGAGTTTGGAATGCACTGTCATAGAAGCTTAAAGACTAGTCACAATATTGTGCCATAATATGCAATAATAAGAGTGCAAGAAGACGACTTACTATCAGAGACTAACATAAATCACTTTGTGGGATTTACATTTCCAATTTGCCACGGTATGTCTAAGAGTACAGTGACAACAAAAGGGTTTTCCAGCATAAAGAAATTAACTTTTACTAGGCTGTAAAATGCCACCAGAGTTCCATTTTTTCCCCTACTACAGTTAAGCAAAACTTTCTTTACAAACCAAGATGAACATGGTCTTGGATTGCAAGCAACAAAATCCGTTGAACCAATTTGCTCCCACATTATACATATGCGCTGTAATTTACATGCCCCCTCCAACTGCCGTACAATACAGTCACTTAACCTGATCCTGATCATTTAACCTAACCCTAACCCTGAGCGAGTCCTCATACAGTGAAGCCAGCTGAAGAACTAAGCACACCACGGGCATAATATTCTAATGCTATTTACAAAGTGTACAATCGTAAACCGTGGTTGCTGCTTTTTAAAGAAATGCTTTTAAAGGGTCAGAACGTTTTCAAATAAAAGTGCTGAATTTCTCTGTATAATAAATTAGTGTTTTATTATTATATACGTTCTTTTATTATCAGCACTTTGCCAAGAGCAAAACCTGGTACAAACTTTATGAGGACGGAAATAGAATGATGAACAAAACATGTATTTTTGACTCAGGTGGAGTAAAAACAGCTGTCTTTCTAACCCTATTAGAAAACTCTGCATTAATAGGCCTATAGTCAGAACAAAACACTGGAAAGGGTGGCAAAAAGAAAAAAGCAGCAGGGCATTCAAAAGTGAGACTTTCCCAAAAGAGAATTAAAACCAGCCAGAAATGACCAAATGAAAAGAGAAAAGATGTTTATGAATGTGTCATCCCCTCCGGCCCACATCACAGGGACTCCTTGGTTGCTTAAGAAAAGAGCTCTTGTACCTTTCTGGGATTCACATTCCTCTGACAGCAGATGATAGCAGCAGCCCACACTGCAAACTGCCTTAATTTCAGGCTTAGCTGTAAACAGTCGCAACGTGCTTGAAGCAAGATCCCCACATGTATGCAGCCCCACCATGACACAGTCCTAGAAGAGGAACAAATAGTTCATAACTGAGGAAGGGAAACAAAGCACTGAATAATCACAAGAGCATCAGCATCATCTACAATGAATGTTAGAATAACTGTAGGCTAGAGCAGTGACATTCAAACTGGTGGGTCACGACCTGATGCCAGGTGGGTCACGGAAAGCTGGGAGCAGCCATCTTGGAAACGGCAGACCTTACTCTTGTTATATTCCTTTTGTGAGTCTTAGCAGTTTGAATTTTCAAGTGTGGTTTTTTATTTTGTTTTTAGTTCAGTGCTTTTACGTAATATTTTGTCCTAACCTTGCTTTCTGCCAGGGTTGTTTCATGGTTGTGTCATGGCTGCTATCCAAGAATGCCAGTTTGCATTTCAGGAGTGTCATTTTATTATGTTACAATGACAGCACTTCTGCTTGATTATGTCACTTCCTGCCATAACGTCACTTCCAGGCTCATGACATCACTTCTGGTGGGTCCCGACATGAGTGCCATTCTAAAAAGTGGGTCCCGGTCTAAAAGGTTTGAATACCACAGGACTAGAGAACAGGAGGTTCTCCTATGGGCATATTTCCACTCCATCAATGAGGCATGGTTGAGAGTGTTTGCCTTGCTCCTTCATCTTTCCCCTTTTCATAGATGCAAGCAAATGGAAAATTAGAGTTACCTGAGATTGAGAGAATGTGTGTGAAGATGTACATGGCAGTACATGAAGTGTCACTGCCAATTCTAAACCTTCTTTTTGATCTTAAGGAAAGGATGTTAAGGAAAACAAACGTCATCATGCTGATTGGTACAGCATGGTAATTTGCACCTTTGGGGATACACCAATTGCACATCTGGGTCAAACACTTGACGATGCCCTGTGCCCTGTAGCACTTGAAAGCATCATCTCAACAGAAGCTTTGACATTTCACCTCACTTCCATTTTTGTACTATGGACTTTCAAATCTCAATTTAATAATTTGGATGCATAGTACATTTTTTTAACACTTGCTATCTCAAAGCCAAAGTAATGTTCCTTTTATCCTTTGTCTCCCTCTCCCCATTGTCTTTCCTTCTCTCTAAATTTTGACTTTAAAGACGAGGAGACCTTTCTTTTTTTATGCTACTCTATAAAGTGCTCAGTTCATGGTCAGTGTTCTAACATAACTACAATGTACTGTAAAATATGGTTAATTTTTAACATGTCTGCATCATCTTGTAACCTATAGAAGTTACAAAAATAACAGGGCAGGGACATTTTGAGAACAGCTGCAATTTAAAACAGGAATTTTGGCTCATATGTTAAGTCTAAAAAATGCTACTTTATATAGGCTGTAGCATTAGATATAGGTAATGCAAATGAGATGTTAGACATAGGTAACAGTGCATCAAGAAAACGGGATCAGTTCAAAAATCAGATTTTAGCATAAACAATGATCACCTCCAGATCTGCAACAATATCACGTAGTTCCGTTTCTGCAGTGATATAGGATGTTAATGGAGAATACAGATTGGTTTCCTTTGACCTGCTTTCTTTGGCTTTAAGAGAAGCCATCTTCCTCCGTTCTCGCTCCTCTTCACAGAGCTCCTTCCAATTACTTTTGGGTAAACAGTCCATTTCAACGGCATCAGCAGGCAAAACATTTAGAAACACATTTTCTAGAACATTGTGCTCGTCAGGCTGCAGCTGAGCCCCAGAATGAAGTTCACATTGTTTGTTAGTAATAGACAGATCGGAGTCTATAAAAACATCAGCCGTTTCAAAGAGAATGGAATCTGGAAGAGCCACCTGGGTCTGCCTTTGAAGACTGTTATGAGTACTTAAGAGCTTTTCACTGATATTTGCTTTACATTTCTCTTTATCTCGCTCTGCCCTTTCCTTTGCCTCTTCCAGCACTTGGCCTCTGACATTTGCTCTTGCCCGACTTTGATAGGCTCGCCAATGTTTCTTCAATTTCCTGTTCCTTTCATTAGCTCCATGGGTGTTTGTGTTGGAGGAATCAATTCCATAAACCTTCAGATTATACTGCATGGACAAGAAGGAGCTCAGGTAGCCTTTTCCAGAGCCCAGGTCAATCACCTACATGGCAGATCAGAAAAATGATAAAAAGTAGCACATTAGCACACCCTCATTAGCAAATTGAATCTATTAGTCCATCCTAAAAGCAATTAGAATTAAACAAGCAGGTCCCAAAATGTGCTCCATTCTAATGAGTTTAAAAAAAGACACAGGAAAACATTAACAGTTTCCAACAAAAAGCCATATAAGGATGTAAAGAGCATAGAGTTCAATATTAACACCAGACTGCATACACCATTATTTTACGGCAGTACTCTTGAATCCAATGTCTAAATTAAGTACAAAGGACTTGATTAGCATGAATGCCGAAAGAATGTTAAAATGTTGACTTAAACCATAAAAAGAATATTAGTAATTGATAAGTGGGACCTGCCACAAAATGCTGCATCTCCCCAACCCTAACCCCCAACTCCAGGATACCATAAGCTACCATAAAGGCTCAAGCAGGGTAAATCCTTCTCACTGCCTATCTCCCAGGTGGATTTCTTACTTCTTCAACATTACATGACTCATTACATGACTAAGCATGCTCCACCCATGTCAGGGTCCCCCTTTTTCCTTAAACACATATTTACTCGTGCATACTTAGGAACTGCCAGAAAGATCTCCAGAACTGAACAGGTACATATGTAGGGGACTTGGTGTACTTATGAAGAAATAGGGAATGCAAAGTAGAATACTGATTGACAACTCACTGTATGTGTAAACAAGCACATATAGCTTGTTAAACCAGAATTATGTTACTTTCTACATAAAGATCTGTCAAAAAATATGTTCCCACTCAGTAATTGAACATCCCTATCAAATATCCATGTTTGGAACAAAGATAAAAGAAACATATGAAACGTTTTTTTCAAACTTCCAATTAAAACATAGCATTACATATTGATGCTTTTTCCAATTTCTCAGTTTGTTCAACATCTTTGCCATTGCTTCTATACACTATTCAATATTCCTATGCAACGAACAGCTTTGGCTCCAACAGTAAATTGCCTGTACTATACTCTACTGACACCTAGTGCCTGTCAAAATGCCAGTATTGCCTTGGCAAGTCACCTCTATTTACCTTTTTGTCAAGGAAAAAAAGATATACCTCCCTACTGCACATGTTTCATGAATATTTGCCCTCCCCCTTTGAAAAGCACAATGAAAGTTAGGTTAAGCACACAGTAACAAAGCACACTGGAAAAGGCTATTCCCGCCTGAAATGTCACTGACTCAACTTAGGAAAGCAATGCCAAGTATAAACTATTAAAACAAAATTGCCAAGACATAATGAAATCTTTATTAGGTTAAGTACTGTGTTCAAACCCAATTCTTGTAAGCGAGAAGGCAAAAATTATAATGCAACACGGCAAAACATTTTAATGGCAAGTCAGAATTAAAGGCTCCAATCCTCAAAAGGCCTGTGCGGGCACACTTCAACTGATATGAAAGGACTGACCTTAAAAACCTTGTTGGAGGGTTGGATTTGCTTTCATGGTCTCTTAACTTGCATTTGTTATTTCCGATCTTCTTATATGCCGCGAGAATCACCATGGGTCAGGCAGTGAGGTATATATTTTAGTAACAAAACAAGTATGTACATAAGGATGGGGGTTTCAAGCTTTCATCTCACGCACTCCAACTCTAGTAGTTACGCAAGATGTTGGACATTTCTAATTGTCAACAAAGAAGATACTTGGCTTGTTTTAAAAACTAAGCAGGCTCTATATACAGCAGGGGCAACCTTAGGGCAGTCTGTCCCGTTTGGCCAAATTGGGGCCCCCGCACTGGGGTGGTGAGTCGAGTGCCCACAGCTGGCACCTTGCTCTGCAGCTGACACTCCGGCATGGAATCTTCCATGCTCAGGCATCACAAGAGCGCTGCAAGCAGAGATTGCTACTAGACGGACCTCCTGCCTGCCCCGATTGGCTTGACAGTGGGGGCCCTGGAAGCAGGTGATGGTGAGGCGGCGGCTGCTGGTTGCCTCACCACTGCGCTGCTCATCCTAGTGAGGGGAATGCCCCCCCCTGCAAAAATATTTCACATTGAGCCCAGCAGCTCCTAAGGCCAGCCCTGCACTCAAGGCTCAGAAAGAGACCCAAAAGAACATTTTTGATGAGGTTATTCTGCATTTTTGTAAGCACACGTATGCTTTTATTTTTGAAATGGACAGTAAGAAAATGCAAGAAAAAAACCAAGCCCCCAATAACACATAATCCATCATTCCTAGCAGACATCGAAAGGAGTCTACTTCCCAACTGGAACCAGGTTTTTCATGCAGCATGGCTCATCATTATACAAAAGTGTTTCGTATCAATACTTTAGGAGCATGCTAGACAAGAATGCGGCGTATTTGTTGTGGTAGATGTAATCCAACAGTTACCGACAAGAGATGGACACTGTCACAATATAATGAGATAGCAATTTGCAACGTCATCCCCCCCCCTAAAAAAAGTACAGGATCTGGCACCTGGGTAGGAAACAAAAATAGAGTTTTGGCCTGAGTTCTGGAGAAGCAGCACCCAGAGTTAATATTATGGTTCACTGATGTATACGGAGACTTACGAAAATAGACACTCTCCATGGCTCACAGGCTACAGAAGCTACCTATACAACCACTTGAAAAACTATATTTGCAGATAAACAACCCTCCCTTAAGCCCTTTTGAAGTTCTACAACGTAATTAACCACCTCAACAGGACAATTTCTTCTAACACTCATAACATATCCCAGGCAAAATGGTGAAGCCCAAGGCAGTTTTCAGCCCTTTGATGAACTGGAGTCTCTTTTTAAAAGCACCTTAAAATGTGCACTATAGTCAATAATGTGTTTTTGTTTTCATAACTCTACACTTTAATTATATTCTGCATGTGTTTTATGAGAAGTGTTAAAAAAATCTAATGAAAAAAAACTCTCCTAAAACTTGTTTTATGGTTAGAAAAAAACCCACCTCTCTGTTTTTGTTAACAGCTAAAAGAAATTACTTTCAACATAACTGGAAGCTTTTTGGGGGGTATCTGTAATTCTGAACTAACAGTGCAACGTCATTGGATAACGGGCAAAACTCTTAGAGATGCAAACTAGGCTCAGCAGCAGTATGTCTCCGAGAACGCAATCCTAACCTGGAGTGAGGCCGGCACAGTCAGGCCAGCAAAGTTTGGCCGGCACAAGGGACACCGTGAAGTATGTTTGGACCACTCCAGGAGTCAGAGGGAAAGCACACAGACGTGAGCCATCCTCCCCGACTCTGAGAGTGGCCCAAATGTGCTATATGGCCTTTGTGCTGGCCAAACTCCAGGTTAGGATTGCGCTCTGAATTCCTATTGCAAGAAAGCAATAGCAGGAGCTTTCTCTCCTGTGGTGAGACTTACCTGGTGGGCCACTGTAAAAGACTAGATGAGCCTTTGGCCTGATTTAGCAGGGTTTTTCTTTACTTGATATTCCACACTTGGTGGTGTGAGACCACAGCTCAGTGCTATAAGCATATGCTTTGAATGCATGAGTACATTTTCTTCAATGGGACTAACTTCCAAATAAGTGTAAGATTACTACATTAGCCTTATGTGATTGTGCTGAATATCTTTGCATAGATAGAAACAGTGGGTGCTAAACAGGTGTCTCATCTCTAAGCAGATGTAATTCTGCAGTACAAAAGCATATGGGCTACACAATGGAAGGTTTTTAGATGATACAGTACTCCGAGGGTATATAAAGGCTCTATTTAGTTGCAAACCAATAATTTTAATTTGTTATAGCTTCCAACATTTCAAAATTGAAACATGATTCAAACAGTGTTTTCACTTAACAGAATAAATATTATTTCATCTATCCCAATACTTTCATACTTACCACACATCAAAAAAAAAATTCTCATTAACAGGAATACTATTATCAAATAGAAGGAGGCTCTGCTCAGATGTGCACATAAAAGAAAACAGAAATTAAAAATCCTGTTAATCTGTCAGGTCAAATGGAAAATTTAAGCAAGCTACCAATCTAGTTAGAGTTCCGACTGATCGTTTTTATGTCAAACAGAAGGTTAAGTATGTAACTGACCATTTCCCAGAACTCTTGGGAAGCTGCCTGAGAAACATGTATGGTGCCGAGCTGTGCTGCAAACCAGCCTTGCTTCCCATTACAGAAATGAAGAGCGCAATCCTAAACTGGAGTTAGGCCGGCATAAACTAAACCAGCAAAGTTTGGCCAGCACAAGGGCCTACCATAAAGGGTGTTTGGACCACTCTCGGAGTCAGGGAGGATGGTGCACGCCTGTGCGCTGGCCTCTCCAACTCTGAGAGTGGTCCAAACATACTTGCAGTGGCCCTTGTGCTGGCCAGACTTTGCTGGCTTAGTTTACGCCAGCCTAACTCAGTTTAGGATTGCGCCCTAAAAAAGAGTACACATCTTCTAGATTGTGCCATAGGCCAGCACCAGGAACCAGTCACAGATTCTGGATCCCCTCCTTTGAGAAATAAGAGTGCAAGGCCCTCCCCCAAAGTCACAGGGTCATCTTGAGAGGCACACTGGACAAAACACTCTCTCAGATAGAGAGAGTTTCCACAACTTTTTCACACTGTCTCCTTTCCAGTACCCTAAGAGGTCAATGACTTTTTTTCTAAAATTCTGCTATCCCCACCACAACATACTAATTTGTTATTCAGGGTCAGGGCAATATTGCTTTCCAAGATAGAAACTGTCCCAGGGAGTCAGGGTCTCTAAGCCATCAACCTCTCTGACCAGATCTGAAACGATATCTAAAATTATCTGGTTTCTGGCCGTTGTTCTGCCCTGGTTCTCTGTCCATGGTCCTGATGTCTTGTTTATCATTTTGGACTTCTGACTTTTTGAATTGCTTTGTATTGGGAATCCTGCTTCCTACCTTCAGAGAATTAGATCGGGCTGAAGGGTTTCTCCACAATCCCACCTTCACACAAGAAAGAACTGCTCCAAAGGACATAAAGTTTAGGGTTTTGCTAAACTTTATGGGTATTTCAAAGTATACAATACTTACTAATCATGCATAATAATTCTTACCTGCTTCAAGCCACAATAATTTGCAATGCCATCTACCAACTCCGACATCAGCTGCACCTCATGCGATTTCTTATTATTCATGAAATCATCCGTTTTCATCCCTACATTTGATCAAGAACAAAAATGTAATACAATTAAGAACATAAGAAGAGCCCTGCTGGATCAGGCCAAAGGCCCATCTAGTCCAGCTTCCTGTATCTCACAGCGGCCCACCAGGCGCCCCAGGGAGGCACGAGACAACAAGATGCTTGCATCCTGTTGCCACTCCCTTGCACCCAGTACTCTGATGTAGCCTACCACCAATGTAAGGAGGTTGCACAATCCATCATTGCCTATAGCCCACGATGGACCTTTCCTCCAGAAATCCGTCCAATCCCCTCTTAAAGGCATCTAAGACCAGATGCCATCACCACCTCCTGTGGCAAAGAGTTCCACAGATTAACTACCCGCTGGGTAAAAAAGTACTTCCTTTTATCTGTTTTAACTCTCCCAACCCTCAGTTTTAGCAGATGCCCCCTGGTTCTGGTGTTTTGAGAGAAGGAAAAGAACATCCCTCTATCGACTCTATCCCTTCCGTGCATTATTTTGTATGTCTCAATCATGTCCCCCCCTCAGGGGCCTTTTTTTCTAGGCTGAAAAGCCCGAAACGCTACAGTCTTTCTTTCTTCATAAGGGAGGTGCCCCAGCCCCGTAATCATTTTCGTCGCTCTCTTCTGCACCTTTTCAGACTGAGCATCAGAATTTCCAAACAAACGCTTTACTATCAGTTTTCAAAAGCTGATTTTATACATTTGCATCAGTCAATATCAGCTTGTCTTTGCACTGATGCTGGCTTTCAACATATAATACAACAATTTTCAACCACTGTGAATAGAGATCTGCCCGCCAAGCCAAGCCATGTTGTATTGGTGGTCTGCTGCCTGGTGATGGGGGTCTGGGGTCCCACAGGTACCACCAGACACCACTTCAAGTACCACTGGTTGAGAAACACTATGTTAAGGCACCAGCAGTTCAATGGTGGCATGAAAACTTCCTATCCATTTAGTCACGCATTACTGACAACATGCATTGTGATTCATGAGTTGATCCACATCACAGTGCAACCCTTTTAGCTAGTTAGCTTATCATATTTTCTCCAAGTTAACTTTGGCAAGGCGAGAACGCCTCTGCTTTACATGTTTGTGGAAGTAATTCAATTAACCCTGGAGAGAGGAGAGTAAAAAGGCACCAGAAATTCCTGACCTCAGGTTCTCAGTTTACAGCAATTCCCAGGAATCTGTTAGAATTTTATGAAATACACACTCGCAATCCATATGCTAGAAGTGGCAGCAAAGGCTTCATAATTCATACCCTTTCAAGAAATAGGCTAGTAGCCCTCTTTTTGGCAGTCAGATGCATGAAATGCAGCAAGGCACGCATGCATTACACCAGCCATCAAGAAACAGATCATCCGGTCATAACACTATTCATTCTTTAATAAGAGCATGCTAGGAATAGTGCCCAAAGCATTGCTTATTTACAAGTGCCTGAAGGACTCAGTTGAGCTCATTAGCATCCAGAGATTTTCCATGCCAAAGTCCAAGAGAGGCATACACTTTTGAACATCTGGAAGTATGTAGAACAATAACAATTTTATCAAGCAACAAATAATGGCATAAAATTTAACGTTAAACACACCACAAAGCATAAACAAGTGAGCCATTCCATTTGATGTGCGCGCATGCACACTTCGCTATTGACTTCTCTAGGTTCCCTCAAACCCGGACCAGATACAACGGTCTGCAACTCAGTCGGTTCTCCAGCACTCACAAACTACTGAAAAGCTTCTTTGGGACCTACTAGAACAAATCTAATCCACCACAAAGGGCTACTGCTAGAAAGGAACACCCACTAAATTTTGATTTAGGGGGAAATTTCACATGCATTAACGACCAGGGGCAACACTCCCACACAACTGCATGTGCGCTCAGAGGCCCCTATCCAGATGCAACATGGCACAGTACAGTCACCTTGTTCAGCATTCACATACTGAAATGCTCCGCCACAAATTCATGTTAGTATCAAGGGTATTTGTCAGATGTACTACAACCCAGCCATCTGAGCTAACTCATGGTTAGCCCAGCTGATTTCATGAAGCCTGAAAGTGCTTATGAAATCTTCTTCTAAAAGAATGCCGGGGGATTGTGCTCATCACTCACTGGCTTGCGCTGCAGTCTCGGAGCAGCGCAGGGATGGAGTTGGCCTGGCAGTTGCCGGTGCTGGCGGTTTTGCAACAGAAGCATGGGTGGTAGGCTCGTACCACCCATACTAAGCCTATTAGGATTAGTCCCTTAGAGCGCAATCCCATTCCCTGTTGCGCTGGTGCTAAGCTCTTGCGATGTTGCAAATGTGCCATCAAGCACGTCCGCAACATGGCACTGGACCGGCCCAAGCAGCAGTGCCGTCGCTCGGGCGCCGCCACAACTGTCGGTAGCGCCAGCCTTGCACCCAGTCAAGCGTCGGCGTTGCTCAGTCAGCACAGAGCCTCCATGACGGCATTCCAGAGGCGTTCCAGGGGCGTAACTGGGCAGCGCAGTGGGCGGAGACGGGGTTGTGATGCAAGACAGCTGTAATGCTGTATCCTAAAGCCCGTCCCCGACCAGGGCGGCCCCAATTCGGGCCACTCCTGTCCACCTTCCTCTGCACCTGCAAAACAGCAGGCACAGATCCTAACAGGTCCATAGAGGCGACCGGGGCTTACGCAGGTGCAAAGGGAACACCTCCCCTTGTCTTGCACATTGCTGCTGCTGCCTCCTAATGGGCTTTAGGATACAACCCTGTTATGTCGGCCTTACTTAGGATTGTGCTGCCCATGAGTTAATATTGAAATTTTTTTCTTGACAGCCAACACCACCAAGATCCACATTCAGATACGGTCATTAATTTCATTCTCTAGAAACAGAACACACTTTATTGCCAAAACCTCTAAGAATGTAATCCTGAAGAAACTTACTAGTGAGTAAACTCCCTGGAATGCATTAGGACTTCTATCTGAGGAGACACGCTTAGATTTGCACTGCCAATCATTTAACTTAAAAAGCCTGATACGAGCAGGAAGCAGTTTCAAGTTTTAGATGCAGAAGCCTCACATATATTTAAGGCCCGCTGATGTTTCTTGAGATCAGCACTCCTTGGGGATACAGAAACAGCTGCAACATAATTTTTAGGGGAAAATATACTTTTGTAGATGTAACCCTATAAGTGGATCACATATTTCCAAGCTTTTGGGCTATTTCTAAATTCGGTTGCATAGTGCTTCAAAGTAACCTCTGAGGCATATTTTTCTTATGATAAGGAAAATAAAAAAAGAAAGAATTTTCAGCCCAGTGTATTTGAAAGTTATAACATTCTTTTCAGAGTGCAAGTTCCTTTTCCAAAAATGCAATTTGTTCAGGAACATTTTT
Source organism: Lerista edwardsae (assembly GCA_029204185.1). Classification (NCBI taxonomy): domain Eukaryota; kingdom Metazoa; phylum Chordata; class Lepidosauria; order Squamata; family Scincidae; genus Lerista; species Lerista edwardsae. The sequence continues at coordinate 6,585,048 of JAJKFI010011864.1, read as the reverse complement.
TAACAGTTAACAGATGTGCCTCTTTCTGGAGTACAGAAATGAATCTGGGAATGTCTGGAAAACATTCAACATTTAAAGGTCCCGGTGATCATATGAAAAGACCGTATTACAGCTCTGAAGTTTGGTATTTGGCCTCATCGGGTGACTGCCAAGCAATTCAATTCTCATTAATGAGCTTTCATTTAATGTTGTTAAACACAAGAAACTTACCTTCGATATAGTTGTGTTCCATTTTTATAGTTTTCGATTCTACGACCCTGCGACTCACCAGTGAGGGCTATTTGCTTTTCTCTGTTATGCAAATTACAGGCGCAATCCTAAATTGCCCTGGATTGGCAAGGCCGGTGGGCCTGTCCCAAATCCAGCACACCTTAGGTGTGCTGGGGAGCCTCCCCAGGGCAAGGGCACGTTCATCCCCTTGCCCCAGGGGAGGCTCCGGCCGCCCCATGGGGTTCCTTGGCTCCGCATCTTCTATTTAGCAGGCACAGAACCAAGGAAGTCATGTGGCCCAAATCGGGGCTGCTGACAGGGCCTTGGATGTGGCCTAACGGGCACCTCCCAGCCCCACCCCCCTCCCTGGGCCGGCACGCCCATCGGACTTGTGCTGGCCCAACTCCAGGTTGGGACTGCGCCCTCAGTGGCTTAAAGAGAAAAAAATCAGTATCTGTAAAACTTCACAAGCTGATGCCTAGAGGTCATCACGCTTTCACCATAGCAACTACGCGAGTAGCTATTTACTAACCAGCAACATTTACTGCAACATTATTACAACATTTGGTGCAAGAAGACTCAGAGCAAAATCCTATACTGCGCTGGAATGGCGAGGCCGGCCGGCCAACGCCATATCCAGTGAAGTATAGGAGAGGCTGGAGCCCTGTGTGCTCCTTGGTCCAATTGCCAATTGGCGCCCCCGCGTCAGTGCTAGGCGTTGACACAACCCCACTGCATTGACGCTGCGCAGTCCGTAAGATTGCAATGTCAAGATAGTACCAAAATTCCAGGCTGAAAAGACAAGAAATACTAAAAGGCAGTTAACACTGACTTGGTTTAGACATAATGCAAAACCGTGGTTGGTGCTAATCATCGTTAATAACCTAACCATGGTCTGAGCATTGGGATGTACAAAACCATGGTTTATTGCTGCTGGTCTGCTTTTGTTTGCCATTTGCTCAATACTCCGTTTCATAAGTTATATGTTGTTGCCATGGTGACAATAGCTCTGTAGTTTAGCAGTGGTTTGGGAATTCAGACAAAGTGCTAAACTTTGTGATGGATGTAGGGTACCCTTTACCCTAAATCAGCTGCCACCCTGCAGTCCACTGCAGACACAAGCCACTTTGAGCCACTCTCTGCTGACTAAAAGCTAGCAAGTATTGGATAAATTGCTTCCTTCCTTATGCTCTGTCCTCACAGGGGCTTTAAAGTTTAAATGAACTATGTCCCTTTAAACTCTGCATAAGGAAAAGCATTTTGCCACCAACACCCCATTCCATACTCTTGGGGCATTTAAAAGGATGTGTTCCTTTTAAAATTTAAACCCCATGCAAGGACAGAGCATGGCAAGGAGCTTTTTCTTGTTGTTCTTGTGGAGGCTCTTACAGTTCAAATTGAAGGATCAGAAATAAGGAAAGTATAAATTGGAAAACTGTGTCCTCTAAGTACAGCTGCAAAATCCAGGAACCCCCCACAGCCACTTGCATCTAAGAAAAAGCTTGTACCTGACAACAGGCACTAAACCTGCTTCAAAGACCACAATGCAGAAGTTCCCTCCCTCTGGCTCTTGTTTGGAAGAAAACCTTCTGTCTATAAGAGGGGCAGCCCAATCCAAGGCTGCCCCAGCACCAGTGGAAGATGTTGCAAATGTGCCGTAAAGCATGTTTGCACCACCCAGAGAGTAAGTGCTGCCGGGGGAGAGGCCAGTGCCAACCCGGCAACGCCACTCTTGGAGCCCCGGCCACCAGCGGAGCCAAGTGCCAAGCAAAGCGGCAGGGCAGGGAGGGTGGCAGGATGAGGCGTTTCTGGGCAGGGGGACGACCGCGGGGGGGGGGGAGTGGGACCAGCAGAGGCCTCCTCCACTAAATCCTATCCCCCATGCCACACTCGTAAGCAAAATTGCTGGCCCAGACTCAAGAAGCCCCAGTGATGTCCCCTTACTCTGAGGGGACCTCCGGCCCGCTCACTTTCAGCATAGGATGCAACAGTGGGCATTTAGCACTGCTGCTCCTGTGCTGGATAGGACTGGGCTGCAAGTGATTTGAGACAGCTGATGACAAAGTAGCTCGAAACACAACTCAGTGGGAGGAGGAAAGATGGAGCCTCAGCATGTACATACTCTTCTCCGAGCAGGAGGGTCCATTGTCACTTACCAGACGTTGGCTGCTGTTTCCTGTTTAGCGCTTCAAGCATCTGTTCCAAGGGGACACACACGCCGAGGTTTGGCAGGGAGTAACGTTTGGCAGCTAGAGCAAAAGCTCGCACATTGACCAATCTCTGAGACTTTTCACAGAAAATCTTGGAAACCTCACAGCTATCTGCGTGGAAAAAGACAGGGAACCAAGTGACACTAACAAAGGGGTAGCAGCAACAGTTTAAGAGAGCAGTCATTAAAACATTGTGCCACATGTACTAAAAGATCTCACTGTCATTAGCTGATTTTATTTTTTTTTCCCAGTTTTGAATGTTAATGATAGACTCTTCACAGCAGAGCTGTAGTAATTCAATGGGACTTACTTCCAGTCACAGGATTATGCTGTTAGAATGGAATCAATCAATCAATAGTATTTATATACCACTTTTCAACACGAAGTTCACAAAGTGGTTTATAGGCAAATAGTAACATTAAAGTTAAATGGCTCCCTGTCCCGAAGGGCTCACAATCTAAAAAAAAAACAAAACACCACCCCCAGCAACAGCCACTAGAAAAGACACTGCTGGGGTGAAGAGGGACAATTGCTCTCCCCCTGCTAAATATAAGAGGAGCACCACTTGGAAAAGTGCCTCTCGCCCAGTGAGCAGGGGAAATCCATTTGCCTAATGAATTGTGAGAATTGTGCTGCTACCAGGGGTAAAAGGTTTTTTTTTCCTCTTACTTACCCCATGCATGCCTGGGGGGGGTGTGTGTGTGTAAATGGAGCCTGCAGACCCCTCTGCAGGGCTTCCCAAGCCTCCAAACAGCTGAAAAGGTTTTTTTTAAGGCCACTTCCAGTTTTCTCACCAGCACTGCAGAAAAATGCTTTTACCCCTGTACTGGCCGCAGCACAATCCTCGCAACTGTGTTGCTGCCTTTGCCCGTTCCCTGCAACTTATCCAGGTTCCCAAACGCCCAAGGAACTGCTGCCTTACAGCTATTACAGCATTCAGCCACTAGATGGCGCTGAATGTACAGCAATTGGATTTACATTCAACTCCATATAGTGGCAGGGATAATAATACATTTATTTATATACAGCCTTTCTTAATATCACTAGATTTCTCTAATGATTGAACTCAAGGCGGTTTACATAGGCAGACTTTCTCACAAACCCGAAGGTTTTTACAATTTTTACAGAATGTTCTATCTTCCAAGAACAACACTCCTACAGATCTTTCTTTCTGGATTTAGCCTTCTTTCTTTTAGCCACCCGTCTGTCATCTGCTGGCTGATGAGGCTTCCCTGCTGCCACCAGAGATGCAGCTGACTTCAGCACACTCCTCCTCCCACGAGGCAGCTGAAACGTCAAAGTCCTTTTAACCAGAGGGCGGAAGTTAGCACTCAGGGTGCCTGCTGAGGGCCAGAAGTGCCACCCTTAGGCAGATGATGGCCAGAAATAAGGACTTCGTTCTCCCACAGAAACTCACTATGACTAAAGAGAAAATGTGCAAATCTTGTTCATATATGTTCAAAATATGAGAGATCCCGATTATCAAGCTGGGACAGCCCAATTATGGGGGGGCAGATAAAGGGCTTCTGGGGGCCACATTACAGCTGTGGTCCTTATGTTTGACACCCCTGCTCTTTTGGGTGAATGCCGTAATAGTTCTACAGAATTACATGCAGCTCCGTCTAGCGGCTGAAAGCTGTACAGAGCTCTACAGATGCATTCTGGGGCAATTGAGGTCACACCTGTACCTGCAATACAACTACATTTGCAGAAAAGTACAGTGTGATTACTCTTTGATCTCATTAACCATGCATACCATGAGTTCATACCTTCGAGTCCTATAAAGAACATCATTGGCCAAAAAGGACTGTAAGAGCCGTCCCTCCTCCTCCTCCTCCTCCTGTTAGAGGCCACTTCAGATATGTGTATCCCCAGAGGAAGGCAGAAAGGAAGGATGTGGACAGGATTCTCTGGAGTGTGAGACCTGCTGCTTGCCCGCTCAACCCTTGCCCAGCATGGCTAATTAGAGCTGCCCGGGGAGGGCTGGCCGAGTGGACGGGGAGGGTAGTGAATGCATCTCTGAAGGAGGGGGTGCTCCCGCCTGCTTTGAAGCAGGCGATGGTTCGCCCCTTCCTGAAGAAGCCCTCCCTGGATCCCACTAATTTAAACAACTTTCGGCCAGTCTCGAATATCCCGTTTCTGGGCATAGCAAGGTGATTGAGCGGGTGGTGGCGTCCCAGCTTCAGAGGATACTGGAGGAAACGGATTATCTGGACCCATTCCAGTCTGGCTTCAGGCCGGGGTTCGGGACAGAGACTGCCTTGGTGGATGACCTTCACCGGGGAATGGACAGAGGGAGTGCGTCCCTGTTAGTCCTGCTGGACCTCTCGGCAGCCTTCGACACCATCAACCATGGTGTCCTTCTGGGTCAGCTGGCTAGGTTGGGGCTTAGAGGCACTGTTTTGAAGTGGTTCCGCTCCTTCCTGGCTGACAGATCCCAGAAGGTGGTGCTGGGGGAGGCTTGTTCGGCACCCCGACCTCTTAAGTTGGTGCCGCAAGGTTCCATCTTATCCCCCATGCTGTTTAACATCTACATGAAGCTGCTGGGAGAGGTCATCCGGGGGTTTGGAGTGGGGTGCCATCAATATGCTGATGACACCCAACTCTATCTCTCCTTTCCCCCCAATTCTGAGGAGGCCGTTGAGGTCCTGGATCGCTGTCTGGAGGCGGTTGGGGGCTGGATGTGGGCGAACAAGCTGAAATTAAATCTGGACAAGACAGAGGTGCTTCTGGTTCGGAAATCCACAGCCCGGGTATTGGACTATCGTCCTGCTCTGAATGGGGTTGCACTCCCTCTGAAGGAGGAGGTCCGCAGCTTGGGGGTTCTCCTGGATCCGCAGCTGCACCTGGAGTCCCAGGTGGCGGCAGTGGCCAGGGGAGCCTTTGCTCAGCTTCGGCTGATTCGCCAGCTGTGACCGTACCTGAACTGCGCGGACCTGGCCACGGTGACCCACGCCCTAGTGGCATCCAGATTAGATTACTGTAATGCACTCTACGTGGGGCTGCCTCTGAAGATGGTCCAGAAATTGCAACTAGTGCAGAACGTGGCTGCTTGGGTGGTTGCTGGAGCACATCAGTTTGACTCTGTTGAGCTGTTGCTTCGGCGACTACATTGGCTGCCGGTTCTTTTATGGGCCTGATTCAAAGTGCTAGTTTTGACCTTTAAAGCCCTTTATGGCTCAGGTCCGGGGTATTTGAGGGACCGCCTCCTCCCATATAATCCTGCCCATACTCTTAGATCATCTGGAGGGGGGCCCTTTTGACTGTGCCGCCACCAGGAGAGGTGAGAGGGATGGCGGCCAGGAACAGGGCCTTCTCGGTGGTGGCCCCCCAACTTTGGAATACCCTCCCCTTAGAGTTGAGAACTGCTCCCTCTTTGGTAATATTTCGGCGGGGGCTTTTATTTCAACAAGCTTTTACTTGTTGGCAGGCTGGCTGGTTTTTTAGACTCTTTATATTTTAGGATCCACAGGGCTTGTTGTTTTTTAAATTTTAATAATTTTAACATTGTTTTTAATTATTGTTTTTAATTGTAAATTGTGATTTTATTTATTTTATTGTTGTAAGCCGCCTTGGGTGCCCATGGTGCAGAAAGGTGGGATATAAATTAAATAAATAATAAACAATAATAATAAAAGAGGCCAGGACAAGGGAGCTCATATCCGCTGCTCCTGAAGGGACCAGGACAGTATAAGCATTCCTTGAAATGGTGAATTGATTTAATGTTAAACTACAAAGTGCCTTGAAAACCAGTACAGTACAGACATACGTGTAGTAAATAAATGTGTCATTTCCTATTACATTCATTGTGACTCTTTGAACACCTGGTGTAGGAGCCTTGGGCACATGTGGAAATGTGACCTTGCAAACAGTTCAGACTACCATCTATTCCCCAGCGGCTATATCCTAAGGCTTCCTTCCTCAGATGCACAGTGCCGATAACAACCTTTGGTTGGTTCCCTATAGAGAGAGAGAGTGGTAAAAACTTAAGATATTGACAGGCCATGAAGCCGGCTGAGGATTATGCAGTGAAACAAGAAAAAAAAAGGAACCAGCAAAAGAATGAAAAAATAATTGTTTGGAGAACACCAGTCTGAACAGGCTGGGTCAGAAAATACTTTGAGGGTAGCGTGTGAGGGGGCAGTTCAGATGAACGGTCCTCTCCAATGCGTCCAGCAAAAGAACGTAAAAAGAGAAAAGCACAATGGAAGGAGGAGCAGAACGCAGGCAATGATCATGTGACAGGCCAGTTGTGGAAGCAGCCTGCAAATTGGCCCCCCTGCCACATTTTTGAACTGAAACCATCAGAAGCAGCCTAACCATTGGGGGAGGGAGGAGAGGTGATCCCTGTACTTCGAAGTTTGCCCCACATCGAGAAACTGGATACCCACAAACAGATTTCATTGCCTTTCACAGACACATCATGCTGTGAGTTTGGAGAAGTGGCGACAGAGTCCCAGCTTGAGGCTGCTGGAACTTACAGCTTTGCATGCAGCAAATATGCAACCAGCTATCATGTAACCTGAAACTTATAGGAAGGATGAAGGCAGCTTGGATAATGACTTGCCAGGCAATTCGAAAAATGTGTGTACAGTATATGTTTTTGCTGTCACGATGCAGTTTGGGACGAGGCTGGGAGAACAAAGGCTTACGCAGAACTCCCGCACAAGTCTTCCATCCAGGAACTGATCAGGCTATGACATCTTATTGCACACCCACAAATAATTCTTTGTTTTGCAACATAACACAGTACAGAAGCTGAGATGTTTTCTCACTTCCATTTAAAAATGTTGTCACACAATGTAACAGCTTCTGGTGCTCCTCTGAGAGAAAGAAGGTGGCAGTGAAGTAGGTGGGGAAGACAGCACTGCCAAATAGGGGGATGGACGTGGCATGCTAGGAAAAGCAGAACTGAAAATGTTGAGGTGCTGGGATGAGAATTCCCAACTGATATTCTAAGCATTGCACTGTAGATACTAGACCAGGATAACCCCCAGTGTCTGGTGATCAACTCAGTTGCCTAGAAACGGGATGCCGGTTTCAGAGAACAACAATCTGTATGCCTAAACCAGGAAATCATTTTCATTTCAGCCTGTTGTCAAGACACCTTTAGCCACATTTGCAGAGGTCCATAACTTTAAATGGGGGGGGGGGGAGAGAGATTGCTTTAGAGTAACCATGCAGACAGAGGTGTTTCTACAGGGATGGCAAAGCTCTAAGTTTTGCAAGGAGTCTTACCCTGTCATGTCAATCCCTCCTCTCCCTTGCTGCTGTAGCCAGTAAGCAATGCCAAGATGTTGCTGTTCCCTGTGAGGATTGGCTAAAACGGTGCAGGAGAGTAGTGATTTCCACTGCAAGGTAAGGCTTCTTGCAAAACTTAGAGCTTTGCCATCCCTGTAGAAACGCCACTGCATGCAGAGCAGCATGGGAAGGGGGAGAGAGAGGCACTGCTCTTGCCTGCAACCGCCCCAGCATCACCTGCTTTATCAGCAACATTGGCTTCGGTGTGATGAGGTTAATCCAGAGCCTGGCCGCCCAGTCCTATGCGTGACTACTCCGAAGTACAATCCAATGGGACTCACTTCCAGGTAAGCGTGTACAGGATTGCACCCCGAGATTCTCCGACAGGACAGGTGTTTAAGCAGCACAGCAAACACTGACAGCGCCCTTAATAGGCGGGTCACCGAGTCTCCTGGATAAATGGGGCGGGGGGGGGCACTGGCTGGTCCCGCCAGGAAAGAAGCCAGCGCGCCTGCTCTTACCGGCGGCCTCCTCCAGGGGGCGCGGCGGAGTTGTCTCTTCCAGCAGCTGCCGCAGCGCCTCGCCGCTCAGCGCCTCCAGCACCGTCTCCGGGGGCAGCGCCACCAGCTCCTCCCACAGGCCGCGCGTGAAGAACTCCACCGTGTGAGCGCTGCACAGCGGCAGCACGCGCCGCAGGAAGCCAGCCACGGCCCGCAGCCGCGCCGCCACCGCCTCGGGAGCCGGCTGCGGGGGCAGCGGGGCGGCCGGGAGAGCCCCGGGAGCGCGCAGCGCCATCGCGGAAGGGCCGGGGAGGACCGGGGAGGACACTGCCAGAGAGTGCGCGGCTCTAGCCGGCCAGAGAGGTCACTTCCTGGTTCGGCCGAGTTTGAAAGCGGTCCCGCGGGCGAAAGTGGGCTGTCCTGGGAGACCCGGGATTGGGCGCCGAGGTGGAAACCCCGCCCAATTTGGCGTTTGATTAACGAGGCCTGTCGGAACGGCTACGTTTCCATGGATCTCCCCGGGGCGCTTTCGTTTGGCCAGGCATAGCGAATCAAGTGCCGACTGCCATCTAGCCATGGAGGTAGAATCACTGGAGTCCGCATCCCTGTCGAATTAACAGGAGCCAAGCCAGGCGGCGGGCTTAGCAGCCATGTTTGCGTACTCAAATCCTTATTCCAAGCATTTCAGATTGCTTTTCTGGTACTGTTTAGGACTGAATAGTTTACTCCTGAAATAAAAACTTACGAAAATAAAAACGTGTGATCGTGTAGAAACATTATTGGTAACCTTATTATGATTTAATATGCACTTACAAGGTTTAATTCCGCATAATTATATTACTGAACATACCGAACGAAATGCTACTTGCTGTCTATTTAAACTCTGTTTTGACAGACTTATTTTTTGAAATCTACACAAGCAAAAATAAAACGGCCATGCCCCATAAAAAGAATGTCTGTTGATGTTCAGAATTTCATAAGTATTACAGTAGGAAAATTACATTAAAATCTCTTCATGACACAAGTAGTTGTCAATATGAGAGGAATTTTTTTTTACTTCTAGATTATGAAGAGTCTTTTTGAAAACTTCTACACTCACACACATCCCCAAAAAACCAAATTCTGTTAATGTCCAGAAGTTCGAAAATATTACCGTAGAAAATGGAAGGCGGGGAAAAAAGTGTAAACGGGAAGGGGGGGGGGGAAAGGAAGGGGAAAATATTTTTTTTCTTACCCTCTAGACCATTAACAGAAAATGGGTGTCAGAAAATGGTGAATAAGACTGCTAGGAACAACAAGGAATTACACAGCTTCAAAAAAAAATGCACTCACTGTTTCAATTAACGGTAATTTTATTGAACCGATATAATGTGAATACATGAATCTTTCCGTGGAAATTAAATCCCATTTTTCATACAGCGATTCGCACACCCGTATGCAGAACACGCAGGCATGCTTAAAGAGGTTGAAATTAACTTTTACACGGGTGCAGGGAGATTTTTATTCATGAATTTGCGGCAATCCTCCTTCGCGGCAAGGATCCGCGTCAGCCATATTTGTATTCTCGGATGTTTCAAGAAAATGACGTCATGCGGACTCCAGTGATTCTACCTCCATGCATCTAGCCAACCCCGGAGCTGTCGCTTGGTTGATGACGTGTCCGGTGGACCAGGAAGCCGCAGACGGAGTGGCGGGGCGATGGCGCCGGCTGCGAGGAGAGGCCCGCCGGCCTCGAAGGGAGGTGGAGGCTCGGGTCGGTCCCGGGCAGGCCCTGGCCGGAAGCAGCCCTGGAGGAGCCGGGACCCGCGCCTGGCGAGGGGGAGCGTCCAGGAGGGTAGGAGCTGCTGGGTCCCCGGCGGCCGCTTTCCCACAGAGGTTCCCCGGATGCTAGAAGAACTAGGGCAACCCGCGGCCGTCTGGCTCCTGATTCCCCACCGGCCAAGCGGCTCGGCCGGAGACTGCCGCTGACTGGCCGTGCACTGGGCGGGGCTCTTGTGGCGGTCTTTCGCGCCTGCCTTGGTCGAACAGCCAACAGAGGGGGCTGCTAAGATGCGTCTTTCATGAAAGACGCAATTGGGAACGGATCGGGCTGAGGAGCAAGACAAAGATTGTCAGGCATTTCGTGGTGGCAGTGAGTCCCACTGCACCGTGTCCTGCTTAAGCTCCACTTGCTATCTTTTATGAGCTGTGAAGAAAGGAGCTGCATTATTTCCGAAAGGGGGGGGGGAGTTCAGGAAAAGGTGTTGTGTGTAGTTGTGGTCTAACTTAATTTTTCTTTTGCTGTCAGGACAAGGTTTTGCCTTTTGGCGAAAGCAAAAGATCCAACGTGACTACAAGAAATTATTGAAAAAGGAAAGACATGCTGTTGCTCAGAAGAACGTTGGCTACACAGAAAATTATCCAGAACATTTAAAGCATCTGTACTTAGCCGAAGAGGAAATGCTAAAGAAGCAACGCAAGCCTAAAAACGATACTCCAGTTACAGTGGAAGAAACCAATATCACAACACCAAAGTAAGAAACTTTTTGTGTGTGCTGTTATTTTGCTGTAAAGTGGTCCCACCTGATCCACACTCTGTTTCTGCAGATTCCAGTATCTGCATGTTTACAAGATAGATACATGATTCTATGTATTTATCTTGGTGTCCCATTCAGCAGTCCTAGAGTCCACACACATGGTGTGGGTTTAAGTACGATTGGAATTTAATTTATTGGAATACTTTATTGGAATTTTACTACTGTACTAGCCATTTCACTGCACAACAGTCTCTCTGCCTGAGCTGATGGAGGTGGTGTTGGATTTGATTTCTCTTGGCTCCCTAATTCTCCAAAGAGTTGTGGACAATAAAATGATTTGAGCAATGAGAAAGATTTGAGACAAATTTGATGGAACGCTGACCAGGGCTAGTTTTGGGACTTGGTCCATGACTGTGATGGGAGCAAAGCATATAAACTTCCTTGCCACCACTTTGTCTGCACAATGCCAGCCAGTGGCGGCTGTTTGTAGTAACTAAGGTCACAATCCTATCCAATTTTCCAGGGCTGATGCAGCTATGCCAATGGGATGTGTCCTGCATCCTGTGGTGGGCAGACAGTCACAGAGGCCTCCTTAAAGAAAGGGAATATTTGTTTCCTTACTTTAGGGCTGCATTGTGGCTACATTGGTTCTGGAACACTGGATAGGATTGGGCCCTAAATCTCTGATACATATATAAACAAAATGCATAGAGGGTATTGACTTTTTCTTTGAGTCATTTACTCAAAATGGTCAACTAGACTTCACAAACAGTATGATCTAGAATAGATTAATCTAAATACCTATTTTAGAATAATGTATGTGCTTGTCTAATCCAGGTCCAATATAAGGCCCCAAAAAATTCAAACAAAAACTTCAAACCAGAAGGCAAAAGAAGACTATGAAAAAATAAAGGCTGAGCGAGATGAGAAAAAAGAGGTAGGTAAATCCTAAACTGAATCTTGGGCTGCGGCCCATCCCTGAACTTGCTTCTCTCGGACCCTTTAGTGGGGGCGAATGAGGGGCAGCTTGGTCTTGGGCATACTCCCAGGTAAGTGTGCATAGAACAGCAGCCTGTGTTCAAATTCTTCTCCTGCCACCAGTATATTAAATGAAACAGCACTCTAAATAGGAGTGGCCCACAGAAGGTTTTGTTCACTTTGCTGTGAGAGATGTCGCCGCAGACAATAAAGTTGTAGGAGGGTTTTATATCATGTACTTCTTTTTTAAGGTGTTACATTTTGTTTTCTTAGCATGAGCTGTAGAACTGCAGTGTTGGTGACTCAGAATGCTGTTGTCACCTGCAATTTTCTTGTTAATGCAACTCCATCTAACTCTTGGGGAAGAGACCGTGTTTCTCATCAACTATATTCTTTATTTGTGCACTTTATTTGTGCACTTCTGTCTGTAGAAGGAAAGAATTTTCACCCGTTTCTGCCCTTCCCCTCTGCTGCCTCCAGTGCCACTTCCCCTTTCTATTTCAAGTGGATTTTTGGAGGACATGGAGAATTGTTGTGCAAAAGTGGGGCCAAGGTAGTTCCTTTGCAAGAACTTTCTTCATACAAATCCTATATGTTTCTCTGTAGCGTTCCACATCGTAGTTAATTGAGAGAGAGAGAGAGAGAGAGAGCGCACATGAGAAAATACAGGGACTGATGTATCCATCAGCATAAGGCAGCCCTGTGTTCATTTGATCCAGTTTTTTTTTGCATGGATTTTCCCAACATGAAAAACTACAGGACTGAGAGGCTTTTATTTGAATGGCAGGATAAGATTTTCAATATATAACAAACATTGAACTGGCCATCAGCCTTGCAGGATACAATTCTGGGAGGGAAGAATCAAAAGGCTTTGCAGCTTTGGCTTTTTCTGCCTTGCAACCATACTCTTCCCCCCCCCCCCGGAACCCAAAGACTTTACTTTGGTTTCCCGGAAGCTGCCCGGCGGATCATGGGAATAACGCCGCTGGATGGCCTAACTGAGTGGACCAAGTAGACTGAAGTGAAAAACAGTATGAACTCTTTTGTTAAGAATTAGTGAAGTGTAATACACAAATGTGAAGCAGTTTTCCTGAGCTGGTCACAGAAAAATCCTTGTGTGTGTGGGGGGGGGGGACACATATTCCATCAGGTGAGATGTGCAGACAAGGCTCTGGTATCAGTGGGCTTTTATGGCCTCGGGTTCCATTCTTTTTACTTTGATTTTAGAGGTATGAGTGTACCCAGTAAAATACTATGAATGGGCTTATCCATAACATAAAGCCCATAAAAATTATCCATGTTTTTTATGTGCTATGCTTATTTTCTAGTATAAATGCTTTCAAAAGGAGCTGAAAGTTGTGTGTGTGTTTTAATAAAATAATTTCCAGAGACACTATGAGGATTGGGAGGGTGAGGAACACGTCTTTAATTACTTAATGTTTTTATTTCAGGCAGCTAGAAAAAGGAGGGAAGAAAGAGAAAAAGCCCAGAAGCTGTACAAACAGAAGAAAATGGAAGCTTATAAAATACTAAGTAAAAGAACTCAAAAAGGTCAACCAAATCTAAATGTGCAAATGGAGTATCTCCTACAGAAAATACAGCAAAAACCATAAATTCCTCTTAAAAGCAGGTGTGAACAGGGATGCTTTTGATGGCAATAGGGGTTGTATATAAAGTATCTAGGAACCATAAAGCTTCTCTTGAATTTGATCCAGATTCTACACAGGATAATTGGGTGACCTGAAGCATTCCTACCTCTTTTCACGTTATTTCTGTAACTTAAGAAATTGTAGATAATTTCTTACCTATTTATCATTGAAAAATAAACATTCAGTTTGGTTTTAAAATTTTCTCCTATATTTTGATTGTCCATTCACCTTTACCATGCATTATTATTTGACTTTTTCTGAAAGCTTAGACTGCAGCATTCATATATAGGGTGTTAACCTTACCAGAACATCTTTTGTAGCGTGTTATAGTCACTCTATCAGAGTGGCTGCTGAAGGCCTATTTATATCTTGGATTGAAATGTTACAGGAGAAGCAAATATCTTGCGAAGCTCACAAGTAAGGAAAGCATGCAAGCCTTGTGATAAATGCAAGGTAAATCAACCGCACTGACAGATTTGATTTATTGACAAATTGTGGGGAGCGGAGAAGACAACTCTGCGCTTCTCGGTTCCAATCTGGGACACTGTCAAAAGCTGCTCCAGAAAATGGCAATTGGCGCTATAGATAGCACAACTGCTAGAGCTGTATTGGCACAGGGTGTATGCCTTAGACTGGGTCAGACAGCTCAGCATAGCTTGTTCATGTGCAAAGGCACATGTGTTGACAAACATGAATTTCTTTGTGCGCCTATTCCGCATGATGTGGAAGCCCATTTGTGCACGTCCCCTGAATTGTCAAGGAAGAACCAGAACTACAGGAATTCTAATTGTTGCTCAAAACAGCAATTCTGTTGGAGCCCTGTGCTGCTCAAAGTTCTTCCACAAACCCTGGCTCTCTCAGGTGCTATTTGGGGTGGCTCAGGATCCTGTGGTAGGAAGGCAAAGGATTGTGTGAAAAGTTCCAGTGTGTCTGCAGAACAATACGAAGACCGACTGTAATATGTGTTGTGGTGCCCTGAAAATTAGGCTCCTGCCCCACTTGATATATCAGTTTTTGTAAATTGACCAATGCAATCCTAGACATGGATACCCAGAAGTAAGCCCCACTGAGTTCAGTGGAGCTTACTCCCAGGTAAGTACTTCTAGGATTGCAGCGCAGCATAAGCTACGGTGAAAGTATTTTCTTACAAAATAACACCTTGTTTGCAAATGGTCTTGTTGTGTAATTGAACTCTGAGTGTTTGGGTGTCGTATACTAGTGTTTCAAAATGTAAAACCTTTTAAATCTGAATTCCATGTTTTAATGTATGGAAGCAAAATCTGTTTTTTTTTTGTGGACTACCTCCCGCTGTTATTTACCAACAACTAATGTTTATTTTTGTATGCAGGCATGACAACTATGGAAAATATTCCAAGACACTATTTTCCTCTTGTCTCAATTTGCAGTCTATTGAAAAATTCACTTTGAGTTCATTGTGCTCAATCTGATGCAATGGAAAAATAGCAAGAGGACGTGGAGTGCGATCCTATCCTTGCGTTAGGCCATTACAGTTAGGCCAGCAAAGTTTGGACGGCACAATGGATGCCGTGAAGTATGTTTGGACCACTCATGGAGTCAGAGAGGCCAGCACACAGCCGTGTGCCATCCTCCCTGACTGAGAATGGTCCACATGTGCTTTCTGGTGGCCCTTGTGCTGGCCTAACTCCAGGTTAGGATTGTACCCTGAGTAAAGGATGGAGGTCACTTATGTTTTATTACAATAATGAATAGTTGCAATGCTCTCAAGCACAAAGTCCTACCAGAAGGCCAAGTTGACATGAATGTTTTATTTGGAAACAAAGCAATATTGATCTTAAGATAATGAGAAATGGTTACATCGATAGAGGAATAGAAGCAGAGGCGGTCCATAAAATGTGTTTCCTCTACTGTGTTATTACACAAAATGAAGCATGGGGTTCATCAAAACAGCCGCTCGGTTCCTTGTGCTCAATTTAATTAGTATCTGTGTTGCATCTTTGTAAGTCTGCTGCGCTTGGTGCAGTTCACAAGCAAAGCATTACTAGGAGATTGAGTGGGTGCACTGGCCATCGCCTATACCTGCAGTGGGGTGGGAGTTGCTTTCTGTAGAGCAGCCTTTCTCAAAGCATGCTCCAAGGGGGCCTGGAGCTCCACAAGCACACCATAAGCGGCTGCCATCTGCCCAGTGCTGCACCACCTTGGACATGCACCAGCACGCTGGGACTCCACACATGTACCAGCAGGGCTCCGTGAGCTGGTTCAGGAATGTAAAGGGCTCCAGAGAGAGAGATGGGTTGGAGAACCTCTGCTCTAGAGTAATCCAGTAGAGCTGCAGCATGCATGTGAACATCAGAAGGACATGGCCAGTGTCTTTTCCATCAGATGGTTGCCCATCCTCCAGCCAGGTACAGGTGTGCCCCAGTAGCCACTGTTTCAGTTATCCATGGATACTGGGCCACCTTTTAAAAAGGAGAACATTAAATCACTTTTTTCAACCTTGTAGCAAAACCATTGATATTCCCCTGTCTTTAAAATGGCAACCCCTGTATCCACGGTTTCAGGTATTCATGGTGAGATACTGGGGCATACCTGTAATTCAAGGCTATAAAAGACTTGTGTGCCTGCTTGGCTCCAGTGATCATATGAATACAGTGACTGTAAGATGAGGCTTCTGTGTGTGTGTGTGTGTGTGTGTGTGTGTGTGCGCGCGCACGTTTTCAAATGGTCTGTTGTATGAAGTACCTGCCTTGTGGATTGCAACCATACAACCAAAACCGTTAAGCTCCCATGAACTCGTTTGCTCAGGCATTATTTACATTCAGAGAGGCTCCTGGGGGAAACTGGCCACATGTCATAAAACTCTAAGATGTCACTTGTAAGTGGGATCAAAAGAGGAAATGGCAGTAAATCTTGAAATGTATAATTACTTTTTCAAAGACGTTTTTGCTTTGTAACCCCCACTGGGTGGAGGCATGGAGCTGAATTTCAGCAGGAAAATATATAAAGCAATAAATTCAGTGGAACTGGTGTAAGGAGCTCAAGAGATCAATGCTATTTTGAGGCAGGTTGGGTTGGAAGAGCTTATAATTTTAGCAATAACGAAAGCATGTTTTAAACCTGGCATCAGCCAAGAATTTCATTCTGCGCTCTTTGCCAGTCTATTTAAGGGTCAGGAGTGGCTTGATTACAGTACAGGTAGCACCAGAGCTCTGGTCCCCATAGACCCTTGCAGTACTGCAGCTAATCCAGCAGCCTGCATCAAGCAAGAATGCAGCTAGTCTCCCTGTCCTCACTGGAGCTGTGCCACTAGCTTGAAGCGCCGCAGCTGCCGCAGTTGTTTCCCCTGTTTTGTGTCCTACGCAATAAACTGACCCCTGTGTCATGCTGACTGTTAGAGCCAGCTCAAACTTCAGGACCCCAAAGGTATGTGGTCATGACTACAGGGGTGAAATGCACATGATGTGAAGGGGGGAAAAACAGCTGTGTGCCTTGGCAGAAGCACCTCTCCTTTTCATGCTTCATGGGTATACACCTCCACTTACGAACACAGCCAGCTAATTGGAATCTGCTCCAAAATGAAACAACAGTAACAAATAAAACTGGGCATAGGAAGTCAAGCCCGATTGCTCCCTGGAAGGACAAATCCTGAAGCTGAAGCTCGAATACTGTGGCCACCTCATGAGAAGAGAGGACTCTTCAGAAAAGACCCTCATCCTGGGAAAGATGGAAGGCCAAAGGAGAAGGGGGCGGCAGAGGAGGAGATGGTGAGAGAGTGTCACCGAAGCGATGAACATGAAGTTGGGCGAACTCCGGAAGCTAGTGGAGGACAGGGAGGCCTGGCGTGCTGCGGTCCAGGGGGTCGCGGAGAGCCTGACACGACTTAGCAACTGAACAACAACGAAGGCATTTAATGCAGTAGACCAGAGGTTCCCAAACTCTGGGTCCGACACAATTTTTTGTGGGTTGTGAAACTGACAGGGTAGATTAGGCTCTGTGCATCAAGGGTTACATAACCTGCTGCTTGTGGGGAGCACTGCAGCCCAACAACCACTATGGCTACAGAGGTTTGAGTGGCTGGTAAAGTGACACTTTTTTTAGGTGGATCCTGATTCTGAAAAGTTTGGAACCACTGCAGTAGATCTTTAAAAAGACAATTCCCCCCTTCTGTTTTGCTATTTTTATTGTCTTCCAAATGAAAATCAGGTGTAGTTTGGACTTTTGTATGTCTAAAATGAACATAAGAACATCAGAAGAGCCCTGCTGGATCAGGCCAGGGGCCCATCTAGTGCAGCTTCCTGTATCTCACAGTGGCCTACCAGGTGCCTCAGAGAGCACATGAGACAACAAGATACCTGCATCCTGCTGCCACTCCCTTGAATCTGGCATTCTGAGGTAAGTTCTCAGGCAAACACACTGGTGGCCAGTCAAGATTCTCCACAGGATTTCTCTTTGACAGTCACCAGAACCAGATGCTCCTCTTCAGACGTGTACTCACCTTGTTGCCACTCCTTTGCACCTGGCATTCTGAAGTAGCCTACTACTAACATAACGTAACATAGTAACCCTGGAAAACCATACAGCAATTCAATGGAGTGCTCAGCAATGGAATGGAATAATGGCAGCACTCATGAGAGGCATCAAAGACTCAACCCAGAGATGGGATAAAATAGATGAGTCTCAGGCTTCAGACCAACCGCACAAGAGAGGAGTGCGGTTAATTCATTTTTTAACCACTGATTTGTAATGTTTCTATCTCCAAGGGACTGCCGGCAAAATGCCTTTCCTTGGTAGGGAATGTCATAAATGTGGGAGACCAAAAGCATCAGCGCATCTAGCAGTCACCTTCCCTCTGGATCTCGGGAGTGAGAAAAAGCACATCCCTCTGTTCCAAGCCAACCCAGAGCCACATTTCTGAATGAGAAATGGTGTCAGCTCAACAACAGTGACATACAAACCTGAGGTGTGCAATCTACTTCTATGGGGCACATGAATGCCCTTCCATGTGGCACCGGAGGCACATCCCAGAGCACTTTGTGATTAAAAATCAGAAGCAAAAGTTAATCCGGTCACATTTCGGTTTGGGGGCTTTACTCTTAATCATCCCATCAGGGCCAAAGTACTCTTCGCTTGGCAAACAGAACACAAATGAACAAATAATGTGCTCTCGATGAACATGCTGTGATTAATGCAAGTTGTTGGCTGCTTTCAACTGAATAATCAAAATGCATATGGGGGTGAGAGAAGGAGCGGGTATTTCAGCCCTTTACCATAATGGATACACTGGGCCTTTGGGATCCATGGGGGAATCCGTTCCTGGACACACACACACACAAACAAACAAACAAACAAACAAACAAAAAAGAGGGTGCAATCCTAAACTGGAGTTTGGCTGGCACAAGGGCCACAGTAAAGCATGTTTGGACCACTCTCGGAGTCAGGGAGGATGGCGCACTTCTGTGTGCTGGCCTCTCTGACTCCGAGAGTGGTCCAAACATATTTTACGGTGTCCCCTGTGTTGGCCAATGTTTGCTGGCCTGACTGTGCCAGCCTCACTCCAGGTTAGGATTGCACCCTAGGTAACATACTGGTTGTCGATATAATGGGCGATTATATCGCCCATTATATATGTATATATATATGTAGAGTTGGAATATGGTTTTTTTTTTCTTTGTGCAAAATGTGTTGTATGTCCATGCGTGTATTTATTTTATGCCAATAAAGGTACCTACTTGAGCACTGCTTGCACATGGACTCTGGCCCACAAAAACCTATGCTACAATGAATGTATTCACCTTTAAGAGGCCAAAAGATCCTTCCCCCCCCCTCTGGTTTCTGATAATAGACAGAAGGACAACACGGATTGCCACGATGTGAGGAGAACCATGCGCTGTGAGTAATGTGGAGCTCACTGCGTTCATGCCAATTCTTTGTTGCTGAGCAACAGGATTTGTTCCCTCCAGTTAAGCATGTGTAGCAAGTATGTATAGATTAAAAATAAGAACGCGGTGGCATGAAAACCACACTACTGATTGTTCTTAACTGTTTACGAACCAAGCACAATGACTTGCACAATCAAAGCACAATCGAATTGGGCCGGTACAAATGCTCAAGCTACGGCTGGAAATTCTGGCCCAGGCAAACTGCAGGAGGGTGCAGACCAAGTACGTAACTTCAGCCAGCCAGCTGCAAAGGAAGCCATCTCACTTCAAATGCTTGGCCTTGCCTGTCTCGTTGATCTCCTGTTGCTGAATTTTAAAAGATTCATATTAACAAGTTTTGGAGCCATTTTTTCAGAATCTTCTGGAAGTATTTGGGCAGTTTCGTGTTTACAATTTGCAATGTAGTTTATACGATTGCACATATTCTCAGGGCTTCAATGCTTTGCCATTGGTCGTTTAGAATTTAAATAATGTCCTTGTGAACCAGGTGCATCTTGATCTTAGGCATGTTTCCCCTGATATATGTCCCACTGGGACTCTGTGTAAGGGTGCAGCCATCATGATCATACCGGGCTCTGTAACATTTAGAGGGCAATTCTAACCTGGAGTTAGGCCGGCACAGTTAGGCCAGCAAAGTTTGGCCGGCACAAGAGATACCGTAAAATATGTTTGGACCACTCTCGGAGACAGAGAGGCCAGCACACAGATGTGCGCCATCCTCCCTGACTCCAAGAGAGGTCCAAACAGTCCAAACCGCCCCCCCCACCTGATATCTGTGGGTACAGAGCACACCTTTTTAAAGATAGGGGAACATCTGTGGTTTTGCTGCAACGAGGTAAAAATAGATTTATTTAATTTCCCCCTCTCTTTTTAATAGGCATCCCAGTATCCATGGTATCAGTGGATAACTGAAACAGTGGATACTGAATCAGTGGATACCAGGGCACACCTGTACTTCATATGTGAGAAGGTTTTGGATTCACAAAGGAAACCATAGACGGCTGTTCATAACAACACTGGCACTACCCTGGGCTTCTAGAGTTTGGCAATGAAATCCCAGCAACCTTCGTTCCAATTAAAGATCCAAGGACACCAGCCCTGCCAGTCCCCCTGAAAGGCAGTGGATGAATTAATACTCGCATTTTGTATGCTGACATCATCTGGGGATATGATTTATTCATTCATTCATTCACTCATTCTGCATGCTTCAGACCTGCTGACTGCCCTGTTTAAACAGTAAATAGATTAGAGATGAGCCAGGATGGCAGGAAGGTTTTAAAAGAGAGAGAGAGAGAATAGCTGTACAGGATCAACAGACAAAGCCAGGCAAACATGTATCTCAAGGTCAGAGCTAAAAGCTTCCCACCCTCTTCAAGAGAAATCGCAGCAACCACAGCCAGACTCTGCTGCAGCGAGTCGAAGGTTGGCCAGGCAAGGAAGAAGCAGAGCAGCCAGCCTCGGATTTGTCACATGAAGAATCATCACTGGGGAAATCTCACGCGTGGATTTCAAGCCTATTCCTGGGCAGGGAGCAGCACGTTCTCGTCACGACAGCCTCGGATTTCGAGCAGTCACACTGCACCCCTCGTATCTGCTTGCATTTGAGTTCATATTGACATGACGGCCCGGATCTTTTGTGGCATCCTCGTTTTCCTGGGCTTCTCCAAGAGGCTGTGAGCCTGGGCCCCCAGGCCAAACAAGATGGGACATGGGCAATTCCTGAGGGCTTTGTCAAATTTCACAGCAGCGAGGGGAGGGCCCAATTTGCATTGCCCTACAGGGCAAAATGGTATGTGGTGGCGCAGCGGGTTAAACCGCTGCTGCTGGGCTTTCCAACTGGTAGGTTGGCAGTTCGAGACCATGCGATGGAGTGAGCTCCCGTCGCTTGTCCTTGCTCCTGCCAACCTAGCAGTTCGAAAGCACCCAAATGCAAGTAGATAAGTAGGGACCACTTTGGTGGGAAGGTAACGGCATTCCGTGCACTACGGCGTAGAGTCATGCTGGCCACATGACCACGGAAGCTTGCCCTCGGACAAACGCCAGCTCTACAGGCTTTGAAACGGAGATGAGCACCGCCCCCTACAGTCGGTCATGACTAGACCATTTGGTCATGGGGAAACCTTTACCTTTTTATGGGGCAAAACATACATACAGTAGGTATATGCCTTGCCCCACAGGGCATTGAACAGTTTGGGGGCACAATCCTAACCTGGATGGTGCACATCTGTGTGCTGGCCTTTCTGACTCCAAGAGTGATCCAAACATAATTTACAGTGACCCATGTGCCGGCCAAACTTTGCTGGCCTAATTGTGCCAGCCTATCTCCAGTTTAGGATTGCACCCTCAGAGAGGCAATTTATGATGGACGAAAGTGCAAAAACCAGTCCTCCCCCTTCATGGCAATCCCAGGTCAAATCCTCATACACATAGCTGCTGCTAAGTCTGCCAATCAGTGAAGGGACTGCCTCCTTCTCTGTCCCTGGGCAGCCCATTGGCTGGGTCCGCAACTGACACAGGTTAGTACAGGTTTAGCAGTTCTGCAACATCTGGGGCTGGTAGTCTCTTACAGGAGGCCAGACCTGCATTTCTGGATCTGTGAAGATAGGTGCTCCCCTTCAGTCAACAGTGAATGCAGAAGCTAAATAGATGTATTTCCAAAAAAGGTATGAGAGCAAAATTGGACTATGGTAACTGGGCAAGTGGCTGTTTTCCAAGTGGCGTTCTTCTTAGATTTAGCAGGGGGAGAGTAATTGTCCCTCTTCACCCCTGCGCAGTGTCTTTGCTAGTGGCTGTTGCTGGGGGTGTTCTGCATTTTTTTAGATTGTGAGCCCTTTGAGGACAGGGAGCCATTTAACGTCATTATTATTATTTGCCTGTAAACGGCTTTGTGAACTTCATGTTGAAAAGCAGTATATAAGTACCTGTTGATTGATTGATTGATTGATTGATTGATTGATTGATTGATTGATGGGCACCAGGCAATTTTAGATTTTTAATGGTGGGACAGTGACTTTTTTTCTCATACAAATGATCACCAACCTTCTTATCAGCAACAGCCCCTTTACAGAATTCGTTTTTGGAAGTCCTGGATTCTGGGGCTTGGATTTTCTGAGCCAGGAATAGAATGGGTAGGGGATGTTGAATGCTTCTGAAGCTTTGTGATGCCATACAGGTTTGCCACATCCCTGCTGCATTGGGACACAAGTCCCATGTGTGTGTGCAGTGAGGCTTCCTGCATTGCAGGTGTCTCCGGAACTCCTGCCTGGTCCTTTCTGGGATTCTGCCTCAGGAGAATCTGCTGATTTGCAAATGAATTTGGCTGCCTGTTGTGGAATTTAGCAGCACTCCTAATTTGCATTTTCCTGCCATATCTCATCTGATCACTAACTCTGGGCCAGGTAGAAAACCTAAAAACAAAATTCAGAAAGCCTCCAATTACAGTTGTGGCGGAAAAATAAGCATCATGAGCAAGTGTAAAATATCTCGTGTTATCCACTTTATGACTACAGGTGATGAGAAAATCCTCCAGAGAGAAATTATCATGTCCCAATCTCCAAATTGTGTTCAGAGGCAGAAAATATTGGTCAAATAATACAGAACAAGTACTGATGTACCCACGATCAAGAGGGAATCCTGTCTCCTCCTTCCTTCCAAAGGCCTGGCAGCAGAGCCAATGTTCTCCTGGAGCTGTAGATGTCTTGGCGACAATTCAGTCTCAGGTACTTCCTCTCTGCCAAGCTAGAAATTCTCGTGACATTTCCACTTAATCAGTGACTCTTTTTCCGCCGGCAAAAATGTCTGTGTAGCAACTGCACCGCTTCAGTCAAGAGGACTGGCCGAAGACTTCTAAACGCTCCCTGCAAACAGCCGATGTGAAAGAGCACTGGGCTCAGATCTTGGCACGCAGTCCAGCGCATGTATGATCTGACTATAGGTCACTGGGAGGTTAAAATACGGTGAAATCCCAGCAGGTGATGGGGCTGAGGTGACCTTGCCCCCACAGCCGTTCCAATCCCAATTGCATCCTCCAACACACAGACAGACAGACCATTTTAATTGAAATGGAAATCTGCAGGGGCTTGGGCCTTTACTGATAGCTAGAGGTGGGGGGGTGACATTTTTTCCAAAATTTCTTGATTAAAACAGCAAATTGCAGTGGTATGTGATTTTATCCAAATTTTTATTGCAAATTGGGAAAAAAAATTGGAAAAAATATCACCCAAAAAATCACCCCTACTTAAGGCACATTTGCAACACCTGTTGCTGAGAAAGCACTTGGGGCAGAGGAACAGTGAGTTGGCCCCAAGCCTCAATTTATAGGACGCATTTGCTCTTTTTAAAAAGAACTGTTGTTCATTTTAAAGATGCCATTTTACTGCCCTTATCGTTTCACTGGTTTTACTACATTATTTGTTGCACACATTTGTATTGTTTTAGTGTTATTTGTCTTTTCGCTTTATTTTCATTTTGTATGTTTTTATGAGCTTCGTTAAGTTGCTTTGAACCGTTTTATTAATAAAGTGAGATACAAGTGAACAACATACTGTGAAGCATAATAAAAAAAATTTCCAAACACCTGAGGGAGCAGTTACCCTCTTTGCATAACTGATTATCACTGAGAGTTTTCCATTGTCTCTATCATTGTTGCGGCAGAATTTCTGTCAGTTCTTCATAGTTCAACTCTCTCTCTTCTAACATTCCTTGCGAATGAGAGTTTGAAATGGAGCTAAGCCTCAGCAGGTCTAGAGACATTCATTTTGGTCGCCACCAGATTAATTTTATTTCTCTTGCTAAGTATTACGTAAAAACCCAAATCTGGGTGTCTGGGTTTCTTTTAAGGGTACAATCGTGCAGGAAGTTCTCCTGCCTAAACCCTCCTGAAGTAAATGGGAGCTGCTGAAGTGTTATGTACGCAGGAGGATCGTCTTCAGAGCTCTTGCGTGACTGCAGGGCTTTCAGGAGCCCCACGTGGATTGGAGGCATCTGCAGAGCTGGCTGTCGTGACTCTATCAGTGCTAGTACAAAGGCATAGCACAAGCAGCGCAATCCTAAGCTGGTCTGGAGCAGGCAAGCCAGCGGGCCTGCGCGCAGCGGTGTCATGCAGCCGGAACGCTGGACGGGAGGAACGGGTGAGCGGCAGCCCGCCCGTTGCTTACCGCTCCGTTTCGCCGTCTTCCCCGGCGGGCTGCCGCTCACCCGTTCCTCCCGCCCAGCGTTCCGGCTGCATGACACCGCTCCCTGCACGCATCCAACACAGCTTCCGAGGCAACTGGAGCCTCCCTGCACCAGGGGAGGCGCCAGCTTCTCCAATGTCCTCCTCAGATCTGCGCCCACGAAATTGCAGGCGCAGAGCCAAGGAAGCCGTGCCGCCCAAACTGAGGCTGTGCAGCCTGGGAACGAAGCCTTGGATGCGGCCTAATGGCCGCATCCCACACACAACCCCCTCCCCAGGCCACACCACCATCCTGTGCCTCATCCCACACATCTGGCTCTGTTGTTGATTGCCAAAAAATGGCAGGCCCCACACCATGAAGGTTTCCACTGAGATGGACGCCTTTCAACTTTCTGCATTGTAATATATATCATTATGTTGCTAAACAGCGTGGCTGGCAGGGAAGAATTGGAGCGAAGAAGGTGCTACATTATTGTCGCCCAGCTGGAAGAAGCATCTCCTGAAAAAAGACTATTTTGAGCTGGATCACTGATAAATTCAAACATCAGCTATTTTTGACAGCTTACTGGATATTAATAGAAATGAAAGAGGGAAACACTTGTTTTATTGAATTTTAACGGTGCAATATTCTGAAAAAGGAAGACAATAGATCAGTACGATACAGAGTCTGCTGGTTAGAATTTAGCCACCCAGATCTGGGAAATGAGGAAGATTAAATTGAACCACCTAATGATGAGGCATTTATCAAGGTTGTATGTCCTCCAACTACTACTACCCAGTAGTAGTCGTACTATTGGCTTTGATTGACCCACAGCTCAACCCTATACATGTAGTGGAGCTGACTCCCAGGAAAGTGAGCATAGAATTGCAGCCTCATGGAATGGCCTGACATTAATCTTTCAGTCTTGCCAAGATGACTACCGCATTTTTCTTCCCCTGCGCATGCTGATTAGGATTAGAGGCAAATATTTCTCTTGCTCCAAGCTTAGTTCTCCCATAAGAATATGCGTCACCTTTTCTCACTGTTGGATCTTACAAACAGAGAGATGTGCACTTATTGTAAAAGAGACCACTTTTTCATCCTGCTGTACAATTTGTTTCTGTGCTCCAAGTCACCTGCTACCGTAGGAATTACTTATTGCACAGCAGTTTCCATGTTGCTCTGGAAAGGTTTTTGTAGACCCAGACTTATCTATTTTGTACCTGTGATTTTGGTAATGTGCACATATTAATGCCTCAACTCATGAGCATGCAACAGAAGAAATAAAGGCTGCATTTCAATATACATGCATTTTGAGATTATTTACAAAGAAAGGGGGCAATCCACAATGAGAAGCGTTCCGAGTTTCATGAACACATTGTGGGCCATGCAAGTGTCTGCAGGAGCCTTCCTGCTTCCCAGAAGAGGAGGTATAGGACCCGGAAGGTGACCAGGTAGGGTTGCTAGAACCAGGAAGTGGGGAAAGAGGAGAAAGAGCTGGCAACTAGCTAGAAGGGAGATCCCAGAATCCTGTGAGGTGGGAGGTGGCTTTTAGGGATAATACTGTCATATTATAAATCATTCCATGCTGAATTTTATGTAGAATGCAATGAAACAAATTGGAATGTAGCAGGGCCGGCTCTAGCAGCGGCAGGGCCCAATGTGGGGCATTCCTGTGGGGGCCCCCACCCTCCCTGCGGGGCCCCCACTCACCAAGCAGAGTGCTGCTGATGCTGCATGCAAAGCATGGCACATGGAAATAGTTGGTGGTTATATGATAACGTCACCACCAACTGCTTCCAGGTGGCCCATTTTGGGCTGTTCAGAGGCAGAGACAGGTAGGAGAGACCCAGGTCAAGATGCTCTGCTCGCCCCACTGACTTACAGCCCAGAGAGATCCCAGCTGCAGCCCTAGGCAATATGCTCACCATGCTAGTGTGGGGCCCCCTGAAGCGCGGGGCCCGATGGGACGCCATTGGTCACATTGGCTTAAAGCCGGCCCTGGAGTGTAGTATCTTCATCCTTTCTAAAGTTATGGCCAAAAAACCAAGAAAATGAAAATAAAGTTGTGATGTCATTTCCGGGGCATCATTTTGCCCTCTGCACCAGGCTACACTATAATAAGTCATGCCAGTGAAGAGAGGTAAGGCTGACTGTTCCATACTGAAGTCTTCAACATACCCTCTGCAACCTGCTCCCCAGGGCATTCTAAGACCAGCTGTGTTCCACCGGCTTCCATGTGCACACGAAGGGCACATGAATGTGTGACCTACACATGGGCAGAAACAGCTCTGTCACCTCAATCCTTCTCGCCCATGCCCACTTCCGCCAATCATCGCTCTGACCAAACTAAGCAGAAGCAAGCTCAGGCTTACAGATACAGCCGTGGCAACACGTTTCCAGTCGGAACCGTGTTCTCCGTGAAAGAAACGGCTTGTCGCTTGAGAGTCGGGATGTTTGGAAGCCTGGCCCTGGCAGCAGAGCAGGTTCCATTTCCCAGAAGAGAATGATGTCATTCTTCGCAGGAGAGGAGGGAACCGACGCGCTCTCAGCAACCTGCTCCTTAGCAAACGTTGCTAAGTGATAGACTGGGTTCCACTGGGAAAGCCACAGAAAATTGCATGTGTATTTAGGTGGTGCTTTGTGAAATACCAAGAACACACCCAGAGCGCTAGAGATCTCATTCATGCTGTGTTCTCGGGGAGAAAATTGTGGCTTTGCGATCAAGACATAACTGCCACAAAATGCAGGCTGGTTGGCCTGGCTGCAGCTGAAAGGCAGGCTCATGAAGGGCTGTCACTCAGTTGTCGAGTACATGCTTTGCCTGCCAAAGGTTTCTGGGGCAATCCCCAGCATCACCTTCATTCTTTCAAAAGTTAAGGCCAAAAAACCAAGAAAGTGAAAATATAGTTTCGGCAGGGGAAAAATCCTGCCTGCAGCCCTACAGAGCAACTGCCAGCCTGGGTTGGCAATATGGATTTCAGCAGACCAATGTTCTGACTCAGCCTGGCAGCATCCTTTGATGTGGATTTTCTGCATGCGTTCAGAGTAACGACTCTATCCAGACCCCACCACAATGCAAGTTGTGCAGCAACTGTAAAGTGCAGGCTGTCACATCTGACTTTGAGAGGGCTCCCGGCTCTTTAAGAATGGTGTTTGCCTGACACAACCCCACTTGCTTCAGTGTTGCCCTCTAGCTATACTAGGAATACACTGGAGCAGGGGTTCTCAATCTGTGGGTCTGGGGCCCACCAGTGGGTCGTGGGTTTGGGTGATTTGCTGCCCAGTCACTATTCCAGCCACAGCTCTTGGCATAAAGCAGGTAGCAGCCTCGAGGGGGCCTCGAAAAAGTTTGGGAACCACTGTGCCAAATGAACCTAGCCTTAGTTTAGTACCCCAGGTATGTCAGGCACCACAAGGTGTATAGCTGCTAGGTTCCCAAACCTTTTAGCACCAGGACCCACTTTTTAGAATGACCATCTGTCCGGGACCCACCGGAAGGGCTATCATTGTGACGCCGGAGCCTGCTGTTTTCCTGAGAATGCAGCAATAAGTTGGGTTATTTCTCATTTTCCACTAGCAAAGTGAATCAGAAAGAAGGGGGAAAAAGCCTATTTACAGCCTCGACATAAGCAGAACAACCACACAGCCCGCCCGCTTTCCAGCATCCCATTTTCCTACATTTTCAATATGGCTGCTCTGGGTGCTTCGCGACCCATCTGAAATTGGCCGGCAGGCTGCATCCAAGGCTCCGGCCCCAGGCTGCATGGGCCCGATTTGTGTCGTGGCTTCCTCAACTATGTGCCTGCTATTTAGCAGGCGCATATCCGAGAAACTCTATGGGGAGGCTGGAGCCTCCCCTAGGGCAAGGGCGCACATGTGCCCTTGCCTTGGGGAGGCTCCCCAGGGCTCCCAAGGTGCGCTGGATATGGCGCACGCACGCCGGCCTCCCCTTTCTAGCACAACTTGGGACTGCACTCTGATTTAGGTTCAAGCACTTGCTCCCGGTCTGTCCTCAGAAATCATCCTTAATAAGTGAAGTCAAACTTAATGGACTGAATTTCTATCGAGTCCCTTCCTTTCCCACTGAGCTTGTTTCTTTTTATGGGAGCAGTAAAATGCCTATATCTTGGCATCTGTTAGCTGCTAATGGGACAAACACCTGCTGTTTCCTTATTGATGAATCCCAGCATCAGCTGGTATTCTGGGATTTCATGTCTGAATTAGCTCTAGGTGTGTGCGGCTTGTTGCTGAAATAAATAGTTCATGATATCTTATTCAGATGGGAGCGTTTCAGCTGCAGTCTCCGGCAGATGATGGCTTGACTCGTTGCCGGCAAGAAATGGAGGCCACCCCTGAACAGGCAAAATCACAATGCAACACACTTTCCCCACCCCCACGTTGTGCACAACTCCAATAAAGACAAACCGATTTCATGGATGAATGTCCTTCACAGCAGCCCTGCAAACTCTCCTCGCATTCTGCTTGAATGTTTTCCGTTTCCTAATTTATGACACTCTCAAAGCTCTGTTTACTCTTGTACTGGAGGAACAATTTCATCTGCTTAGACACTTAACACCATTAATTAAGCAATAATGCATATAGCCATGAACATTAGATCTGGATAAACACATCCTCCCTTTTTAATTATCTGAAGAGCCTGAAAAGAATTGTGTAGCCAAGAGAGAAAACCACTTGTCTGTTGGCCCCATTCTGATTGCTAACTAGGCTGAGTGATACAATTAAAAAATGTAATGGTAAAACCCAACACGCAAGGAGGATTTGTCGACGCACCACACGCCCAAGGAAGTCAAGGAGCCAAGGGGATTAGGGCCTATTTCTTACATTTCGGTCCCCACCCCCTGGAATCCCTGGAAGATCTTCTTCCAGGGATCTCAGGGCAGTGTTTGTGACTTTCCCCAACAGAGGCGAGGGAGGGTGCTGCAGGGGGTGACAGGAGCAACGGGCGTTAGAAGCAGCGGGGCGCCACAGCACAGAACAACGCACACGCTTTTTTGTCCCCCGCCCTCCCTTGCACTCGTATCGCTCCTTAATGGAGCGATTCCGGGTGCAGGGAGGTATGGCCAGGAGATGCACCGGGGGGCCGACCACGCTGGGGGCACAGTGATGTCACTCCACCCCCAAGCCTTTTATCCTCACACCTTCTGTAAGGGCCCAGTCTCATCCTCACCCACACCCTACTGTGGATGCCATTCAGCCCCTCTTTGGGTCCCTAGTTTATTTCAAGAACTGGAGAAAGTCTTTTCAGTAAGGAACGGCCTCCCCGTTCCAAAAAAGAATGAAATTTGTGCCAATGCCTAAAGCCAGTTGTTCTCTGCACTTGCTGCAGCCGACTGTTGATCAAGCTGGTAAAAGCTTGTGCGATGCCTTAAGAGTTTCCTTATTCTCCATCAAGTGAATAGGCTACTAATATGTTGTGCCCCAGGGCAGATCTGCCTCTGCCCACCTTATAATTTCCTCCAATTCAGAGAAGGGGTTCTGCAGGGGTGCCTCCTCTTCCTCTCCTACCCAAATGTAATCTGGCAGCTAACTGAAAGGAAGTAGCAGCAATATGAATGCCACCCTGCCAAAGCTGGGATTTTGGGGGTTCTTCGGTTCTGTGGTGCAGGACACAGATCCATTATACCCAAAGGCAAGGAACTTCAAGTCATAGGAGCTTGAGCAGGGGAAGAGGGAAACAGGCGTGGCAACCATCATCTCCAAAAGAGCCTCTGTCCAGAGGCGTAGCTAATGAAAGTGTAGCCCAGTGCAGAAGGCAAAATGGGGCCATAACGTTTGATAAAGATGTTACACTCTGGTTTATTTCATTGCATTCTGCATGTAATTACCTTTCCAATGATATATAACATGATGGTATTATTCATACATACCCAGGTTTTCACCATTTTGGCCACTAGAGTCAAGCTCAGCTTGTCGTTTCCCTAAAGCTTGTTGTCCGGCAGTGGCATTTCTACAGGGATGGCAAAGCTCTAAGTTTTGCAAGAAGCTTTACCTTGCAGTGGAAATTACTCCTCTCCAGCACCATTTTAGCCAATCCTCACAGGGAACAGCAACATCTTGGCGTTGCTTACTGGCTACAGCAGCAAGGGAGAGGAGGGATTTACACGACAGGGGAAGGCTTCTTGCAAAACTTAGAGCTTTGCCCTCCCTGTAGAAACGCCTCTGTTGTCCGCTGCACTTTGTTAGCTATGCTCCTGCCTCTATCATCCAGGCTGCAGCTTCTTCCATTCCTCTTTTCTGGGGTTGCTACCCAATTGGAAAGCAATTGACAAACATACAGCCTGGCCAGTTCTTCTACTTTGGTACCAGCTGCCAGAAAAGCAAAGACCTCTGTGTGTGTGTGTGTGTGTGTGTGTGTGTGTGTGTGTGTGTGTGTGTGTGT
>JAJKFI010011864.1:6531219-6547276 GCA_029204185.1 Lerista edwardsae | reverse complement strand
TGTTGTTGTTGTTGTTGTTGTTGTTGTTGTTGTTGTTGTTGTTGTTGTTCTTCTTCTTCTTCTTCTTCTTCTTCTTCTTCTTCTTCTTCTTCTTCTTCTTCTTCTTCATTCTCAATTTATTCTGCTTTTTGTTCTTCATTCTCAGTTTATTCTGCCAATTTCCATTTCCGTCCTTTATGTTATTACAGTATCTCTTCCTCCTGGAATATTCCTGAGAAAGATTCTGCATCTCAATCTTGAACATTAATAGGACCAATTGTTGTTTCCTGGAATTTATCTCCAACTCTCTGTAAAATTCTTGTAGGTCCATTTCTTGTTCGATAGGGTTTGTATTCAGCTCTCTATATGTCTCCTGTGTAGGCTTTGTTTGTTCCTCCATTGGTACTACTTCCCTTCCTGGAGCTAATGTGCCTACAATTTGCCTTCCAGTAACCTCTATTTTTATCTCCAAGAGGCCCTGCATTCTAGTCATAGATCCTGACTGGTCCAATTCCAACTTCAAATAGCGTATCTCTGTTTGGTCTATTGTGCTACCTTCCTTTTTAATTTTATTCATAAATTTATCAGGATACCTAACTTCTTCTGATAGGCTCTCCAAATCTTGTAAAACTTTCTCTCCAATATTCTTAATAATTGTAACTTCTTGACGCACCCAGCGGATTTCTGAGAGTAATTGAATCAATAAAATCTGAGTAGACTGCCTGGTATTGTCTTGTCTTAAATGTTCTTGTGTTCTTTTTTGTCTTTCATGTCTTGACATCTTTTGGCCTCAAGGTGTAGCTAGCATCAAAATGTATACTTGATAAAAGAATTATTCAGTGGCCATCAATACTTATAAACAACAATAAATTCATTTGAGCATCTGTGTTCATATACTCCGGTGGTCTCACGTTTTGCAAACATATATTTCTTTAAATGTCTAGACACAACATGGCTTGTTATCTATAACCAGTTCAGCCAGTAAAAGTGAAAGTAATTTTAGTCTTTGTTCTTTGTTCTTACTGACCACTCTGTTCTTTAATGCGCCATCTTCTTTTTCAAACAGCCCAATTGTAATTCCATCCCATTTATAAGTTCAATCAATTCCACTTAATTTACAATTCAAATATAGCCACCAAGTTAGAATCTCATTATAAATTCGATTACTGCCAGAAATCTCTCTCCCTTATTATATACAGTCTTCCATTAGAACAGGGCATTCCTCAAATAGCCTCAACTATAAATCTCCCACATTCGTCTTCCGTCCCCATCGTAATCCACAAGTCCAAGCAAGCAAAACAGGCAAACTTACCCCAATACGTCCAAATTTATTCCAAAAATAAATATCAATCCAGGATCTGTCCAAACTGATCAGTTTTCTCTAATATCTTACAAGTCCTTCAGGAGTCCTTCACTAGTCATTTAAGAAAAAAGTCGGCATCAAGTTGTCTTTAAATCATGTGAGTCTTTGTGTTAGATCACAAGAAAAAAAGGGGGAAAGTCCGCTGTCTTCATTCCCAATTTGTCTTTTATTTCTCCATTGTGACTCCAGTCTTAAATCTTTGGTCTTTAATCTTCATCTGTTTCAAATAATAAAGTCCCACACTGTTTTACAAAGAAATCATTGACGTTAAGATATACTCCCAAGTATAATTTCTAAAATCCTTCCAGGATCTCTGTTGCTGCTCTCGATGTAGAGGGAGGAGGGATCCCCCTCTCTTCTCCCTCTCGTCTTGTCACTTTCAAACTGCTCAGTCTGGTGTCTTTATTCTTCTTCAATTTCAGATAGTAGAATCACATACGTCTCGCCTCGGTTTAATTTTGTTGAGTTGTAGTTCTTAGATTGTAGTTCTTGAATTTAAGTTGTGATTTCTTTTCCAAATCTTCTGTAGCTGTTCTCAGTGTGTGGGAAGCAGGAGAATAGAACTATTCCGGAATCGTCAATGGCATCCGGATCAAGCACTCCTCCTCAAAACAGCAGCCTTGAGCCTTCCAAAACAGTAGTTCATGCTGCTTTTCAGGTTCAAGGGGCGCTTAAGCCCTAGGCCCACTCCTGGGTCCTAGGGTGGGGTACTACTCAAGAGTAGATCCCCAAAAAAAGAAGTCTTCATGTCAGATCTCTCTGGCGAGAGAGAGAATTTTGGCACCCCATTCCAAACTTGGCCCCGCTCTCCCACTGCATTTTCCACGTATGAGATCTCATAGAGAAACGTGGTTGGATGAACTGGGTCCAAGCAACAAGCAATTATGTAATGAGAAATTGACTGATGTCCATGTATGTATGAACCAATAAGATTGTGATGGGGCATCGCTATAGGAGAGTGATGTATGTAGAGGCACATCTGGGCCCAGAGGACGTAGGGCCCAATCCAAAGAGCTTACCAAGGGCAGTACAATCATACCGCCCAGGCAAATGTCACACAATTTGCCATAAAGCGCCTCCAACACTCATCAGCGATGTGGCTGTTCTGGGTGGGACAGGAGGGGGTTCTGGGGCAGGGGAGTGGTGGAACGGGGGCAGGACTGGCAGCAACTGTCGCCTCCAGTTCCCGACCTTTAAGTAAGGCAGCATGGCCTTAACTCGGAGGCTCTCATCGTATTTTCCCTGATTTTCATTGATTATCCATAAAACAGGCTACACCCTCGGGCACTACCAAGAGAGGAGAAACTGCCTTTTCTTTCGTCTTGATACTTTGCTGTCCTGATCTCCACGCAGGTGTGCACACACCTTTTGGAATTTCCTGACATGCACTTTAGGAAGGATTTCAGTATTGTATTTGTGTCTCATTTGCCTGACAGGGAAGCATTTTTCTCATGTTTTCAGATATATAGAGGAATGGGGAGTTGAGGTGGCTGCAAGGTGCAAGCTTTTGCAGCTAGGTGGCTTTCATTTTTCATTTTGTCATTTTGGAAACCTGCCACCTGAACCAACTGCAGACTCATTTAGAGACCATAAAAACAGAAACACTGCCTTGTTGGATCAGTTCAGAGCTGCGTCCTGCTCAGTGTTCTGCCTAGAATAATGGTATGCCAGGTTGCAAAAAAGGCCTGATGAGATAGCCATCCCTTGTTGTTTTCATGATGTAGTAATCATAGGTATATTGCCTCCGAGCATGAATGTTCTCATTTGGACTATCACAGCTAATTGCCACTGGCAAAGAAAAGAACCCCCATGAATTTGTCTTATCCTGAAAACAAAAAAGCTATCTGTGTCACTTGCCATCACAATGTCCTGTGGCAATGAATTCAAACGTGTGTTACCTAAGCAAGAGGTTCTTTTATTTGTACAGACTCCGTTGCCAAGAGGATTCCACTGGGTGATCCTAAATGCCAGTTTGTGAGCCAGAGAATTCCTCAGTCTCAGTTCATCCTCTACACCAGTGGTTTCTAAACTGTGGGTCGGGACCCTAGCCTGAGGGGGGACATGATTGAGCCATACAAAATTATGCATGGGAGGGATAGAGTCAACAGAGGGATATTCTTTTCCCTCTCTCACAACACCAGAACCAGGGGACATCCACTAAAATTGAATGTTGGGCGAGTGAGAACAGATAAAAGGAAATACTTTTTTACTCAGCGGGTAATTAATCTGTGGAACTCCTTGCCACAGTTGGTGGTGATGGCATCTGGCCCGGGTGCCTTTAAAAGGGGATTGGACAGATTTCTGGAGGAAAAGTCCATCGTGGGCTATAGGCCATGATGGATGGTGCAACCTCCTTACATTAGATGTAGGCTACTTCAGAATGCCAGGTGCAAGGGAGTGGCAACAAGGCATCTTGCAGGCATCTTGTTGTCTCATGTGCTCCCTGAGGCACCTGGTGGGCCACTGTGAGATACAGGAGGTGGGACTAGATGGGCCTATGGCCTGATCCAGGAGGGCTCTTCTTACGTTCTTATGAGTGCGGGGAAAGAGCTGTGTTGTTTCCTCCTTTACTGTGCAGAAGTAATGCATACCCTCCTGGATAGTCCTACAGAATATTTTCCAGTGGACACTTTTAAAGACTTTAAGAACAAAATCTGAACCTGGAGTTAGGCTGGCACAGTTTCGCCAGCACAGTTTGGCCAGCACAAGGGACACCGTAAAGTATGTTTGGAGCACTCTTGGAGCCAGAGAGGCCACCACACAGACGTGCGCCGTCCTCCCTGACTCCGAGAGTGAACCAAACTCGCTTTACTGTGGCCCTTGTGCTGGCCAAACTTTGCTGGCCTAACTGTGCCGGCCTAACTCCAGGTTAGGATTGTGCTCTCAGTGCAATAAGACTTCAATAGTACATCACAGTGTAAGGCACTGTTACTATTTCCCCCTTCTATCTTGGAGTCAGTGTGGATCTTTTGGCTGCTACCAGTGACCCATAAAAGAGACAGCTAGCTGCCTCAGCCTGACAGTGATCTACTGCTGTAGCCATGGATTTCCACCTTCGGCTGAAGCATCCTTCAGCGGTTTGGGCCCATTATTAAGTCAAAGCATATCTTTTGGAAATATGGATGGCTCTGCTCAAGTCTTTTGTCAACCAAAATACAGCAGGCTCTATTTTAAATCATTTTGCCTGATGTAACTTTATAGCCACAGGTAAATTGTACACCCATTTTAGCACCTGCCTTGCTATAACCCTCTGGGTACCACCGAGTCTATAAACATATTACAATCGGCCATTTATTTGACACCTGAAAGCTCCCCAGGAGAAGTGGCTCTCCATGTTAATTGCAGTGATTTTTCGAATACATGTCGGAGATATATAACAGTCATGTAACAGAGAACCTTAAAATAGTAACAACCAGAGTAAAACTGCTGCAGGATTTCCCAATAGCTGGAAGAGGAAAACATGTCTAAGCAGAGATAAGACAGATGTTGAGAGCAGTGTCACTATTTATTCTACGTGTTTAACATTCCGAATACCAGTAAGGCATGAATTTGCGCTATGGGCTTGATGCAAGGGGCTGAGCAAAGAGTAGATGATACTTGAGAATGGGTGAAATTGACGTTCCTTGAATCACAAGCATGAAATGAAGACCAAACGAAGGACTTTGTGTACAAGTGTTCAGCCTGAGAGTACAATCTAGCTACATCTGTATCTTTGAAAAGACAAATCTGAACACAGCCTTTCTGCACCAAGGGCCTGCCAGTAATTTACCAGAGATTTCTAAAGCAGACTTTAGATCTACTTGAAATTCTGTTCCAAAATGAAGCCCGCACTTCAGTTCTCAAACACACTGAATATGTTTACCATTGAAATACTTTGATGATATTCTTAAAAGATGGACTTGAAAAGGAAAGAAATTGGAGTGTTTTCTTCCTCAATTCTTTTTTCATTAGAGACTACAGTTAAACAGTCTACACATTCATTTTCCTCTGAAAGCAACTTTGTGACTCTTTCCATGGATTAATGAGTTATGAGTAGAGGTGGGGGGTTTTGGTGATATTTTTTCCAAAATGTCTTGATTAAAACTAGCAAATTGCAGTATTATGTGTTTTTATCCAAATTTTTATTGCAAATTGTACAAATAGCACAATAAATAAGGGTGAATGGCCCTACAGAGGCAAGCAATCACTGGCACACACACCCCAGCCTTAAATAACCTGCTAAAAAATTCCCAGGCTGCACCGTGGTTGCTGCTTCGAGCGTCAAGAAACCGCTGCTTACTACTTCCACATTCCATTAAAGTAGCCCCAGCATGCACTGAGAAATATGAACATGCGTATTCATGCAAGTTTAAGCAAGCTTCCTCCTGTTTCTGCCACTCCCCCTCCTGATCCCTTGCTGAAAACTATTTGTGGATTCCTCAAAACTGTGTCAAAAATAAACATGGTGTTATTTTTGTGAAATTGATCTACATTTTTGCCAAACTGTCAAAAATAAGCAAAAGCGGAGTTATTTCGCGTTTCAACCTAAATTTTGTTTTATGTAGTGTTTTCAGTAGAAATTCTCATTATTTAGCATTTTGTGTTGATCACCGAAAAAACCCCATCCCTAGTTATGAGCTAGACATGATGAAATACCTGAAGGGCTAGCTGGAATTTGGACAGCTTGTGAAATAATGTGTTTAGTGTCACAGATTTGGGCTTTTCATAGTTACATTTTTTCCCCTGAGCCACGTACAAAAAAAAACGAGCGAGCATCAAGAGACCCGCAAAACAGGAATGGTTTAATCTGTATGTTGATTGGAAGCTCTTGCTTGAGATTTTCCATAATAGTTTCAGCTTATGTCGGGTTGAAAATGCCATGCGCATAACATAATTTTTGGAATCCGTCTTTAATAGTTAATGACCGCTGTAGGTTGCAAATATGTAATCTGTTCTATGAAATTCACTACTGGCTCCACCTCAAGATTGCTCAAACAAGATGCATACGGACGAGCCACAAACATTTTCTCTCATCCTCACTTGATGTTGCAGAGGAGATGGAAAGTTTGCAAAATGGTATCACGAGCAATGCCTTTCCTGTTGCAGGCAGAACCCTGGGGCCTTAACACAGTCTCTCATATACATTTATAACGTATTGTGTATTTTCGTCTCTGCTTGATTTTGATGTGCCACTCCATTCCTTAGCTTTCCTATTTGAAATGCAAATTGGAGACATGAATGTGGAAAAAGCCTTTGATATACATCAAGAGAGAGAACTTGGGGCATAGATAAGAGAAGGAGAGTGCGATATCAAAGTTATGGAGACTGTGTTGTACCTGCCCCGTGAACCAGCAGCCTCAGGATCTCTTTCCTAATTAGAAGCAGATCTCAGCTTGATCTGAGGATCTCTTTCTTCTGGAACCCTGTGGTCTGAGGAGCAGATTAGGCTACCTAGTAAGGCCTACAGATAGCCAGGAGCCATCATGGGACCAAAACATGTGCAAGTCAGGCGCCAATCTTATCCATGCTTAGCTGAGAGCATGAGCGCCAACTGGGGGGGGGGCTGCGGGTTTTTCAGCCCCATGGTTTTTTTCCATGGGGGCAGAGCACCCACTTCCAGCCAGCCCCCCCCCGGCAGCCAGCACCCATGCCAATCAGTGGCCCAAGCACCCATGCCCAAGGCTGGAGCGTGCGATCGCCACAACAATTGCGCGTCCCGGCCTCAGGAGAGGCAGCTGTTGGACCGGCAGATCCCATCCCGAGGCTGGGGCGCGTGATCGCCATGGTGATCGCACACCCTGGCCTTGGGAGATGACAGGGGGCGTGGCCACAGCAAGGGCGTGGTCATGTCTATGTCGGGGGCATGGCCACATCAACATCAGGGGCATAGCCATGGGGCTTGCTCTCACCCACCCAGTGGGACTATCTTCTGAGTAGACATTCACAGGCTTGAGCAGTCTGCAGATCATGCTTATTCTTCCGGATAAATGTAGGGGGCGTGAAACATATTTATTCTGATTCAGAATGTGTTATTACTAATGAACATTTAGTTGAAGTGTCCGGAAAACAAATAAAAGTTTTACAGCTGCAGTACGGTTGGGATAAAAAAATAACCATCTGTGGACTGAAAATGGTTCCTTAATTACAATCTCCACTATTATCACATTATTATTTCAAAAGCTTTCTAGTTGGCAAATGATGACACATGAATGTGGGCCCATATCATGGCATCTGCTCAAGAGGAAAAGACAATACTATAAAACCAGTAATGCTATGTTCTCCTTCTCTGATTACTAGGCACACTTGTACATATATCTAGGCTAACCCTTAACATTTAATAGAGGGTGGAATCCTAACCTGGCATTGCGCATGCACAGCGCTCTTGCATTGGACCACCGCTGTCACAAATTTGCCGTAAGATGCATCTGCACCACAGATTCGGTCACTGGGCTGGAGCAAGCAGCAGCGCCAGCTCATGGGCACCGCTGCACACGTCAGCTGCGCCGATCGAGCACCAAGGTGGGTGGGAGGCGTAATGGGGCAGTGCAGTGGGCAGAGACGAGGGTGGAGAAGGGATGTGGGTGGGTGGAGGGCTGGAGGGGATATAGGATTCAGTGGCAGGTCTACCCCATCCTCGCCCGTCTTCCAGGCCCAACCCTCCCCTCGTTCTGCCCTCCCTCCGGCCAGTTTTGCCCTCTCCCCACCTTCCCCTCCTTGCCAAGAAGCCTCTCCACCACCCAATGGGGATGCTTACCATCTGCTGGTCCTCTGGGGTGTCCCTCCACTGGCTTTTCTGTCAGCGGTAAATTTCTCCTGCCAGAAGGAAAGTGCACTTGTGGCACTTTTGCTACACCCAGCACTGGCACTATAAACGCACCATCGGCGCTGGAGAGCTCAGGATTGGACACTAAGAGCCAGCACAAGTATATACCGTCAAGTATATTTGGACCACTCTTGGAGTCGGAGAGGCCAGCACACAGACATGCGCCATCCTTCCTGACTCCGGGAGTGGTCCAAATGCACTTTACGGTGGCCCTGGTGCCGGCCAAATTTTGCTGGCCTAACTCCAGATTAGGATTGCACTCTGCAATCCTATTCACCCTTTCCTGGGAGTAAGCCCCATTGACTATAATTGGATTGACTTCTGAGTCAATCATACATAGGATTGGACATACATAGGATTGGACTCTACAGTATGTCTACTGTATTAGGTTTATTAGAGATGCTTGAACTCTTCTTTCCTGATTGCTTCATAAACAAACCAAAAATGCTGTCGGAGGACAATATATCAATGGGAAAACAGCTAGAAATGTTGGCAATGAAGATTTAAGTTTTGCATGAGCCATCTGGTATCTATGTATTGCATATGTGGTAAGGGGCTTTTAAAAATTAGATGTTTGTAACATGGCCTTGTGGGACTCTACTAAGAGGAATGGAATTTCTTTTGGTGGACTAAACGTGGGTGTTATAATGTCTTTGTCATCTGTCAGTAACAGGCTACACAACTGTGTCCTTGATAGTGATGACTATATCAACCGGTTGTGTTTTTTTTTTCTGTTTTCAACAAAATGCAAAAAAAAATAAATCTCATCTCATCTCTTTTCTTCTTCCTCCCTGGAATATAACTGTCAAGACTGCCTGTCCTTCAGCCTCTAAAAGCCACTTGAATAGGTATTTTTTTATTCAATTTTTTTGTTTTTTTGTGTGTATGTCTGGTTTTTTTTCCTTATAGTCAAATAAAACATAAATAAATCATAATAAAAAAACTTAATTGAAATAGTTCAAAGATTGCCCAGAGAGGTGAAAATTGCTGGGGGGTTGGAGAAGATAATATGAAGATTTCAAAAGGGTTGTTGTGTTAAACTTTGAGTGACAAGATTCCATGAACGTGAATGGTGTCCTTGCAGGATGGAAGCAACCTCCTATCAGCCTCCAATCAGCGGTGTCGTGCAGCCGGAACGCTGGGCGGGAGGAACGGGTAAGTGGCAGCCCGCCCGTTGCGTTCCGTTGCGGGGGCGGGGAAGACAGCAAAACGGACCGGAATGCAACGGGTGGGCTGCCGCTCACCCGTTCCTCCCGCCCAGCATTCCGGCTGCATGACGCCACTGTCTCCAATCCATATAAGTGATTGTAACCCAATCAAGCTTTACAAAGATTCCCCGAGACAAGGCAATATCAAGACAGTCTTCTTCTGCAATGAGTGTGCAAACTGAAGCCAAGTAATATGATGGCTATAAAAGAACCCTGTAATACCTTCTGCGTACCACAATCAACTCAATATGAGTGTTCAGAGCCATGACAATGACAGAAGCACTAAGAAAAGAATACAATAGGCACCTTTTTCTCATCCTTCACCCATTAGATTTACTTTTTAAAGCAATCCACAGTGCATAGAACTTTGTAAACAATGTAAGTGGAGCCTAACCCATAACCATGAGATATATAACAAGAGTAGACCTGTGAAACGATTGTGTGGGTTGTTTATTCATTTGTTCCGTTTTTTGCGTAGGATGAAAACCTTTCACAGAAAGAGAAAAGGAGGGGCTGTTAGATCGAGAGGACTCCTTGCCCTGGTCTCGCTAAGGAGGTCCATGCACCGAATACGGGATTAGGAAATGCATGTAATTGCTGGAGGTGGGAGAAAACAGTGATAATGAAATGAAAACACACAACATCTCTACTGCACTTCTCTTAAAAAAAACCCCACTTTATTTGGTTTTTATTCATTATCTAATGGTGGTGCCTGGGTAATGACTGGGGCTGCACCTGCTGATACTATACAACCTATATCACTTACCTAGTACATTTTCAAAGCGATTAGCATTATAATGTAAATTTTGAATAAAAACTCATTAACACCATTTTCTGCACTTCTTTGGAAAGCATCAAAATCCGCAAAGAAAATAAAACCGTTTTCTCCCACTTCTATTCACTGGAGCGCGTGACTGCCCCCAGGTTCTGCCCAGTCACCCCCAGGGTCTCCCTAGGGTGGGGCCCTGCTGGGTTTGCATGCCCCATTCTGGCTTCTGTGCGGGTTCTCAGCAGTCACCTCTGGGTTCTCCCCAGACGGTGGGCAGGGCGCTGCTGGCTTTGTGCGCTCCAACCCGGAAGGGACATCGCAATGTCCTGTGGCATCATGATATCAATGGCCTGGGTGCCGGGGCAAAGCACATTAGCAGACATCTCTTAGACATCTCTGAGACACCAGCGCAACTCTGCTAGCAGAGAACCAGGAGGGTGTTCGACAAGGGAAGGATGTAGGAAGGACATGGGAGAGTTAATGTACACCATAGTCTAACCCCACCCTTCAGATAATGGACATACTCCCAACACCAGAAAAACACTAATTGCTTATCACAACATTGTAACATTTTTAAAAAATTGATGTTAGACCTGGGCTGTATACTAAATCAGAATTGAAGTACTGACAGAAATGTGATTATCCAAACTGTTCTTAAATAACAATGTTACAGATTGACCTTAGCCTTTAGAAGAAGCAACCAGGATGTTCTTTGCTGTAAGATAAGGCTGGTTTCAATGCCTTGCCATTAATGTTGTATCATTAGTCTGCATAAAAGCTGTACTAAGTAAACCATTAGGAGGGACCACCTGACTTCTCATTTCAAAGCAGCCTGGATGTCTCCTCACAGCTGTAAGTCATGCATAAAGACTCACTCTGCCTTCTCTCTGTCCTTGTAAAGAATGTGAAGCATGGCAAAAAGTTGTATTAACTCTCATTTTCTCAGAATTCTACTTAACACTAACCAGTTATGTGCCTCAGTTTGAGTTGCAAGTTGAGGGACGAGTCAGCACACTCCTAACTGGACTCTAGTCGTGAATCACAGCGCACCACCCTCACAACTCCAGCTTTAGTAAATGTAAAATCTTTTAGAGTTGGGGTGCGAGTCACTCCAAGAAACAAGTCAAGTTTCCCCACTTTCTTTCAACTCTCCCTACATTTGCAGAAAAAACTCCAGCCAGTCGTATCATGCAAGACAAACTCCCTCTCCCCTCATCCTTTGAGTACCTCCTTCTCTCCCTTCTCCAAACTATCCATCCCTTAAAGAGCCCCCTCTCACCTGTCCTGGCTGCCCCACCTTCTTGTCCCTCCCACAACCTCCTGCAGCCTTCCTCTTCCACTCATCGTGTTCCCCCCAAGTCCCCGCCTCTAGGAACTAACCCACCCTATTTACTGCTGCCATCCTTCTCTGGCTATCTGCTTCCAGATTGCCCACAGATTCTCTTGATGAGATGTGGAAGCAGCAACACACACACACACACTGGTGGCTTGTTTAGGAACGCAAGTCTCAACTCTTTTCTAGAGTCCCTGCCCCTGAGTCAAATCAGGGCCAGCAACGTCCAAAACTTGAATAATTTTGAGTCACCCAAAAAATGGGTTTTGAGTGACTCGAGTTTAGTGCCCTTTATTCCTGCAGGTAACCTGCTGTAGACACAGACAGACACCCAGCTGGAACCTCTACCTCATCACCCCAACAGGGGAAGGACCATACACTCCACATTGTTAAGCAAAGAGGGGAGAGGGAATCCCATGCAGTGTATTGAGGCTGCATCTCCCTCTTTCCTCCGCCCCCCATTCTGATCCTATAGGATTTTCATATCTGTCTCTGCTTCCCTTTTAGGGACCCCAACCATTGCTCCGGCTGGTCAAACACTCATCTGAATTTCTTCTGTTTTTCAGGGCTGCACTGGGGTTGAACAGTGGTCCTCTGCAGAGTTCCACTGCAGCCAAGACAGGCTTTGCATTTGACCCTTGTTGAGCTGTTGTTGGTGCACTCTTGGTGCAGCATCTGAATAGGAGTAGCTATAAGCCCTTTATAGCTACTTCTGTTGCTCATTGTCTAATATTTCTAACTGCGCCGTGTACAAAGAACATAAGCCAATCTTGCCATCAAAAATGACAACCTGTTTCAGATGTCTGGACGTTAGTGTCTGACCTGAAATTGGATCATTGATTTTTGTCAGGTCTCTTTATGTTCTCCCTTCTCAGCTTTTAATTGAACTGGGCTGAGGCTTCCCTTCTGGAAAGGTTTACAAACGCTTTCAGTCCAAACTGTCAGTGAATAATTGAAGGAGTTGGCGCGCCAAGGTGTGGCTTCTTGTTCTCTGAATGGTTTCGCTCACTACATTGTATTTTGTCTTTGGGTCTTACAGTGGGAGATTGCTAGTCCTTCCCTGTGAGGCTCAACAAGGAGCAAGGCGCCAAGGGGAGGCGGGAATAGAGCTTGCTGCTGGGCGGGATCTTTCAGGAAAGTCAGTCCTGGAAGTTAACAGGGCTTCTTAGCCCTCCCAGCACCGATTCCCCCTAACGGCCACACACAGCGGAGGACAGGAGGACAGGCCAGCTTTGGGAGGTCAGATTGGTATAGTCATAGAGGAGGATCCAGGGTGACTGTTCCCCCTCCCCTAAGGCCCAGGCTGAGGCTCAATTTACAGGGGACCAGTGAGGCAGCCCGCATCAAAGCTTGGCTGGTTG
Organism: Lerista edwardsae; assembly: GCA_029204185.1. Lineage (NCBI taxonomy): Eukaryota > Metazoa > Chordata > Lepidosauria > Squamata > Scincidae > Lerista > Lerista edwardsae. The sequence continues at coordinate 6,534,461 of JAJKFI010011864.1, read as the reverse complement.
TGGACCCCTCACCAGGGTACTGGACCTGCCCTGAAGAATTTTGCACACACACCCATGCTACACCTCTGAATGCTCCAGTCTCTCACAGTTATATTGAGAGGCTACACCTCAGCTTTACACAAAAAATGCTGGGTTCCAGGCCAGAAGCCTGCCTCTTTAAGGGCACAATCCTAGCCTGGAGTTAGGCCAGCACAGTTAGGCCAGCATAGTTTGGCCAGCACAAGGGCCACCATAAAGCGTGTTTGGACCACTCAGAGTCAGAGAGGATGGCTCACATCTGTGTGGTGGCCTCTCTGACTCCGAGAGTGGTCCAAACATACTGGACGGTGTCCCTTGTGCTGGCCAAACTGTGCTACCTGAACTGTGCTGGCCTAACTCCAGGTGAAGATTGTACTCTAAGGCTCATACCTGGATTTATTTTCATTTTGAAAGTTTTTCATACTGTGTGCATGTGGGGTACGAACCATTGGCAGAGCTGAGGGGGGCAGGGGTACTGTCCTCCAGAACAGCACTCCGTGGGGGAGGCAACCCTCCCCCTTGCAGCCACTCTCAGCCACTCCCCCCTGAGCAGCTGCCTGTTCTTCCGCCTTTTTTTCCAAAGCGAAAAAAGTGGGTGGCCGCTCAGAGTGGTGCACAACCAGAAGTAATTGCACTGACACCATCACATTACCACAATTACTTCCAGGTCAGGGGGTAGCATTTGAAGGAATGGCCGTGGGCGCCATGGAGTTATAATACACAGGAGAAGAAATGACGTCATATCCTTGAAACTTCCGGTCTGGTCAAACAATATGGCCGACGCCATTGTCTGGTCCGTGGTCTGGTCACGTGGTCTGGTCAAACAATATGGCCGATGCAACTCCATGGGTCTAACAATATGGCTGACTCGGAAGATTGCCGCGAAGGAGGATTGCCGCGAATTCACGAATCAAAATCTCCCTGCCCGTGTGTAAAAGTTAATATCAACCTTGTTAATCATGCCTACGTGTTCTGCATACGGAACTCCACGGTCACACGGTTTTATTTTCGTAAGTTTTTACTACGCGCAAAGCAATCTGAAATGCTTGGAATCAGCATTTTGAGTATAAAAACATGGCCGCTAAGCCCGCCCCCTCTGGTCTCACGTCGTCCCTATCTTACTGCATGGGCAGGGCCACCCCCTGAGCCAGCCAGCCTAGCAGCCAACCAATCAGCCAGCCAACAGCCAGCTAGCCAATCAACCAGCCAGCCAGCCAATCAGCCAACCAATCAGCCAGCCAAACAGCCAGCTAGCCAATCATTCAACCAGCCAGCCAGCCAGCCAACCAGCCAGCCAATCAGGGTCAAGGGAGGCTGCACCAGTTCACCTCTGCTTTCCTTGCTACTACTTTCATCACATGTGAACCTGTTAGAGATGCTATCATCAAGGCCCGCCCATGGATAAAAACAACTGAGGAATTTGCCTCTGGGAACAGAGTGGTGGGGAACATCCATCCCTGCCCCCCCCCACTTGCAAAGGGAGCTTTTGCAGAAAGTAAACATATTGAGTATGCACGCAGGAACATTCCAGTGTCTGACCTGGTTGTAGAATTTATGAGATGGTAATTTGGAGGGTTTTATCCATGCATTCATTCTAGGGATGATTTGTGTGGGGTGTTTGACCTGGTTATGGAACAGACGTGAAGGCAGCCTGGTGGTCTTATCTATTTGTGTAAAGGCAATTTGTGTACTTGGTAGATTATGAAATTGTTTAAATTAAGCAAGCAATACAAGGGGCAGGGGCTAGAAAATAAATACCATCCTTGGTGAATAGGAAAGCAAGCTGGAGCTTCAGAAGTTGGTTTTTGGAAGTGTGCATGCAACTGCAGGGATGTGGAAGCACACACATGTGTGTCACGTGTGTGTGTGAGCTCTCTCTCTCTCATACACAGAGCCAGTTCAGCTGGATAAAGCCCTCCTGTGACAGCAAAGCAGTCACATTAATTAAGTATATATCATAACATGTTGGAGAGGGGCAGACATTGTCCTTGGGAAGGAAGGAACTTGAGGCCCACCAAAGTGGGGATTTTGTGTGGTTTTGTCCTGCTTTTAAAGTCGAGTCGACTCCCCCCAAGCTGGGCTTGGAGGAGCCTCTTAACTTCTCACCAAGTTCACCTGTCTTCAAATCCCCCCTCCCATGGGGTGAGAAATGGAATTGGAGCACAGGGGAGTGAATAGGAAGATCGCAAGTAAGCTGCTTATGGAGGAAACGCATCTCACACTGTTGCCTGCCGAGATTTCAGTGGAGCACAAAACTTGCCTGTCTGCATGAAATCCTGCACTTGCCTAATCCACAGATTGAAGGAGCAACAGAGGCTGCTTGTCAGCAGACCAGAATGAAACCAGACCAAATGGTCTCCTCCTTTTTAGGCCTGTGGCCAGAAGAGCAGTTTATGCCCCCTGCTCTTAACTGGTTTCATTGTGGCAGTAACGTTAAGGCCAGTGGGCTCCTTTGGCTCTGGGCTTCACCCCTGGCCCCTTCAGAAACTGCTGGAACTCCATTCCCGGATCACAATGCGTAATTCACTTGTGGAACTCACTGCCACAGGATGTAATGATGGATGGCCTTATCAAGGTAAGGGAATGTTTGTTCTCTCATCCCAGGCTACATTGCGGCTGCATCAGCGCTGGAAAGTAGATAGGATTGGACCCTTACTAAAATTAGTCAGTCATTCTAGAGGTGCAGTCGCACTAGCTCTTTAAAACTCCTGACAGTTTTATTTAAACAGGCTCCTCTTAAAGCTCCTTTAAGGAGAATTGGCACTGGTAAGGCATTGGCAGTGCACATGGATTTGAAACAGGAAGTGCATGAGTGCCAGGAACGAACTCTGAATATGTTCAGATGCACTCTTTTTGCACAGTCCAGCTGCAGAGAAAACAGGCTTGCCAAGTCAATTTTTTCCCCCAGCTGGTTGCCCATCCTTTTACTAGTTGCAGGACAAGGCAAAACTCAGCAGGTCACAGTCAAGGTTGCCACATTTTCTGATGATCCTTCTCCTATGCCTTCCCCACCAGCTTGCCATGACAGCATTCATCTTTCCTTGTGGCTGAGTTAAATGACGGAGGAGGGATCAGTTGCCTTAGGCATAGGGGAAGAGTCGGAACACCTGTACTTGAAATACCAACCTCGCTGGGGAGAAAAAGGGGCAAGCAAAGCCAACTGCGGGGGGGGGGGGGAAGATTGGACTGAGGCACATTTAAAAGCCCAGCTGCAAGCAGAAAGC
>JAJKFI010011864.1:6479134-6516219 GCA_029204185.1 Lerista edwardsae | reverse complement strand
AGGTGGACGTGCATCAGAGCACGGAGCTTATGGCCACCTCATGGAAAACACTGATTGGTGGGCAGGCCTCAGCTCAGATATATAAGGGGACAGGTTCCCAGTACAAAGTGTGGGTCGAGAACGATAGGAGGGAAATGCTGTCCATTTGACTGTAAGATCTGCTGTGTAAGTTGCCAACTGACTTGTCCTGTATGCCGTGCAAATGCCTGACTGATATCTATGGAATGTGACCCTTTGCCTGGAAACTTGACTACGCTTGCTGAATACAATTCTTATCTGAGCAAAGACCTTGTGTGGTGCCTTTCTTTGCTGAAGTCAGTGAAGCCTCGCCGAGCCGACTACAGAGGCAGTTTCTCCTGTGCAACCGAGCTGTTTACTCTGCTGAACATGCCAGGTGTTGGCGTGAGAGCCCTCCACACTTGGGGTCCTCTCCAATGCCACCTGGACATAAGTCTTGGGGAGACGCGACAGTGCACTACTACAAAACACTTTACAGCAGTTTTGCAACAGTGCCCACAGGTGGAGCGCATGTTCTACTGGCACAAGTGGGGGAGGCCCCAAACCTCTCAGCTAGCTTTACGCAGTAGTGAAATTCAGGGGGTACGCCCAAGTTCTATAGAACCTGTTGTTAAATGGCCGGGCCCCGCCCACTCGCTTACCTCGGCTGCCTTCGGTGTTTTTTTTTTTTTGCTCCAGCTATGACATCATAGAACCGGTTGTTAATTCATTTGAATTGCACCACTGGCTTTATGTCCCATGCCGTGTCAATGGAGTTTGCTTAGGGTTGATGCCGGCAATTGAGTGATGATGGCTGGTGCCCAGCTTATGATGGGTGCTCAAGCAGCCATATTCTGTTGACAGAATGATAACCTGGTTCTCTGACCTTTTCTGGACTAACTGGAGTATAATAGTTACTGGGCTCCATTTCTTTCCACACTTGAGATTTATTCTAAATCAGGTCCATTGAATATGGTAGTGGATGGTGATAGAGAGATCGTGACCAGTTCTCCCAAATCAGGACTGCTGAGTTTCCATGACTCTTCAGTTGTAGGCAAGCCATAATTGTTCTCATCTATATTTTGCACCAAGCCTGGCACCTGGTCACTTTTAAGAGACAGGTGACCTTCCTCCATGAATGTGTTTTATCTCTTGCTTTGCAAGGAGAACCCATGAATATTGCATAGTATTTTCAACGGGATGGGCTTTAGGGGGTGAAATATTAAAACAAACTGTCCTTTACGGTCGGTCGCATCTCTTTTTATGCCCTTGGGGACCTTAATAAATCTTTACATTATTGTGCTGGGTGATCTGTGACAAGTTTAAAGGACAATTGACAATGATTTGCGGTCCTGAAATCAACTTTAATGAATGGCCACAAAAGGGTCTTTAAGAAGGCACGTCGACATTACTGTGAGCAAGACTAAGGAGAAAAGTGAAATCCAGTTTCTTCTCCACTGTGCGTTTCAATTGCCCCACTTCCAGAAATGCCTTTCTAGGAAGCAGGAGCGGATTTTGCCCCACCCCCATAGTCGCGCAAAGCAGGATGATGAGAACATTACTTGATTGGGTGCTTTGTGGGAGTGGGCGGGCTTAAGAAGGAGGTTTTCACGGTCCACCTTTGACCTCTTCAATGTGCCTCAGTGTGACCTTGTTTCCAGCTCAACATCAGGCATTCAGTTTGAGGATCGTCTTACTTACTTGTATCCTTTAAAAATGGGGGGGATGAGTAAAGAGAATTGCATTTAAAATGGGTTGGCATTAACAGGAGTGGGATTTGTGTTGGCATTTTCCCCTGCCTTCCCTTCAGAGACTCCCCCTTGGGGGTGTTTCATTTTATTTGGGAGTATTTTTGTTTTTAAAAATCTTAACTGCAACAGTTTTGGTTGGTTGGTGTGCTGGAGTGGGCCCCCCATTTTGGGGCTATATTTGGGGTTGAAGAAGCTTTGTTGGCTTGTTGGTTATTAGGGGCGCAGTCAGTGTTGCCATCTACTCTCTTGTAGATGGAACGCTGGGTGGGACTTAGAGTGATCGACAGCCCGTCGACTCACTTCCGCTTTCTTTGCGCTCCCCGTGCGGCGTTCCCTCGCCTCGGAGGGAGCGCCTGCTCGCCAGGAGGAATGGGTGGGGGGGTGCCAGGTGCCTGGGCGAGCAGGCGCTCCCTCCGAGGCGAGGGAACGCTGCGCGTGGAGCACGAAGAAAGCGGAAGTGAGTCGACGGGCTGTCGATCACTCTAAGTCCCGCCCAGCGTTCCGTCTACAAGAGAGTAGATGACACCACTGGGCGCAGTCCTAACCAACTTTCCAGCATTGGGGTAAGGGCAATGCAGCTCTGAGGTGAGGGAACAAACATTCCCTTACCTTGAGGAGGCCTCCAGACTGCCCCCCCCCAAGAGCAGGGCTCTTCTTAAGGCCCAGATTGGGTTGCAAGTTATTATAGCTCCCTCCCCACAGACAGGATAGCAAATTCTGTTTTATTTATCTCATATTTACCTCAGAATTTTACCTCAGAAATTTTCCTCAGAATGCCAGCTACAAGGGAGTAGCAACAGGATGCCGGCATCTTGTTGTCTCAGGTGCTTCCTGAGGCATCTGCTGGGCCACTGTGAGATACAGGAAGCTGGACTAGATGGGCCTTGGCCTGATCCAGCAGGACTCTTCTGATGTTCTCCTGCAAAACCTGGCATTCCCCCCCCCCCCGTCAGAAGACCACTGATTCAGCTTGATGTATGAAAAATGTTTGACATCCCTGCTCTTGTCTATTGGGAAAGGAGACGGCTGACTTTACAGAAAGGGAACAGTGCTCCCTTTTTAACTTGCAGGATTCTGTCTGTTTAGTGCCTGAGCAGTTCATGCCCATGAAAATTACATTCTGTACCTATAATTTTAGACTGGGTGGGTGTCAGTCAAACCAGTCATGAAAGCCTTATTCAATTAATTGTTCTGAGGACAAATACATAAACGATTAAATTGTGGGAGTGAGAGCACGGTGATGCATAGAACAAGGCAACGGGTCTGGATGTGGGTGTTTGGTCTATTCAGTTGTGTGTGCCATTAGATCCAGATGTCTTTTGTGCTTCCTCAGTGCACACGATCCCAGGCTCAGTTGCTGCCATCTCCAGATTGAGAACCTTTGGAGTCAGGGCCCTCTCAAGAGCACGCCTGCTAAACAGGGCAGGCAGTAGAGGGTTAGACGGAACCAGTATGACAGGGCATCTGGTAGCTTCTTATATTCTTGTATTCCCCTTGATGCATGTGAGGATCTTTGCACGCAAGGTGCTCCACAGCTGACAATGAGAGAGCACTTGATGCATTCAAAGTACGCAGTCCCTGCATTGCTCACTGCTGATGCTCAGCGGCCTTGAAGCGTACCGGTAACTGCAGGCAAATTACCATTGCTCAGCCTGATCCACTTAACAGAGGTACAAGGATAAATGAGATGGAAGAACATGTGCATCGAAGAATGTGACATTGGGTCTTGTTCAGGGTGGCCTTGGAACAAGGATGAGGTTGATGAGGCAACTGTGTTGCTTTTCCTTAGCAAGTTTGATGTCTTGGCTATGTCGCACGTGCGTTTTGAGAACTTGATCCATCGTTTCCTTAGTGGGTTCTCAAAAATCTTTGAAAGCACCAATCCCTCAAAGTTTGATGTGCCATCTTTACTTATACTTGTCAGTGCACAGCTTCCCCACGGCCTCAGAATGCCTTCTAAAGGCAAAAAAGTGGCCACTTACTTTTGGGATGGGAGCAAACCAGAAGTGATGTTTTTATGCCTTTAGAAAGCATTCTGAGGCCAAAAGAAGCCATGTGGGGCCTCCCCAGGCCTCAGAACAATCAACAGGATTGAAGCACAGCCATCGGGAGGCTACAGGTCTGGTCTCCACTGCAAGTTTGGAATGGTCCCAAATCTGCAAGTACAGAAGCGGGACCTGTAATCCCTTCTGTCAGGAGAGTTCAGCGTGATTAAGAAGACCTAAAAACACTAAAATTATGTCATTATTTAAAAATGACTGGAAATTGTTTAATTGTTCTAGAACAGTGTTTCCCAAAGTGCGAGTCTATGACAGGTGGGTCACAACCTGGGCCCTCCTGCCCTCCCGTGCCTCCTGAAGGCTCCAAATCGAGCCACTCTAGAAGCATTAGGAGGCCCCAGAGACCTTTCCTGGGTTGTCCCAGGCCGACAACCCACTTTACTGATCTCTGTGCATCTCAGAATGTCCCACAGAAGTCTCCAGAACTCACTTCCAGTTTTCAGATGTCACTTCTGGTGGCTTCTGTGGGTCATTCTGAGACCTGCGGAGTCGGTCGCCTGCCCAGAGTGACTAGGGCAAGGCTTCCAGGGCCTCACAAGAAGGAGGAACTCAACACAACACAATGGGGAAGACAAGGTGGGTCACAGCACTGGGAAGTTTGGGAACCGCTGTTCTAGAATATTCTCTCACCTGCCCAAATGCATGCGGTTGATTTTGCTTTGTTGTTTGTTTCCTGTGTGAATTTCTTTGCATCCTTCTTCCCCTCACTTGCCTGTGTTAATAGGACCTGTTTCTCCCATGCTAGGCAATATTTTTAGAGTCAAAACATTATTAAAGTAAGCTATCACTAGTTAAACAGCTGCTTGCTTTGAAGTAAGCTGGAATTATTAAAGTCACTTATCATAGGCAGAGTTGCTTTCACAGGAGCCAGAGATATTAAACTGTGAACCACAAACTACCTGAAAGCCAGCAGCCTTATCTTTGGTGGGATGAAAGCTCTTTCCAGGAAGAAATTAACGCTGCAGTACTGGGCTTCACACTAATTTATCCCAGCAGAACTAAAGCAATTTCACACCCCTTTCATCTTCGTGGCCCAATTTTATGAGTCACTGTGCCAGCAAATAAATGTCCAAGATCAAATATCAACAATAGCTTCTCTGACATAATGCCATGACCTGGGCTTTTATTCTGGGGCTGATCCATGACCTCTGAGGTGACATGCCAATTGCCAACTCCCTTACCCAATGATGTGCCAGCCAATGATGTGCTGCGCCCACCCTCCAATGTTCCAGCTCAGGAGTCTCCAAACCTCTGGACCACTGCGCTAAGAAAAAAACTGCCCCTGCTGGGAGCAGCACTTACTGTTCCGCCACACTGCGTCTTTTCATGCCAGCTGAGCACTTTGGAAAGTCACTCCAGGAAGCCATGTCTGCCTAAAAAACCATGCGCAGAGCCTGCTGGGGTGATGGACAGTGGAAGCTGCTCCTTGGTGCAAATTTCTGTAGAGCTCAACTGGCAAGATAAGACACAGCGCAGTGGAACGGTAAGTGCCGCTGACAACGGGGATGGGTCTTTGCAAGCGCCAGATCTGGCCCTCAGGGCTTGGCGCCTGCTGTTCTGGTTCAACACTTTCATCCGTTTCACATCCCCTATGAATCTGCAGCTTGCCGTGAGTGCTTCAGTTGATGGGCCTGCCCTGATTTATTCTTGGGTCACAAAGCCTTCTAGGATTCCACCTTGGAGTTGTTGTTGAGTCACTAAGTCGTGTCCAACTCTTCGCGACCCCACGGACCACAGCACGCCAGGCCTCCCTGTCCTCCTCTAGCTTCCGGAGTTCGCCCAACTTCTAGTTCATCGCTTCGGTGACACTTATCTAACCATCTCATCCTCTGCCGCCCCCTTCTCCTTTGGCCTTCCATCTTTCCCAGTATGAGGGTCTTTTCTTAAGAGTCCTCTCTTCTCATGAGGTGGCCAAAGTATTGGAGCTTCAGCTTCAAGATTTGTCCTTCCAGGGAGCAATCAGGCTTGACTTCCTGGAGGATTGACCGATTGGATCTCTTTGCAGTCCTGGGGACTTCTCCAATACCATAATTCAAAAGCATCTATTCTTCGGCGCTGTGCCTTTCTTATGGTCCAGCTCTCACAGCCATACATTGCTACTGGGAAAACCATCACTTTGACTATGTGAACCTTTGTTGGCAGGGTGATGTCTTGGCTTTTTATTAAGTTGTTTAGGTTCGCCATAGCTTTCCTCCCGAGAAGTAAATGTCTTTTAATTTCATGGCTGCAGTCACCATCTGCGGTGATCTTGGAGCCCAGGAAAATAAAGTCTGTCACTGCTTCCATTTCTTCCCCTTCTATTTGCCAGGAAGTGATGGGAGTGGTGGCCATGATCTTAGTTTTTTTTAATGTTGAGCTTCAAGCCAATTTTGGCACTTTCCTCTTTCACCCTCATCAGAAGGTTCTTGAGGTCTTCCTCACTTTCTGCCATTAGAGTGGTGTCGTCTGCATATCTGAGGTTGTTGATATTTCTCCCAGCAATCTTGATTCCAGCTTGTGAAAGCCCAGCCTTTCTCATGATGTCCTCTTCATATAAATTAAATAAGCAGGGTGACAGTATACAGCCTTGTCGTACTCCTTTCCCAAACCAATCAGTTGTTCCATGTCCAGTTCTAACTGTTGCTTCCTGGCCTGCATACAGGTTTCTTAGAAGACAGATAAGGTGGTCTGGAACTGGTTGGGAATAACCACACCAGCAGCAGTCAGCGGCATAGCATTGAGGGCGCAATCCTAACCTGGAGTTAGGCCAGCACAAGTCCTTTGTGCCAACCTAGGAGTGTCTCAAACTCACCATAAAGCACGTTTTGACCATTCCTGGAATCAGGGAGGGTGGCACCTGGAACAAAAATGTTCCAAAACATCTGGAACAAAAATGGCGCGTGGGGGGGCGGCTTTCAGGGTTGCTCTATTCAATGTGCCCCTGTCCACCTTGTTCTTTTTTCCTGAAGTCATTCCTTTGCTTAACCTTCCTGTAGCACCTCTGTGTTGGTGCCTTCCCATTCTATGTTAGTGTCTTCTCATAGAATTGGAGAAAGAATACGCGCACTTTCCATGTCACGTTTGTTGTGTTCTGCCTCCTCCTACTGTATTTCAGCTCACAGCATGCTGTTCTGGAGGAGAGGAGAAAAGGCATGCTGGTTATTGAAGGGCTGGACTCTGTCTCTTCCTCCTGAAGAGCCACCTTCCTTCAGTCCACTTGGCCAGCAGTTTCAGGTGGTAGGCTATGAGTGGGCCAGGTTGAGCCAATGCATCGTCAAGGAACAGTAAGGCGAAGAATTTCCTGAGCATCCCTCTGGCTGCATGTTAGGTTGGAGCCTGTGGTACACTGGGAAGGAGATCTTGGAAGGCTGTGGGGGCAGGGGGGGTGCACACTTGGAAACACCTTGTTTAAGGGGTACTGTGCAGCCCTGCAGGCAATTGATGAGCATCTGGTTGCGCTGCTTTTTTTAATGGCTTGTCAGCATTTTCTCTTAATCCACTTGCTGGAGAGTTCATTTATTGGTGTGAATTTATTTCAGGAGGGTCCTTGGCATGGAGAATCACCCATCAGATGCAGATTTTGCACAAAATTTACTGTCGAGCTACCTAGCAATTTTGGATTAATTGGACAATAGCAGAAAACTGTCAGGGGTGTTTTATTTTATTTTTTATTTTTTAGCTGACTTGAACGGCTATTTTTGTGCTTGAGTCACTTGCAGTATTTCAAAACGACCACACTGGACAAGTTTATTTTGGCACCTGCCACCTATGTACATTTGGTTGGAAGGATATTTCTTGTCTATTGCACAGGAGAGCCGATTCTTTTTAAGGTGTGTTGCCTAACGGAAATCCCTATTTTTTTTTGCATTTGTAACTTTTGGTCCACACTAGGAACACAGTTTAGATATAAGACACGATCCTGTGAGCGACTCGTGTGCGCATTCTTTGCGGCTCCCGTCTCGTTTTAAATACCTCTGCTCTGTGCCAAGCTGAATGATTGCAGTATTAGCATGCCAGCAACACATTCAGTAGGTTGACATCCTGCTGTGCTAATGCTGCAGGCATGTTAATATTGCACAAGTGTGGCTCAGTGTACGTGGTAAGAACATTTCAACAAGATGGGAGATGTGGGAAATGCTGATTTAGAAAAGTGCTTTGCCCATGGCTCAGGTTATCGCTAAATCAGGGCCTTAGTCTTAAGCAACCAGCTCCCAAGAGGTGTGCTGTTCACAATGAAGTGACACACTGCCCAGCACTCCTGATTACATGTGGTCTCTCTTCCAGTAGCATAGATGGGGGGGGCAAAATGGTAAGTGCTCCATGTGCTGCAATGTGCCATGTAAGCGGCTCCTTCCACACACTGTCAGCGCCAGTCCAGGCAGCAACAGCAACATGCAGGAGACATTGTTTGGTTTGGCGAGCACCTGCTGCCCAGAATGGCTCTGATGGCAAGTCTTACACAACCGTTTTGCTTCCCCTCTACAGAGGCAGAGGGAGGGTGCAGCGGGAGGTGGCAAGTGCGACGGGCAACGGCTGCAGTGAGGTGCAGCAGTGTGGAAAAACCCAGTGGTGTCATTCAAATGATTTAGGAACAGGAACTCACTTTTGATTGGCAGTTGTTGGGAACCCGGAACCAGCCACAGAGCCCGTTAGGATCCGGAACGCCCGTTCTGGTCCGTTCCCCCTGAATGACATCACTGGAAAAACCCACATGCTTTTTGGGCCCCCCACCCTCCCTTATGCTTGGATTGCTCCTTAATGGAGTGATTCCAGGCACAGGGAGGCGTGGCTGGGTGACGCACGGGAATGGGGTGGCTGTGCTGGGGGTGCAGTGACTTTGCCCCGCCCCTGAGCGCACCGGAACAGCTCTGCTAGCTACATGACTGCACTTCTCTTGTCTCTGCTGCGTGTGTTGGAGCTCCCCACCACCACCACTGCCTCAGCCAAGTAAATTAACTCTTCCTTCTCTGCAGGGGAGATAGTGAGTCATCAAACCTGCCAAGGCGTTACAAGGATTGTACAGATACGACGCATGTGAGAGTGAATGTGTCTGTCTCATGCATAATGTCTGATATCTCTGTGATGATCTATTTGGCCATCTTTTCCATCTAGATGGCAATGTCTGTTTGGACTGAAGAGACGTGGGTTGGGACGCTGGAAGGGAGCAGAAGGCAATCACCTGTATTAGTGAGGGTGCAATCCTAACCTAGAATTAGGCTGGCACAGTTTGGCTCTCTAATTCGAAGTCTTCTGACTGTGAACTCATCCCTACACAACTCTTATAGTAACACATTCGTTTCAAAGTGCAATCCTAACCTGGAGTTAGGCCAGCACAGTTAGGCCACCAAAGTTTGGCTGGCACAAGGGACACCATCCTCCCTGACTCCAAGAGTGGTCCAGACATACTTTACGATGGCCCTTGTGCCGGCCAACGTACATTATGGTATTATATCCCTTGTGCCAGCCAAACTTTGCTGGCCTAACTGTGCTGGCCTAACTCCAGGTTAGGATTGTGCTCTCAATCGGTTCTCACCCCAGATTAGGCTGAGACAAAGTACCGGTTTCTAGGATTACAGCTGGCCCCGCCCATTCGCCCGCCCACTCGTTGACTCCGCCCTCTGCAACGTTTGAATTTCCTGCATGTTTGAGTTGCCTGCACATTCTCAGAGCCAGGCAGGCAGGCAGGCAGTGAGCGGAGCCTTTCCTTTCCTTGCCACTGAAAAGTGAGTTGCTCTGGGGTTTTAACATGATGCCAGGCCTCCTTAACATGTTCTGGGGGTGCTGTGGAATACTGTTGCAACTGTTGGGTCAGTTTAAAATCATCTGAGGCCTCAAAAAGGGCTTTTTTCATGTCACTTCCTGCCACGACATCACTTCTGGCTTATGACGTCACTTCCGGTGGGCGGGTCCCAACACATGCCAATCAAAAGTGAGTACCTGTTCTTAAATCATTTAGATGACACCACTGTATACCAACAACCCGCCCCCCCTCCAAATGCAATTAAGAATTCTTTATAAAACAACATGATACACCTGAAGTTGTGTATAAATTTCAGTGGCCATACAATTATATTCTGCCTTTTTAAAACATATTCAAAGGGATTTATTCTTGCTACATGACTTCTTTAGAGGATGGGTATGGATGAATTGGTTTTATTATTTATTTTACCAATATGTGAATGTGACTGACACAACAAATGCTAATGCTCTCAAGAAGAATTCTCTGGGGCCTGTCAGAGAAGACTGAATGAGGCCAGTTCAGTGGGGTTCAGCTTGCTCCTGCCAGGGCACTTAAACTAGCAGATTTCACAATGAAAAATGCCAGCAACATCAGACAGTTCCAACAGAAGTGGGATTGATGTTTGGCACTTCTTCATTGTTAATATTCTTCCCACCAACCTGAACAGCGGAGCAGCCTAGATTTCATACCTGCATGCTGAGCCTGCCTTGGTTACTCTGGTTCCAAGCTGATCCCAGAAGCGGTGGGGCCCAATGTGGGGCATTCCCTTGCCCCCCAACTTCCCACGGTCCCCCACTCACCATATAGCCATGGTGAGAAGAGTGCTTGTAGTGCCGCTCACCAAGTGTGTGGTGACGTGATGATGTCACCGCAAACTGCTTCCAGGTTGCCCATTTTGGGCCGTTTGGAGGCAGGGCCAGGAGGGACGGTCCAATGAGCAGCCACTCCACTCGTCCACTTGTCCCACTGGCTTACAGCCCACGGAGACCCTGATCTTAGCAGCAAGCGATCTGCTCGCCACACTAGCGCAGAGCCACCCAAAGTGCAGGGTCCAATGTGATGACATAGGCCACACGGGCTTAAGGCCAGCCCTGCTCTGGTGGGTTGCTTTCTCTGTGTGGATGGAAAGAGAACCTGCTATCATGGAGAGAATGCAGGAAGGGATTTTGAGGCAGGAGCATAGGAGTTCGCAGCTGTGAAAAGAATCTGGGGCTTAAATTGGGCCCAATCCTATCCAGTGTTACAGCACCAATGCAGCCATATCAACAGAGTCTTTGTGGTTTCCTGCAGTGGGGGGGCAATCACGGGGGCCTCCTCAAAGTATCAATGCTCCCTTACCTCGGGGCTGCACTGCAGTTGCTTTGGTCCTGGAAACTTGGATAGGATTGGGCCCATACTGTGATAAATTCATTTCTATATAATTCTCTGAGAACTAAGACAAACTTTTGCCTTGATATACATTTTTTTAACTAGTTGTGGACAATTTTTTAAAAGTTTTTTAAGTTGATTTGAATGTGGCCCTGACTGCTGATGCGTCAATAAAAGTCCAATGATATACAGGTTGTGTCTCGTTATCATTGGGGTTCCATTCCATTGGATACCAAAATCAGTGGATGCTGAAATCTGTGGAAAAATAGCTTCGAAAACCCACTTCCAGGTTTCTTGCCCTTCCATTGTCACCCTAGAATGCATTGGTGTAGCCGCCACTGGCGTAGCTAATGAAAGTGTAGCCTGGTGCAAAGGGCAACATGATACCCTGGAAGTGACATCATAACAGGAAGTGACATCACAGTTGTATTTTTATTTTCTTGGGTTTTGTGGCCATAACTTTTGATAAAGATATTACACTCCAGTTTGTTTCATTACATTCTGCATTAAATTCTGCATCAAATGGTATACAACATGATGGTATTATTCATACATATGAAGATTTTTACAATTTTGGCCACTAGTGTCAAACTCAGCTTGTTGTCCCTCTATAGCTTGTTGCCCGGTGCAATTGCACCCCCCTGCACTTTTTTAGTTATGCCCCAGATAGCCACTATACCTCATTCAGCCACCAGATGGGGTGAATAATGGAATCTAATGGAATGTAGGAAGGTAAGAAATCTGCTGGAGCAACATCCATAGGTTGCTGCTCTGTGCTGCCTTGTGTCCTGTCTCAGATGGATCATACCACAGGGAGAAGGCAGGGAGAACCCTGATCTCCTGCAACAAACCTTCTCTCTCATGGTGTCTTTCCATTGTCCCTGTGGGACCCCTGCCTGAAACAGGATAGGATGGTGGATGCCCCTGCTTTTGCAAAACCTAGTCCCCAGCCTCATTTTTCTACATGTACACTGTAAAAAGTGTACTTCCCCATTTTCTGAACAAGTAAAGCTGTCCTGACTGCATGCTTTACTACTTCCTTCAATGCACAGGACGGTTTCCATAATAATCTAGTGGAAGTGATGTAGATCTGCCATCAAGCATCATTCAATGATGCGATGTATGAGGCATACCCCAATTCTCTTTTATTACAGTTCCTTATTCTCTCTGCTCTGTCGAGTGCAGCAACTGGGAGAATGTCGAGAAGCACAATAACCACGACAAGCCGACAAACTGTCAGGCTATGCTATAAGTAGTAGCTCTTACTATTGTTCTTAGCAAACTAGTACTTAAGAATCCGAGGAGGGAGAGAGAAAAAATCAAGAAGCAGAATATTTTTCAAAAAGGAAGAGAAAAGGGAGTTATTGCTTCAGGTGCTAGAAGGAGCAATGAACATGTTTATCATGTTTAGTGGTGATGGGGATGATAAATAAGAGCTCCTAGTAAAGCACAACATACCCCACAATTACGATTTCAGGGGCTGTTTGGTACTGCAGATGACAACATCAAAAGTGTACCCCACTCCTCCTCCAAGGATCTCAAGGCAAAGTACTGGTGTTATTACCCCTTTTATTTAAATGCTTACTGGGCTGAAAAAGCATAAAAGCTCATAGTGATGTGCAGGCTGCCTCCTGGCAGCCTGAACACTTGAAAAAACTAGACCGAGATTAACAAGAGGTGGAAGTTAAGCTTGTATGCATATAACATAGCCTAATGGGCATGGAGCAGGGGCTCTGGGGTCTTGGGGGCTCCCGGATCAGCAGATATTGAAAACTCCACTGCCTGAGTCTTCAGATTTTTGCCAGCCACCACATGTGCACTGACAGCCTCATCCTGTGCAGTGACAGCAGCACTTCCTGCAAGGGAACATGCTTTCTGCCAGCGGAAAGCCTGGTTAGGATTGGGCCCCAAATCAAGGCTAACTCTAAAGCCTGACATGGATTCAAGGTTCTGTTTTAACTGCAGAACATATGCTGAAAGTCAAATTAAGTTACTGTCCCAGAAGTTGATATAATATGACAGACAATAAGACTCAATTACTACAATTCCAAATTCATTTTCAGGAGCAATTACTTAGAGACTTTAAGAATATATCTGGAACCCGATTAGCTCAGCTCTTTCAAGCTGAAAATTTCTGAACTGGGTCCTCAGCTGGACAGACTGTCAGAACCTCAGACAGCAAATCTCTGTCCCTTGAAAACCAAGATTAATCATTTGTGTAGGACAGTGGTCAGGGAACAGGGGTAAATTACCCCAAATGGGGTAAAAATGAAATTCCTGGGGGTAATGGGACGGCAGCCAGGCATGCATATGAATCTATGCGATTCCCTGCAAAGACTTGTTTCTCTGCGTGCACGCTGTCTGCACCTCCGTCTCTCTCTTTAAACTCGGGCGACAAACCTTGCAGCGTGTGTGTGTGGGGGGGGGGTTGACACACCAGTAGAGCTGAGTTATGAATTTTCCAAATTTCTGACACACCAAGCCCAAAAGGTTTGCCATCACTGTTCTATACGCATGCCCGGCTGTGTGTGTGACAGTACTGTAGTGTACAAGGACCTGGCGCAGTGCAGTGCGTCAGGCCCTTCTGTATAACACGCTTCCCTGCGTGATGCCCCGGGCCCCGCCTCCAAGTCCGCCCGCTTCTTCAGTAGCGTCGGCTAGTTGCTGCACCATTGAGAGAGACAGGACAGTGCCTCTCCCAAGAGGACACCTACCTTTCACTGGTAGTTTTAGTAAGTACCTGTATTAAAAATCAAATCAAGGGGGTAACGTCAGCGTATCTAAATATATTTTGGGGTAAAAGGTAAAAAAGTTCCCTGACCCCTGGTGTAGGATATGACTCAGCTTTAAAACACCCTTCTCCAAAAGAGGTTGGAGGATATTGTGCAAAACAGTAGTGTAGCTACAGGGGGATGGCATGCTGAGTATTGCAGGCGCCACAATGTGCCATTTAACTGCCCCCCCTTTGCCCGTTTTTGCCATGCTGCACAACTGGTAAGAAGGAAATTGAGAGCATAAATTCTCGGTTGTATGATTTTTTCATATGTGTGTTTTAGTGGGAAAGGGGTGATGGTTTTATTTTTGTGTATTTTGTTTGGTTGTTTGTGTTCAGCTGGTCGGATGACCGTAAATAAAGAATCTGAATCTGAACTGGCCCCTCTCACTCGCCATCGGAGCCATAGACAGACACCCAGCTCTATCTCTGCTTTCCACCAGGTTCCAGGCTCCCTTCCCCTGTACAATCTGGCTCATCGCCCAGGTCATCGGAGAATGGTTCAACCCTGTCCCCCAGAATGGCTCTGATGGTGATTGGGAGGGGCCACTTACATGGCACATTGCAGCACCAGCAATACTTAGCACCATCACCACCACCCCCATAGCTACACTACTGATTAGCTGTATCTGGAATATAACTGATTGTGGAGAGCTTGGAGCCAATCAAGCAGGGATATGTTCTTGAAGTCCACTTTCCCCACTGGTTTTCAATTAAGATGCAACAGCACAAGAAGAAATTGGAAAAAAAGATATGTATCTTGAGCTCACTGGGAGGCAGGAAAATGTGAAAGTGCTTTTGAAAGAAGGTACTTCTTTATATGTGATGGGGGTGGGAGTTCAATGTGTAACATGCCAGTTTTCCATCCTGTTCTTACGTGTTTCAGACAGTCACAAATATTATAATGGAGTTAGAAGTAAGTCCCCTTGAAAAATTGGGGTTTACTTCTGAATAGACATGAACATCCTTTAATGGATGATCTATGCCTGGGGCTGGATAGGGGGAGTGCATCCATGTTGGTCCTTCTGGACCTCTCAACAGCTTTCAACCCCATTGACCATGGTGTCCTTCTGGGTCGATTGGCCATGTCAGGGACACCGTTTTGCAGTGGTTCTGCTCCTACTTGGTGGATAGGTCCCAGATGGTGGTGCTGGTGAGTGCCTGTTTGACCTCCTGGCCCTTAAAGTGTGGGGTGCCACATGGTTCAATCCTGTTCCCCATACTGTTTAACCTCTACATGAATCTGCTGAGATCTCCAGGGATCTGGAGTGGGGTGCCATCAGTATGTCGATGGCACCCAGCTCTATCTGATTTCCACCAGATACCAGGATACTTGAGAAACTCCCTTCCCCTGTATAATCCAGCTCATCTTCTCTGATCATTGGAGAAGGCCTTTTTACAGGTGCCAGTGACTATGGAGGTGGGGGGGGCAGTGGCAAGAAATAGGGCCTTCTCAGTAGTGGCACCAACCTTGTGGAATTCCCTTCCTCTTAGCTTACAAATGGCTTCCTCCTTGGAGGTGAGCAGGAAGTGAGCCAAATGGCATTTTTTATTCTAGTGAAGAACAATATTCAGATGCTCTGAATAATGTATTCCTTATGTATGTGACTTAATGCTAGTACATTTCCACAGCATTTTTTTTAATGAAACAAGCTCATACTTTCTTGTAATGAAAGCGGCTTTTCAAATTTGTTTCCCTGGAGCTGATAATGAATATCAAATGCCACTATTGTAACTCTAAAGGGCCATTTCCTTCCTGAGGTGTCACAACATTAAAGTTTGCCAGAGCTGAGGAATAGTGGGGTTTGTAATCCAGACCTTTGATATAGGCTAAAAGAACATCAATCCTAGCGGCGCCTACAGCAGCATATCAGTTGAAAGGACAAGCTGCTCCCTCAAGCACCAACTAAGGACTGAAGAAAAAAATAGTAATATGGACCTTTCTGAAAGGATCCTTTATAAAGAGCAGCCCAATCCTAACTAACCATGCTATTATGATTAGGATTGGACTGTAACATATTTTTCCTCTGAAAAGGCATGTTTATGAATGACAAATATATTAAGACTATATTCTTAATAGGTTTGACATCCAGTGTAAAATTAGCTTCAGGAAGCTGACTTTCCACATTGTAAAAATTCTCATTTCTCTTAGTCAGGATGTTGTCAGGCTCAGTTTTTAAATAAAGCTAAGTAGAACGTCAATTGTCTTTTGCCTCTGGAAACTTATCTCCTGAACACAGCGGTGAGAGTGAATAAATTCATAGGTCTAACGACGATTGTCAATTTCACCAAACACCACCACAGCAGCCAGTTGCGGTGAAATCATAGCTACAAGGTAGAGAACACTTTTCCTTGTTTCTGTATTTACCAACTTGATAAATTGCTTTTTGTTTTTTGATTTTGAAAAAAAAATCAAATCAAAGCTGTGTACAAAATCATTAAAAATGAAACAATCAACCAACAGTATTTGCTGATTATGAAATAAGACATACAAGACAAATGAAATAAGACATAAATAACATCTAAGGCTGCAATCCCATACACATCTACCTGACAGTAAATTCCATTAAATTCAATGGGGTTTACTTCTGCATAGGACTGTGCTGGAAAAGTAGGAAAAATCACATGGTGGGTCATGACCTGATGTCAGGTGGGTCATGGAAAGCTGGGAGCACCCATCTTGGAAGCTGCAGACCTGACTCTTGCTACAGTCCTTTTGTGAATGTTAACAGTTTGAATTTTCAAGTGAGGGTTTTAAAAAAAAAATTTTAGTTCAGTGCATTTACATATTTTGTCCTTATCTTGCTTTCTAGTCCAGTCAATTTAGGGGGAAAAAACCCATAACCCAGGACTAATTCTAACAAAAGGTCTGTCAACTGTTCTTGTCAGTACTAGGTGTACTGATTGACAGGAAAAAAACTTTACCAAAACCTGACAACCAGAAGTAAAGTGGGTTATTTTCAAGATGGCAGCCGCAAACCATGAAAATCGGCCAAAATCATGTAACTGTGTTATTTTTAAGCTTAGAACCTTTTTCTTTTTTCATACTCAAGGTTTTTTTATGGTCAAGTAATTCATTTTAACCAATTACTTGGTCCACAGGTTGAAGATTGGATTCCAATGTAATGAGCATTGCAGGTACAACACAGTGCAAAGAATGCTTGGACAAAATGTATTTTCCTATGCTTTTAAGAGAATTGACAAAGCAAAGACCCTGAGTACTTCATCTGCTGTCACTGTTGCTCTGGATAGAAGCATTGATCCTGGCTTGCTCTTCCAGCGATTTCTTGTCATCTAGACAGGACAACTAGATCTGGAGGAGGTGATGAGATATGAACTTAGTGCTTACCCAACATCACTTTTCGAGGACAACCACATTCTGAGAAAGGCCGATAAACCGCAAGTAGCCCATGCCATTGATGAGCATTGTAAAAATCAAGCATCAATGGAAACAACACCAGATGCTATTCCGAGCACACAAAGATACGTTATTGACAGAGGCTACTTGATAAGGAAGTTGAAGTGGAAAAAGGGAGACACATACAGCAAAATAGCAAAGGTATATGCAGACTTTACAGTTAAACAGTATGGGTTGGCAACTCTAGTATTCGATGGATATGACGAAGGTCCTTCAATAAAGGACCTTCACAATACACAAGAGAAGGCATAAAAACTTTAATTATCCAGTTGTTCACTTCACAACTAATACTGAATTTGAAGGGAAGCAGGAAGAATTCCTTTCAGTAGGATGCAACTTTAATCACTGAAGAACTGGTGACGAGAGGCTGTGTGGTTTTTCAAGCACAAGGTGATGCTGATGTGGACATTTCAAAGGCCACAGTAAATAGTGCCAAGGAACATTCCACCACGCTCATTGGGGAGGATACAGACCTGTTAATTCTTCTGCTACATTACGCAGAGGTGAATGGCAATCCACTGTATTTTAGATCAGACACTCAGTCACGAGGCATTCCAAAAGTGTACAACATCAATTACTTGAAGTCTACTCTGGGCAGTGAGTTATGTGCACAGTTGTCATTCCTTCATGCCTTCACAGGATGTGATTCCACCTCGCGTATATATGGTGTTGGAAGAAAAGCAGTTTTCCACAAAATTTTAAAAGGGGATTCTGTCCTTCAATCCTGTGCAACTGCATTCACTTTAACAGGCAAGAACCCCACTGACATAGTAACTCTTGGCAGTCAAGCAATGGCTGTTATTTTTGGTGGCAACAGCAACAGTTCTTTGGCAGCCTTGCGTTACCAGACACTCACCAAGAAAGTCGTCACAGCCAAATCATTTGTGAATCCAGAATGCCTGCCTCCAACTGAGTCTTCCACAAAATTCCATTGTCTGAGAGTTTACTATCAGACCATGATTTGGAAATGAATCCTGTGGACTGGGGTTGGAAACTCGGTGGTGGTGAACTTGTACCAGTAATGTGTGATATTACTGCTGTGCCAGACAGTCTACTGCAAATTATACACTGCAGTTGTAAAACTGGTTGCAGTGGTACCTGCTGCAGTTGCAGAACATATGGACTTCCATGCAGTTCTGTATGTGGACTGTGTCAAGTTACGAATTGTGACAACCAGGTGTTAGGTGACCTAGAGGGCAGTGATGAGGATGAATAGAAAATTAAGGAGTTACTGTTTTATTCGCATATTGCTGCAGTTTTCTTAACTTAGTTTAAGGGGTTCTTTGTTGAATATGTAGTTTAAAAAAAAAGGAAACAGTTCAGTTCAAATGTATTATGATAATAAAAACATACAACTTGATATTTGTTATGACTGGTGTTGTACCTGCAATGCTCATTACATTGGAATCCAATCTTCAACCCATGGACCAAGTAATTGGTTAAAATGAATTACTTGACCATAAAAAAAACCTTGAGTTTGAAAAAAGAAAAAAGTTCTAAGCTTAAAAATAACACAGTTACACGATTTTGGCCGATTTTCATGGTTTGCGGCTGCCATCTTGAAAATAACCCACTTTACTTCTGGTTGTCAGGTTTTGGTAAAGTTTTTTTCCTGTCAATCAGTACACCTAGTACTGACAAGAACAGTTGACAGACCTTTTGTTAGAATTAGTCCCGGGTCTAATGACATATTGACTGGACTATTCTGTCAGAGATATTCCATAGTTGTGCAATTACTGCAGTCTGAGTGCCAGTTTGCATTCCAGGAGTGTCCGTTGATTATATCACAATGACAGCACTTCCTGCTTGATGATATCACTTCTGGCTATGACATCACTGCCAGGTTAATGACATCACTTCTGGGGGGTCCCAACACGAGAGCCATTCCAAAAAGTGGGTCCTGGTTTAAAACGTTAAGTGCTTTGAGGGATCTGCAGACATTCATGAGTATGTGCGCTAGGGTGGTTCCACACACACCTCTTCAACTGCTTCCCTTACATAGATGTTTGAGTGTTGCATGCTTTCTACAATCAACTATGTATGAATTAGAGCTCAATAAAACGTGTGTGCATTTTTTGAGACATCCTGTATTTTTGTAGACAGCAACAGATTGCTTAGGACCATCGTTCACCACAAAAAAATCCCCAAAATGAGCTCTGCACATTTCTGAGGCCATGTTCAATGCCCTCTTTTAAAGAGAGCATGTGCTAGATTGTCTTCTAAGAGATTGTGCTAGATTGCATGACCTTTTAAATCCTTTCCTACTTAAAAAAAATTTTTTTCTTAAGCACAGTGCGGCATGTGGAATTAATGAACACATACCCTTGAGCACAGAAGACAGTTTAATGTTCTTAAGATCAACAAACGTTATTACTAAATGCTCATTTCAAACAATGCCAGAAAAACGCTCCAGACTTAATGAGATCATTAACCATCTTAGGATGGGAGGAGGGATGAGAGCAGAAAAGGACCTTGATTAGCTAAGAAGCCAAGTCAGAAAGAGTGAGCATGTGGGAAGAGAGTAAAGAGCATGTTGACTGGATTATGTGCTTCGATTATTGGCCCAAACCTGACTACGAGACACATTGGCAGAATACATGTTTACCAGCTCATGTTGTAGCAAAAGTGCCATAAAGTACTTTGTGACAGTGTTAACAGCAGGCATACTGGTGGGGGCACACAGACACAGACACAGACACACACACACACACACACACACACACACACACACACACAGGTGAAGAACATCCACGAGAGCAAGGAAATCCAGCTCAGGGGTGGGGGAGGGCAGGGAGGGGTTAATGGGGGTGAGGGAGGGTGGTGATGGGAGGGGTGGGCAGATAGGGCCTGGGGGGCAGAATTGGCAGTGCCGGCATGTGCCATCCCATCTCCACCCCCCTCCCCGGGCCAGCACGCCTACCAGCCCATCCACCCTCCACCCAGTTCCTCCCTCCCCATGCCCAGATCTGCTCTTGCGCTAGCCAAGTTTGGCTGGGGCAGGAGCGGCACTGTAGCATCTCTGCCTAGCACCGCTGGGCCGATGCTGCAGCTGGTGTTGGCCCAACGGCACTGGCGCCAACACGGGGGTGCCGGTTGATGCCCCTGCGTTGGCGCTAGTGATGTTGGGCCTATGCAAGCACATTGTGTTGGCCCAACGTCAATTTTAGGATTGCGCCAGTGATATTGCTGGCACAGGTCCGCATTATCTTACCACATCTCAAAAAGGACATGGTGGAACTGGAAAAAGTGCAGAAGAGAGAAACCAAAATGAGTACTGGCTGGGACACCTCCCTTACGAGGAAAGGCTACAGCATTTGGGGCTTTTCAATCTAGAAAACAAGCATCAGAGGGGGGACATGATGGACACTGCAATCCTAAAAGGTGGGTAGCATCGACGCAGTAGCGTTGCCAGCCTTGCTAATCCAGCACAGTATAGGATTGCGCTCTGAGATGTACAAAGTTATGCCGGCGATGGATAGATAGAGGCAGTGATGTCATGCAGGGGGTATGCGGGGGTACGCGAGTACCGGTTCCTAGGATTATGGCTGGCCCCGCCCATTCGCCCGCCCACTCGTTGACTCGGCCCCCTGCAACGTTTGAATTTCCTGCACGTTTGAGTTGCCTCCACGTTCTCAGAGCCAGGCAGGCAGGCAGGCAGCGAGCAGAGCCTTGCCTTTCCTTTCCTTGCCACTGAAAAATAAGCTGCTCTGGGGTTTTGGAACTGTTGGGTCACTTTAACATGATGCCAGCCCTCCTTAACATGTTCTGGGGGTGCTGTGGAATACTGTTGTAACTGTTGGGTCAGTTTAAAATCATCTGAGGCCTCAAAAAGGGCTTTTTTCATGTCACTTCCTGCCACGACATCACTTCCGGCTTATGATGTCACTTCCGGTGGGCGGGTCCCGACACATGCCAATCAAAAGTGAGTACCTGTTCTTAAATCATTTAGATGACACCACTGGATAGAGGGAATCTCTTTTCCCTCTCACACAACACCAGAACCAGGGAACATCCACTAAAATTGAGTGTTGGGAGAGTTAGAACAGACAAGAGAAAATATTTCTTTACCCAGTGTGTAATTGGTCTGTGGAACTCCTTGCCACAGGATGGCATCTGGCTTGGATGCTTTTAAAAGGGGGTTGGACATGTTTCTAGAAAGAAAGTCCATCACAGCTTACAGGCCATGATGGGTATGTCCAACCTCTTGTGGGAGTTGAATGTTTTCTTCTCTATCCAATTCCACTCTTCTTGGCTTTCCACTGAGCTTCTTGGTACTGCTGAGATTTGCAAGAGGTGGCAGCAGCATTACACAGACCCATGATAATGGACTCTGAATTTGCATCTCAAATAACGGCACATATGGAAACCTTGGCAGAGCTAGCATATGCAATGTTGTTTTCTGGTTCTGCAAAATTAAAGAAAAAACCCACCGAGATTGCTCAGAACGGAGCATCGTCCTCATGGGCTAATGCAAAAAGTGGAAAGGTTTCCAAACAGACGAGTGTTAACTGTCAATCACTGGCTATTTACCAGATTGCGTTCATTCCTTTTTTCCACAGAGTAGTCAACCTTTCTTAACATTGTCGTGTGTGCCAGTTCCTCTGTTTTCTGTTACAGATGTTTCAGTGCGCAATCAAAGCCAGTAAGACCAGATAAAAATGGAATAATTGGTTATGCTCTAATTAGATTGAACTGTGTGTGTTTTATGCTTAATGAAATGCTCTTGATGGAGATTAAACTTTGCTTGCTCAGTACAAGATTTGCAGATGGGTCTGCAACTGCTTGGATTAAAAGAAAATGGCCTTTTTCTTTCTGTTTTTGTAAATGGCTTTTTTTCCCCAGCACATGCTACATTTGTTAAATCAAAGATAGGTGTACAGTGGCAGAAAAGAAAAAAAAACCACATTGAGAATGTTTATTGTTCAAAGAGTCTCGGCTGGAGAGCAGTGGCATCATTGGGGGGGGGTGCGGACTACACTGGGTGACACCAAAATTACTGTTCCCCCCTACAAGGCCCAGAGGCAGAGGCAGGGTGCTGCAGAGGGAGGCAAGCAAGATGGGCATTGGCTGCGGCAGGGAAAACCCATGCGCTTTTTGGCCCCTCCACCCTCCCTTGTACATAAGAACATAAGAACATGAGAAGGGCATGTTTCCCATTTTGAAGCTCCTGCTTACCTTTAACAAGTTTAAAAGCTCGTGCTAATTATGATTTTTAAAGAATATGTTCAGTCCAATATTCTTCTTGTTCCTATTGTTCCTGGCAATTGTTCTCCAGATGGAACTGCAATTGTGGTACGGATGAATTGATTTCTGTGTTAATAAAGCACATGGAAATCAGATAGTATGAAATTACTTACATAAACGTCAGGGGCGGGAAATCTGATTTCTCTGAATTTCCTATTCTCCCCCCACACACACACACACACACGCACGCACGCACACACATTTTAGTAGAGCAAATAACAGGAACCAAGCCAAGGGGTCCTGGAGTTTGTGTGGATGCTGATAAAAATTAAAGCGTGATTGCCTCTTGATTCAATGTAAAAAAACATGAGAAGAATGCAAATGCTCCAGGGCAGCTAAGGAGACCTGCACTACTGGGCAGTCAGTGGTGGTCAGAAGGAATGGGTTGGCAAGAGTTAGCTCAAACTATATCTCCTCCGGACATTGCAATTAGTGGCCGGCTGGCAGGGAGATTCATCTGCCATTTGGGTTATCCGAGTGGTGAGCAATTCTCACATGCCCTGATGTCACTGACACACAGAAGGTGTTCTGCTAGCTAACCTCTGCCTCCCTGCCGCCTGCTGCAAATGTGAGCTGCAGTGATCTGCTTCTGCCTACTAAAAACAAGAGGAAAAAGCATCATCCACCGCCCTAACACCCCCCCCCCCTTTGCATGGTTCTTTAAATGCAGACGTGCAGGACTTCCTATTGTACCTGCAAGGGCTGTGCAAATGAAACCGCTCCTGTGCTGGCCAATGTCAGGGGTTGCAGCACTGCCCTCTTCCTCAACTGGTATGCCTTGGGCTATGTGGCCAGCCCCAGCCAGCACAGTGCAAGGAATGCTGGGATGCTAACCAGCTGAGAAAGCTGGCCGTTCGGTGACACCTGAGGTTGGGCAGTGCAGGAGGTGGTGCAGAGCTGAGCAGGCAGCTCAGGGGGTCATGCCAGAGCTGTTCTTGGCTTGCAGCATGCCTGGGGCGGGGTGATGTTACCATGCCTCCAGAGTGGCTGCCCTGCCCCCGTGTGGCACCCGGCCACACCTCCCTGTGCCCGGAATTGCTCCATTAAGGATTGATCTGAACACAAGAAGGCCAATTCCATGCTTGGGGGCATTAAAAAAGGGGTTGAGAATAAAACAGCCAACATTATCATGCCATTGTACAAATCGATGGTAAGGCCGCACCTGGAATATTGCGTCCAGTTCTGGTCACCGCATCTCAAAAAGGACAGAGTGGAGCTCGAAAAGGTGCAGAAGAGAGCGACAAAAATGATTATGGGGCTGGGGCACCTCCCTTATGACGGAAGACTGCAGCGTTTGGGGCTCTTCAGCCTAGAAAAAAGGCGCCTGAGGGGGGACATGATTGAGACATACAAAATTATGCATGGAAGGGATAGTGTCGATAAAGGGATGTTCTTTTCCCTCTCTCAAAACACCAGAACCAGGGGGCATCCACTAAAACTGAGGGTTGGGAGAGTTAAAACAGATAAAAGGAAGTACTTTTTTACCCAGCGGGTAGTTAATCTGTGGAACTCTCTGCCACAGGAGGTGGTGATGGCATCTGGTCTTGATGCCTTTAAGAGGGGATTGACGGATTTCTGGAAGAAAAGTCCATTGTGGGCTGTAGGCAATGATGGGTTGTAGCCTCCTTACATTAGTAGTAGGCTACTTCAGAGTACTGGGTGCAAGGGAGTGACAACAGGATGCAAGCATCTTGTTGTCTCATGCCTCCCTGGGGCACCTGGTGGGCCGCTGTGGGATTCAGGAAGCTGGACTAGATGGGCCTTTGGCCTGATCCAGCATAGGGGCTCATCTCATGTCCGTGAGCTCTGCATGTTATATCTTTTGGGGATGGCGCTTGGTGAAAAAGCCCCTGTTTCATACGGAAAACACCCCAACCCCTTCATATCGTCCAACATCTTGCTTCTTGGCTAAGGAAGCGTACATCTGGAGCCCCAATGCAAAAAAGCATCCGGGATGTATGTGTGTGCTCACATGTGCACAGAGGAGGATTAAGAATCTTCTTACCCATCACTGACATCACTTTGCAACAGAGAAACACTGGCCAGATTTTGAAAACTCAGGTTGCCTCTGTGATGTGTCCTCTGTCCCTTGTGTTTCCGATACTTACTTACTTACTTACTTACTAAGAGCACAATCCTACCCTGCGCTGGAATAGCGAGGCCGGCGCTGGGGAGCCCCCCTGGGGCAAGGGCATGCCTATGGATTCCAGCCTCCCTTATGGATTCCTCGCATCTGCGCCTGCTGTGTAGCAGGTGCGGAGCCGAAGAAGCCGCGCTGCCTGCATCGGCTGGCGCAGGAGCGGCGCTGTGGGACCTCTGCCCAATGCCGTTGGGCTGACGTTGCTGCCAGCATCAGCCCAATGGCACTAGCACCGGCATGGGGGCGCCGACATGCCCATTCTAGGATTGCGCCCTCAGTAAGTGCTCTGGCCTCCCTGACTCCTTTTACCGCCCTTTACACTTTTCAAGGACATCTTCTGGCCTAATTTCAGGTGAGGATTGTGCCCTCAATTTGTAGCCCGCCCTGCTCCCAGAAGGGTACCCAGGTGGCTAACAATTGTTTTAAATACATAAAAGATAAAAATACCTGATCCGCCCACCCCGTCATAGCCCCGTTCTACCCTCCCCGTCCGATTCAACCCCCTCCCTGCCCTCACCCTGCCCCTGCGCTAGACATGCCTGCTCTGGTGGTCCCATCAATGACTGTCAGCTACAGCAGGAAGGCTCCAGCTTTCCTACTGGTGTATCTGGGCCTGGTCACAAAGCGCTTTATGGTGCTTTTGCAACTGTGTGCCCCAGCAGAATGCAGGTTCCACTGGTGCAGGCCCCCATTAGAGCTAGGCCTTAGGGCTGCTGCAGCGTGGTATGTCTAAACAGGATGGTTATGCTAGTACTTACATCAGCACTGGAGCTGGGTATGTCAGAGCAAAGAGTTACGGAAATACTTACAATGGTAATTTTGAGTATTCAATCTGAGGTTCCACCCAAGTGCTACCAACACGTCTGCAGCATAAGTCAAAGACCAAAACATGCCCTTCCCCCTTCTGCAGGCAACGGCGTTTAATAGTCCTTATAAAGGCAAGTAGAGGAAGCCATTACAAAAATTTTGTTTCTGATTCTTCTACCTGACCCAGATTCAGAGAGTCTGTTAGAACGTTGGCTTCCCTGACTGCCACCAGGATTGGAGAATCATCTGAGATACTTCTATAGTTTTAATTAATTAGCCTTGTCAAGTCTTAAATATTTAATTGAGAATTGTCCCTGCACATCTTCATCAGAATGACTTGTTAGCCATCCCGGAAAGGGAAAATAAATGCTAAGGAAATATTTTGTCTTCCAATTAGGGGCAACACCTACAACTCACTGACAGACATGTGTGAATTTTAAATCTTCCTACTGCTACATATCAATCAATCAATCAATCAATCAATCAATCAATCAAATAGTATTTATATACCGCTTTTCAACACAAAGTTCACAAAGCGGTTTACAGGCAAATAGGAATAATAAAGTTAAATGGCTCCCTGGCCCAAAGGACTCACAATCTAAAAAAAATGCAGACCACCCCCAGCAACAGCCACTAGAAAAGACACTGTGCAGGGGTGAAGAGGGGGCAATTACTCTCCCCCTGCTAAATCTAAGAGGAACACCACTTGAAAAAGTGCCTCTTTCTGATGTCTAATACTATAGTACACCAACCCTGCAGAAATGCACCATTTCTCTTTGTATACAGGAAAATATACAACCTCTTTGTATACAGGAAAAGCCCCTCTAAACATTCATTTCTCACATTAATGGAGTACCCTTTATAAAGCCCCAGTGCACTCGTGGGTGGTGGATTCTGCCTATTGTGCATCTGGTGGAAACAGTTCTTCCGAATAGTCAGTTTTAAATCCCCTACGTAACGGAATCCACTTGTTGCCAAACCCACTGCATACAGTATGTTAATCCCATAAGAATACAAACTTCCTGGCATGGCTTAGGGCCCAATCCTGAGGCCCTTATTGCTGGCGGTATTTGTGTACCACAGCTGAAAGTATCGCAAACATCCCAAACTCCCTCCCAAGCCGAACCGCCCAACATGGGTCTCTGTGCCCACTCAAAAGTGGTTGCAGAGTTGAGGAGACTCATTGCTGCTGGTTGCGGTCGCAAACACTCCCTTCCCCCCAGGAGACCCCTAGCAGTAACCTGGCAGGGCCAGGAGCCAGCAGTCGCCCGTTCTTTAATACCTGAGATACTTACTGATGGCTGACATTCATAATCTTCGTAGTGCTCACTAGTCACCAGTTTTAACCAGATAAATGCAGTGCCTTTAATGGCACTATGTAGAACTCATTCTATGTGCAATATTGATCCTCCGTATTATTAATTCTTCCCAGTAGAATGTAAAAAGGCCAAAAGGGCAGAGTTGTGTGCAAATGTAACTTTTATTCAAGTTTATATTGCTACCACTATTGGAAGTAACTCTGAAATTTATTTTATTTAGGTATTTCAAAAGATTTTTACCCCACCTTTCTGGAGCTCTAGGTGGCTTACCAAATGCAGTTGGGGTTGGGCGGCAGCTGTTAGGCTGTATCCAAGCCTCTGTCCCCAGGCCACACGGCCCTGATTCGGGCTGCACGACTTCCTTGGCTTCCAACAAGCGCAGTTCTGAGGAATCCATAGGGGAGGTCTGGGGCAAGGTTACAAACGCTCCCCAGCACACCAAAACTGTGCTGGATTTAGCCCCCCCCCCCAATACATTTTTCTTTATGTGTGACCATGTACAAGAAGACTGGGGGACAAGGTGATCACCCCTGTGGTTAAAAACATGCACACACACACCCCAGATGGACAAGTTCCTGAAATGTGATCCGCTCAATGGTTGTTAAAGTAACATTACCATGCTAGATGGAATAATTCTCAACCGCGAGTTCCTATAAGAGAATAGAAAAGTATCTGTGGATAGACATAAGCCACTCACTTCTTTAATTGCTATTTTTGTCCAAAATAGTTTGCATATAATGGCCACATCATGTATTAAGAGTGTGCATCAGTGATGTCATTCAGGGGGAACGGACCAGAACGGGCGTTCCGGATCCTAACGGGCTCCGTGGCTGGTTCCGGGTTCCCGACAAGTGCCAGTCAAAAGTGAGTTCCTGTTCCTAAATCATTTGAATGACACCACTGGTGTGCATGATACAATATGCTAAAGAACTCATGGTTAAAATTCCAAGTTTACAGCAATTGAAAAGGGGAAACTACAAGCTGGGTCTACAAGACTCAGATGTCTCAGAAATGAACTTTTCCTACTCTGTTGAAACTGAAGATCCCCATAGTAAGAGGCCCAAGACAGGGCCATTTTTCTACTGGATATTAATTTGGTCAGAATTCTTTTTGATCAGATAATTGGACAGTAAGACTAAAAGTAAGTAGATTCTGATAAGTAGCAGATGGCAGTAAATAATACAAGGCCGAGGTTTCAAATGATTTATTGTAACAGATACATTTATTTACAGGGTTCAATGTGAAGTGCACATAACTCAATAAGACCTGAGAAGAGCTGCAGATAGTGGAAAAGAATATACGAGGTCGCCAACACTTGGATTTATCAGCGAAACGGCAAATTCTCGTTTCACATGCCGAAAATGGTAAGCTTGCAATAAGCTCGAGCAAACTGCTTTCTGATGTCTCCTATAGCAGCTTCTTCTGATAAATCCACTTGAAGGATGTGATTTCAACTTCCCTATTCCAAGTTTTGTTTTTGTTTTGCGATTAGGGCCAGGCTGATGCTATGGCTGATGGGGTTAGAAAAGGTAATCCAAAGAGCAGAAGAAGCAATGGTTTCCAGCTATGTGGAGGCCAGAGGCATCACTAGAGGTAGTGGCACCTGGGGCAGTGGCGTCGCGATGTTGTGATGTTCTTTTGGGGTTCTCCTAGAAGAGGGGGCAGTCATGGAGGCTTTGTGATCTCTCTTGCGAAGGCTCTCATTAGCAGCCCAATCCTAACCTGCGTTGGAGCCGGAAGGCCAGCTGGCTTGCACTACATCTGACGCAGACTTGGCAGCCAGTGAAGGTCAGTTCAGGGCAAGGGAACGTTTGTCCCCTTACCCCAGGGTAAGCACCAGCCAGCCCTATGGGGCTGCTCAGATCTGCACCAAGAAAACCGCTGGCACAAATCCAAGCAGCCTGGATCAGGCCCAACCAGGCTGGGGATGGGGTTAGGATACAGTCTAGGCTGTCTGTGCTGGTCCCACCCCCTCCCTGGGCTGGCCTGCCCAGGGGCCACCCTCCCTTCTCCCTCCCCCAGGCCTATTCCGCCCCATGGAGCTGATGGGGCTCCTTGGGTGTGCACCTGCTGTTTAGTAGGCGCAAGTCTGACAAGCCCGCAGTGGCCTGACTCAGGGCTGCACGGCCCAGGGATGGGGGATAGGATCTGGCATAATTGCCAAATCCAGGCTCCTCCCGCCTCCCTGGGCCACCTTGCCCCTGGGGACACCTTCCCATGCCCCGTTCCACTCCCTGCCTTCCCCCTCCCCAGAGAAGTCTGTGCACTGGCCTAACTCGACCAGTGCATGGGCGGCTTACCTGCACCCGTTTTTGGCACCACTGGGCTGACTCAGCAGCTTGCATTAGCCCTGTGCCACTTGCACTGACGTGCTTTACGGCACGTTGGGAACAGTGCTGGGCTGACACAAGCGGCTTGTATTGGCCCAGAGGGGGTTAGGATGGTGCTGTAAGTTCAATGAGATGGACTCCTAGGATTGCCCCTTGGTTTCTTCCTTGTTGTTTATGTCACCAGATCTAAATACAGGCGTGCCTCAATACATGTTGATTTGGTATACACTGTTTCAGTTATCCACGGATACTATGGATACCAGGACACCTATTAAAAAGATAGGGAAACATACTAATCTCTTTTTCTTCACCTTGTTGCAGCAGAACCTCTGATGTTCCCCTATGTTCCCAGAAGATTTAGCCGAGAGGGTTAATGCCTCCGTTTGCCCGAAGATAACAACTAAAGATCTCAAGGTCGTGAGCTCGAGACTCCCGGAAGTCTGTGTGAGCGGCAGACCTTGAAAATTGCGGCTGATTAAAAGCTGAGTTTCAGCTGCCTCGTGGGAGGAGGAGTGTGCTGAACTCAGCTGCGTCTCTGGTGAGAGCAGGGAAGCCTCATCAGCCAGCAGACGACAGACGGGTGGCTAAAGAAAGAAGGCTAAATCCAGAAAGAAAGATCTGTTTGAGTGTGGTTCTTGAAAGATAGAACATTCTGTAAATTGTAAAAACCTTCGGGTTTGTGAAAAGTCTGCCTATGTAAACCGCCTTGAGTTGTAATCATTAGAGAAATCTAGTGACTTTAAGAAAGGCGGTATATAAATACATGTATTATTATTATTATTTTATCTTTCAAAAGGCGTCCCCAATATGCACGGTGTCAGGTATTCACAATGGGGTCCAGAACAGAACCCCAGCAAATACAGGGGCACACCTGTACATACTTCACTATGTGCTCACCATGGACCTTCCTTAACTTTATATACTGTTTAATTGCTGGCAAACAACTGATGAATAAACAACGTTGAAATGTGACTTGCTTGCTTCTGTACTTTCCAATTAGAAGCTCTGGGCTATAATTATGTGAATGACTGCTTCAAGTGGTGGCTGTTTGCCTGTCAAAGCACACAGGCTATGTCATTACTCAATACAATAAGACAGGATGTCAGGGACAGAAAGCTACGACAAGGTATTACAAAGGACAGAGTTAAGGATACTTGACTGGATTGAGAAAATTCCATTGCAAAGCATTCTAGGAGCTTGAAAGTAGGAAAGGAGGTAGAGGTGGGGAGGAAATAACTCTTTTGGAGGCTGGGTGGCCCACAGGGAGGTGAAGAAGATTTTCACTGACCTCTCCTGGACTATCTGGTTCTCCCCCCCCCCACACACACACAGACACACCCACTAGCATGCAGCTTCAGAGGCATCGCACCCATAGGGCGTGGTGTAAGTTTGGGGCCACTTCAGAACTCCAACTTACATAGAAGCTCAGGCTCCTGCAACACTTAATGTTTTGCTCCCCCCGAAATGCCACTGACCTTAACAAACACTACACTCCAACTGAGAAAAAAAGTGGAGGTGCTGAGATAAAGAATGGAGTTCACGGCCTCTCAGGGCACAATCCTCACCAGGAGTTAGGCTGGCACAGTAAGGCCAGCAAAGTTTGGACGGCACAAGGGACACCGTAAAGCGCATTTGGACCACTCTTGGAGTCAGGGAGGATGGTGCACATCTGGGTGCTGGCCTCTCTGACTCCGAGAGTGGTCCAAACATACTTTATGGTGTTCCTTGTGCCGGCCAACCTTAAGTGGCCCAACTGTGCCAGTCTAACTCCAGGTTAGGATTGCGCCCTGAGCCAAAAAGAGGGGTTGGAAGTATACATGCGTCATTGAACACCTTTCCTGCAAAGGAAACAGTAGCTAGCGTTGCACTTCAGGGGCTCTTGGCTCTTGAGCCACACACACACACACACACACACACACACACACAGAGTGTCACCTAAGTCGCATGCTGCATCACTGCTGTACATGGGCAATGAAGCCACATGCCTATGCACAAAATGTCCTCTTGCTGTTAGGGCAGGGTTCGTGGAACATGATGTGTTCTACAGGTCAGCTACCCATGTCTGAAGGAATCAGCACATCTTAGCACCAAGGAGCGCTCTGTGTGTGTGTGATTTCCCTGCCTCTGCCAAGGGGTGAAAAGGATGTTGGCTCGTCAGTCTACAAGCCAGCATGGCTTCTGTAAGGGTAAGTCTTGCCTCACAAACCTTTTGGAATTTTTTGAAAAGGTCAACAGGCACGTGGATGTGGGTGAACCTGTGGATATCATATACCTGGATTTTCAGAAGGCATTTGACACGGTCCCCCACCACAGACTGCTGA
The DNA here is from genome assembly GCA_029204185.1 of Lerista edwardsae. Classification (NCBI taxonomy): domain Eukaryota; kingdom Metazoa; phylum Chordata; class Lepidosauria; order Squamata; family Scincidae; genus Lerista; species Lerista edwardsae. The sequence continues at coordinate 6,484,972 of JAJKFI010011864.1, read as the reverse complement.
AGAAACTTCACAGTCAGGGAATAAGAGGGCAGGTCCTCTTATGGATCCAGAATTGGTTGAGGGCCAGGAAACAGAGAGTGGGGGTCAATGGGCAATTTTCAGAATGGAGAGAGGTGAAAAGCGGAGTGCCCCAGGGATCTGTCTTGGGGCCCGTGCTTTTCAACTTATTCATAAATGACCTGGAGACAGGGATAAGCAGCGAGGTGGCCAAGTTTGCAGATGACACTAAACTTTTCCAGGTGGTGAAAACCAGAAACGATTGTGAAGAGCTCCAGAAGGATCTCTCCAAGTTGGGGGAATGGGCAGCCAAATGGCAGATGCATTTCAACATAGACAAATGTAAAGTGATGCACATTGGGGCAAAAAACTAAAATTTTACCTATAGGCTAATGGGTTCTGAGCTGTCTGTGACAGCTCAGGAGAGAGATCTCGGGGTGCTGGTGGACAATTCAATGAAGGTATTGACCCAGTGTGCGTCAGCAATTAAGAAGGCCAATTCCATGCTTGGGGTCATTAAAAAAGGGGTTGAGAATAAAACAGCCAATATTATCATGCCATTGTACAAATCGATGGTAAGGCCACACCTGGAATATTGTGTCCAGTTCTGGTCGCCGCATCTCAAAAAGGACATAGTGGAGTTGGAAAAAGTGCAGAAGAGAGCGACAAAAATGATTACGGGGCTGGGGCACCTCCCTTATGAAGAAAGACTGCAGCGTTTGGGGCTCTTCAGTCTAGAAAAAAGGCGCCTGAGAGGGGACATGATTGAGACATACAAAATTATGCATGGAAGGGATAAAGTCGATAGAGGGATGTTCTTTTCCCTCTCTCAAAACACCAGAACCAGGGGGCATCCACTAAAGCTGAGGGTTGGGAGAGTCAAAACAGATAAAAGGAAGTACTTTTTTACCCACCGGGTAGTTAATCTGTGGAACTCCTTGCCACAGGAGGTGGTGATGGCATCTGGTCTTGATGCCTTTAAGAAGGGATTGGACGGATTTCTGGAGGAACGGTCCATCGTGGGCTATAGGCAATGATGGATTGTGCAACCTCCTTACAAAGGTGGTGGGCTACTGGTACCGGGTGCAAGGGAGTGGCAACAGGATGCCAGCATCTTGTTGTTTCATGCCTCCCTGGGGCACCTGGTGGGCCGCTGTGAGATACAGGAAGTTGGACTAGATGGGCCTTTGGCCTGATCCAGCAGGGCTCTTCTTATGTTCTTATGTTAAGCCACTCACTGACGTCTTCTGATGCTCAAATATGTTTTATTTTATTTTATTTTTTAAAAAAACTAATGAAATGTAGTCTGGACAAAGGTGTATATATCATCATATCTCTTATGTAGGGCACAGTTTAAAAGAAAAATATGAATGGCTGAAATCTTGATGTGCTCATACTAATGTATTTGTTCTATTAATATAAGGCCAGTGGGAGTTGATCAGTTTCAACCCAAGAGCCCTGGCTAAGCTGAGCTGAGCTGGGGAACAGCCTGCCTGAAACGTGGGTCCCTGAATCGTTTCCTTGCCGTGCTTCAGATTGCCACTTTCCCAGGAGTCTTGACATTTCATGGCATTGTCCTCTATATGTCAGATGCCAGTGTGGGAGGATACTGCCACTGCAGTGATGCTCATTAGATATGATCTAGCTGAAGGTGAAAGACCAGTATTGGCAGCTCTGTTTGTTGTGTCCTCCGGCCTGCCGCTTGTGGTTAACCTCTTTTTCAGTCAGCTGAAACGCTAACTACGTGGACTGCTCTCCACATGAGCGAGAACATATTCATCGGAAACTGTGTTCAGTTGCAAAAAGAAACACAAAGGTTGCACAGTTTTACTGTACTACATACATAACTAACCCCACGGTTACAAGTCCTGGAGTTTGGCTTGGGGCGCAATCCTAACCTGGAGTTAGGTTGGCAAGTTAGGCTAGCAACATTTGGCCGGCATAAGGGATTTGTGTTGTTGATTTGTGCGCTCCCTGCGGCATCTGATGGGCCACTGTGAGATACAGGAAGCTGAACTCCATGTGCCTTTGGCCTGATCCAGTGGGGCCCTTCTGATTCGTAGCTAACTACGTTAGCTACGAATGGCTCTGAAAAGGAGGAGGCGCAGCTGCTTGCAAAACCTAGTCCTGTGTTCCCCTTTTAGGTACACCTCTCCTGCCAGAGTCACTTTTGCATGGTGTTTCCAAGAGGGCCTAGGAAGGAGTCAACACATGCTATAATACTGTGTGATGCTTTGCTCTGCTGCCACAGCCCATTGATGATGCAGTTGATAATGTATATCTTCCCATTCAACATTACAATGGCTGTAACTGACATTTTCCTATACAAAGTCACACAATTAGGCTCCCCCCTGAGAAACGGCTTCTGAGAAGCTGCCCCAGCCTCCTTTTCACTCAACAATGGAGTAGCTGTTAAAATCAAACTTTGCGAGGAGGTAGAATGTCGACAGCAAGAAAATCATGTAGAAAATAAACAAACCCATTAATCAGGCTGTCTTGACAGAAGCAGGAAAACTGATGAGATCCTCGCATGTCTCCTGCTACCGAGCAGTCAATTCAACACAAAGAAGACGTGGGCATTTCTGAATTGTACAGTACTTGCTGCTAAAATAGCGTTTGGGTAGGCCTCGGACCAATAAAGCATTGTGTGTTTTCTCTTTCTTGCAACAGGGCAAAGTCAGCCCATCGAAGCCTTTCCGATCTAACAGAAAATTGTGTATCATTTCATGCAGCCCTTCAATCTGAAATTATTGTGATATGTGATATGGAACCATAACAATGAGGTTGCAGTATATCTGACAATTCCTCAGGTAGGTATTTAATCATGTTCTAGAAAACATTGATCATTTTTCAGGTTAGCTATTGTGAGGGTATAGTTCAAACCAAGAGAGGGACTTGTATGCTGGATCCAGGCAGTACTGTCTAGCGTAGCACACACACGCTCTTTGGGTTCCCCTCTCTTCCTCTTGCTTGGACCCATGGCTTACTGGGGGGGGGGGGGCCTTGGCAGTTTGAATCCACTGCAACCAGCCCAGGAGATCAGGCTAGCCAGAGAGACTCCCTGGGCAGAAACCCCCTCCTAGAATCTCAAGGGGCGTCCAAATCCAAATCACCCTTAGTTCCTGCAAAGCGAGGATGTCACATCGACAATCCACTGATTTTTTTCCCTTAACAAAGCAAACACATAATAATATATAAAAAAATATTAAAATGCTGATAAAAAGAGATAAGATAACAAAAGATAACAGAATGAACTGAACAAGAAAATGAATCAGGAGAATCAAGTTTGGCAAAAAAAAAAAAAAAAAGGTTCATTCCAAACAGAAAGAACATTGGACCAAGGCCAGTCCTGGAATCATACAAATGACCAGCAGATGGCGCTGAGATGCTGCCAAATCTCATGCGTGCATTGTTAAACTCCAGGCTGGATGGGAGTCGTTGAATTTGGTTAGAATTCTGCTGTTGATGGCTGCTAATGATATTTGAAATAAACAGACATGAAGGGCTAAACAATGTGATGAATGTCATGTAAAAGTATATAAAAAGGTCGTTCTGGAGCTGGAGAAGGTTGTGGCTCCTCTAGCCTGTCAAGGGTTCCAGTAGCCTCAGAGATAGGCAGGGGGTTCCTTCATCCACTGGTTGTCCTCCCTGCCAGCAGTCTTGGTTAGGTTCCCTGACTGGCCAGCATCCTATCTGCTGGTCAGCCTCCTCCAGACTGCCCTCATCACCAGCTAGCATGGGTTCTATGGATCATCTCTGCTTGTTCCACCCAACTCTCCTGGCCAGGTTGCATGTTGTTGTTGTTCAGTCGCTAAGTCATGTCCGACTCTTCGCGACCCCATGGAACACAGCACGCCAGGCCTCCCTGTCCTCCACTAGCTTCCGGAGTTCGCCCAACTTCATGTTCATCGCTACGGTGACACTATCTAACCATCTCATCCTCTGCCGCCCCCTTCTCCTTTGGCCTTCAATCTTTCCCAGCATGAGGGTCTTTTCTAAAGAGTCTTCTCTTCTCATGAGGTGGCCAAAGTATTGGAGCTTCAGCTTCAGGATTTGTCCTTCCAGGGAGCAATCAGGCTTGACTTCCTGGAGGATGGACCGATTGGACCTCCTTGCAGTCCAGGGGACTCTCAAGAGTCTTCTCCAGCACCATAATTCAAAAGCATCTATTCTTCGGCGCTCTGCCTTTCTTATGGTCCAGCTCTCTCATAGCCATACATAGCTACTGGGTAAACCATAGCTTTGACTATGGAACCTTCATTGGCAGGGTGATGTCTCGGCTTTTTATTAAGTTGTCTAAGTTCGCCATAGCTTTCCTCCCAAGAAGTAAACGTCTTTTAATTTCATGGCTGCAGTCACCATCTGCGGTGATCTTGGAGCCTAGGAAAATAAAGTCTGTCACTGCTTCCATTTCTTCCCCTTCTATTTGCCAGGAAGTGATGGGAGTGGTGGCCATGATCTTAGTTTTTTTAATGTTGAGCTTCAAGCCAATTTTTGCACTTTCCTCTTTCACCCTCATCAGAAGGTTCTTTAGGTCTTCCTCACTTTCTGCCATTAGAGTGGTAATCTGCATATCTGAGGTTGTTGATATTTCTCCCAGCGATCTTGATTCCAGCTTGTGAATCATCCAGCCCTGCCTTCCTCATGATGTACTTTGCATATAAGTTAAATAAGCAGGGTGACAGTATACAGCCTTGTCGTACTCCTTTTCCAATTTTAAACCAGTCGGTTGTTCCATATCCAGTTCTAACTGTTGCTTCCTGACCCGCATACAGGTTTCTCAGAAGACAGATCAGGTGGTCTGGTACTCCCATCTCTTCAAGAATTTGCCATAGTTTGTTGTGATCCACACAATCAAAGGCTTTAGCATAGTCAATGAAGCAGAGGTAGATGTTTTTTCTGGAACTCTCTTGCTTTCTCCATGATCCAGCGAATGTTGGCAATTTGATCTCTAGTTCCTCTGCCTCTTCGGAAACCAGCTTGTACATCTCGTAGTTCTCGATTCACGTACTGCTGAAGCCTAGCTTGTAGGATTTTGAGCATCACCTTGCTAGCATGTGAAATGAGTGCAATGGTGCGGTAGTTCGAGCAATCTTTGGCATTGCCCTTCTTTGGGATTGGAATGTAAACTGATCTTTTCCAGTTTTGTGGCCACTGCTGGGTTTTCCAAATTTGCTGGCATATGGAGTGCAGCACTTTGACAGCATCATCTTTTAAGATTTTGAGTAATTCCGCTGGAATGCTGTCACCTCCGCTAGCTTTGTTGTTAGTGAGGCTTTCTAAAGCCCACTTGACTTCACACTCCAGGATGTCAGGTTCGAGCTCAGTGACTGCACCATTGTGGTTATCAGGAACATTGAGATCGGCCTTATAGAGTTCTTCTGTGTATTCTTGCCACCTCTTCTTAATCTCATCTGCTTCTGTTAGGTCCTTGCCATTCTTGTCCTTTATTGTGCCTACTTTAGCATGAAATTGTCCTTTGACATCTCCAGTTTTCTTGAAAAGATCTCTATTCTTTCCCATTCTATTGTTTTCCTCTATTTATTTGCATTGCTCATTTAGGAAGGCCTTCCTATCTCTCCTTGCTGTTCTCTGGAAATCTGCATTCAGTTGGGTATATCTTTCCCTTTCTCCCTTGCTTTTGGCCTCCCTTCTTTCCTCAGCTATTTGTAAAGCCTCTTCAGATAGCCACTTTGCCTTCTTGCATTTCTTTCTCTTTGGGATGGTTTTAGTTGCTGCCTCCTATACAATGTTACAGACCTCCGTCCAAAGTTTCTTCAGGCACTCTGTCTACCAAATCTAAGCCCCTAAATCTATTTGTCACCTCCACTGTATATTCGT
>JAJKFI010011864.1:6420194-6474134 GCA_029204185.1 Lerista edwardsae | reverse complement strand
CTGCAGCGGGTGGGCTTTCGCCATTACGCAACGGAACGCAGCGAGCGCGCTTGCTGCCGATCACCCAGAAGACCCGCCCAGCGTACTGGTAAGATGACACTACTGATTTTACCCACCTGGTGTTGTTTGTGCATTTGTTGAAATCTTAACACTGTTCTGACGGATCATTCCAGCCACCAGGGGTGTGTGTTCTTGATGGGCAGAAAAAATGGAATATAAATAATGAGCACCACAATCCTATATCCCCCTTGCGCCGGCACTAAGCTCTTGCACCGGCCAAACGCTGCCGCAAACGTGCTATAAAGTGCGCCCGCGTCAGCGCTGTGGTGCTAGGCCGGCACTGGACCAGCGTGAGCAGCAGTGCTGGTGCTCCAGCGCAGCCACGACTGTCGGCAGCGCCAGCCATGCGCCAGTCAAGTGTCGGCGATGCTCGGTCGGTGCAGGGCCTCCACAAGGGTGTTCCAGAGGCCTTCCAGGGGCGTAACCAGTAGTGTCAGCCTACCGGTACGCTGGGCGTGTCTTCCGGGTGAGCGGCAGCGCGATCGCTGCGTTCTGTTGCGTAACGGGCTTTTGCCGTTACGCAACAGAACGCAGCGATTGCGCTGCCGCTCACCCGGAAGACACGCCCAGCGTACCAGTAGGCTGACACTACTGGGCGTAACTGGGCGGTGCAGTGGGTGGAGACGGCGATTGTGACGTGGTTGTGATGCAGGACAGCCATAGTGCCAAATCTTAACGCCCATCCCCAGCCAGGGCGGCCCCGATTCGGGCCGCTCCCACGCATGTTCCTCTGCTCCTGCAAAGTAGCAGGCGCAGATCCAAGCAGGCCCATAGGGGTGACTGGGGCTTACGCAGGTGCAAGTGGAAAACCTCCCCTTGTCCTGGATGTTGCTGCTGCTGCCGCCTCCTAATGGACTTTAGGATACAGCCCTGCTATGTCGGCCTTACTAGGCCGGCATAGTATAGGATTGCGCTATGAAAGAGAGAAACGATCTTGACCAAGGTCGTGTGTAAATTCATTCCTTTTCCTATAAACCTCAAGCACGATATTATAGGCTACTTTGAGAAATAATTGTAGCAATGCTTCACTTGAGTTGTGTGTGAAAGACAGCATCTCTTGACCGCAGCATCTGCAAAATAAGTGAATTTAAGGAAACTGAATGCAATTAAAGTGATCTGGGTTGACAATGATTATACACAAAGTACTGTCCTTGTCAAAACCTTCTTGTAAATGTCTGCTCTTGCAAGACTGTTACAGTAAACTACTCCTTCTGCAGGGCTTTTCTGCTAGTAACTCAAATCGTCAGTTTCACCAGAATGAATCACTTTCCTGCAGGAGCCTGACCTACTGCTGACTCCTGAAGGTCTGCTCAGTGGCATTTCTACAGGGATGGCAAAGCTCTAAGTTTTGCAAGAAGCCTTACCTTGCAGTGGAAATCACTCCTCTCCTGAACCGTTTTAGCCAATCTTGGGCAAGGGAGAGGAGGGATTTACATGACAGGGTAAGGCTTCTTGCAAAACTTGGAGCTTTGCCATCCCTGTAGAAATGCCTCTGGGTCTGCTTCCTTGCTAATGGCTACTAGAGTGAACCATGAGGAAAAGGTACAGAAAAGAATGCAATCCGAAAACATTGTCTTTGGCCTGGCTTTCAACAGCCAGGGTTACATACGCATAGGATAGTTTTAATAGTAATATTGTTATCTGTGACAGCCCAATCTAATGTGGCAGAATGCACTTGACTGCATCGTGAATACTGACCCAGAAGCTTGTGTAGCATGTCAGAGGTGGGAGAGGATGGCACTTAGCATGAGTGACATGCCCTGGATTCGGCACACTGCACGCTTACTTGGGAGGAAGCTCCACTTGCTCAGGAAGCAATCCTAAACTGGAGTTAGGCCGGGACAGTTAGGCCAGCAAAGTTTAGCCAGCACAAGGGCCACCATAAAGTGTGTTTGGACCACTCTCAGAGTCAGAGAGGCCAGCACACAGATGTGCACCATCCTCCCTGATTCCAAGTGTGGTCCAAATGCACTTTATGATGTCCCTTGTTCTGGCCAAACTTTGCTGGCTTAGTTTATGCCGGCCTACCTCCAGTTTGGGATTGTGCTCTCAGTAAAATTTACTTCTGGATAAACATGCATAGGATAAGTTACGTGGCATTTTTTCATGTTCATGCCAATGCTTAAAAAATGGGCTTTTATGTTAACCCTGACACCCCATCAAAAATTATCTGAGAGAGATGTCTGAAGTGGATAATAGTCTCTCATTTAATTGTAAGTACGTGCACTTTGCTTTTTTTGTTTTTTAATGTCTCTTGACAGCTGAGGGAGCAAATATATAAGGAGGGACTTCAAAGCTGTGAAAAGCATATTTTGGTTTTGATCTGCTTATTGGTGATGACACTCCCACATATTTTGGCTTCTTGCTTTATGTGTGACTAATTCATTTGGGGAGACAAAAAATGGTTCGACATAAATTAGTCAGCTAAAGCCATAATTGAAGAAAGGTCTAGCTTGTTAAAACTTCATGTTGGTACCCAATAAATTCACCTAGTTCTCATCTCACGTGTCCTGCACAGATAGCAATTATTTGGAGAGATCACCAGCTAGCCTGGGGTTGTACAAAGCACCCCTGCCCCCTTGCTCCACCCGACCTGACAGCTTTCCAGACCCCCGATCCTGCAAGCACTCACTCCCTCTGCTTAAAATCATAGAATCATAGAGTTGGAAGGGCTCTACAAAGTCAGCCCCCCGCCTGTAGCAGGAACTCCCCCTAGAGCATCTCCAGCAGGTGCCTGTCAAGCCGCTGCTTGAAGGTCTCCAATGAGGGAGAATCCTCCACCTCCAGTGGCAATCTGTTCCACCGTCAAACTGCCCTTATCATCAAGAAATTCTTCCTGGTGTCCAGCCGGAATCTCCTCTCTTGCAGTTTGTACCCATTGGACCTAGTTCTACTGTCAAAGGCAGATGAGAAAAAATGTGTCCCTTCTTCCTTATGACAGCCCTTCAGATATTTGAAGAACACTAACATATCCCCTCTCAGCTACACTTCTCCAGGCTAAACATACCAAGTTCCCTCAACCTATCCCCATAGGACTTCTTTTCCAGACCCCTGATCTGGAGCTTCTCTGGTGCTTGCTGACCCAGTTATTTGGGGAGACTGCACAAGGTTCTTCATTTGACATACCAATGACCAAGAAACTGCTTCAGTTCTGGGATAGCACTATCTTGAGCAAGACAGTGTCATCCTCCTTTGAAGGGAGAGAATTGTCTTAGGGGTGGGATGTTGTTTTTAAGAAAAGTACTCTCTCCACCCAAATGCAGAAAGCGTTCTCTCAAGTTCTATGAGGCTACGCATGCCACCCCCAGTTTATAGCTTGACTGGTGAGAAGTGAGGCAACGTTAGTAGAATCAGAAAACAAGGATAGACTCGGGGCCCAATCCTCACTGGGCTTTGCGACGTCATAAACACATGTATGTACCGCTTGGTCCTGAGTATCCAAGGGGGACTCTGTTCCTGGACCACCTGTGCACACCGAATTGTAGATACTGAGATGGGGGGGGGGCTCATAGGACTTCTGGACGAAAAACTAGAACCTCTAAGAACCTCTGAGAGGCTTTCTGAAATGCGCAGAGGCCACGCACAGTCTCAGGATAGCTCTTGGGCACGACCAGAAGGCACTTCCAGTCGCATCCAAGATGTTCAGTGAGCCCCTCTAATTGCAGGTCCGGGCCACAGTAAGTCAAATCCATGGGTCCTGAAACTGTGGATAAGGAGGGCCAACTTGTACATGCCTTTATGATGTCACAAACAGTTGAATGCCAGGATGCATTTTGGGATACTGGGGACGCCCTTTGAAAAGGTAGGGAAAGTGAAGGAAAATGCCAAAAATAGCTATGCCTATTATAGTGCAGCGAAACCACTGCTCCTCCTTTCACTCAATGTCACCCCAGAATGCATCGTGATGAGGAGGCTCCGTGCGAACAGGAAGAGGCAGCAGGCAGCTCGGAAGACTGCCTGCAGCCCTGAAAATGCAGCAGTTTTGCTGCAGTATGGTAGGTAGAGCTATTTGGGGCTTTTTCCTTCACTTTCCCTACCTTTCCAAAGAACGTCCCCGGTATCCGTGGATTTTCAGTATCGGGGGTGGGGGGCAGAACAGAACCCCTGCAGATTCTGGGGCACACCTGTACTCCAGACTAGGGGAACAGAGAAAGTTTTCTTGGGCTATTTTGTCAAACTTCCATTGACCTTACCTAAATCAATTCAGTGGCTACTCCAGGTCCGTCAATGGGAATTAGCAGTTTTCCAGATTTGGGGTTTTCCAGATCTCCTATGAATCTCAGGGTAAGAATGTAAGCTAGCGCAGGGCTTCTATACTGTCCATTGAGTGGGATTAAGGATTCCACAGGTCCCATTCATAAGCACATAAGAGCCCTGCTGGATCAGGCCAAAGGCCCATCTAGTCCAGCTGCCTGTATCTCACAGCAGCTCACCAGGTGCCCCAGAGAGGCATGAGACCACAAGACGCTTGCATCCTGTTGCCACTCCCTTGCACCCGGCACTCTGAAGTAGCCCACCACCAATGTAAGAAGGTTACAACCCATCATTGCCTATAGCCCATGACAGACTTTTCTTCCAGAAATCCGTCCAATCCCCTCTTAAAGGCATCTAGACCAGATCCCATCACCACCTCCTGTGGCAAAGAGTTCCACAGATTAACGACCCACTGGGTAAAAAAGTACTTCCTTTTATCTGTTTTAACTCTCCCAACCCTCAGTTTTAGCGGATGTCCCCTGGTTCTGGTGTTTTGAGAGAGGGAAAAGAACATCCCTTATCGACTCTATCCCTTCCGTGCATAATTTTGTATGTCTCAATCATGTTATAGTGCAGCGAAAAAAGGGGGGCCTCAGGCGCCTTTTTTCTAGGCTGAAGAGCCCCAAATGCTGCAGTCTTTCTTCATAAGGGAGGTGCCCCAGCCCCGTAATCATTTTTGTTGCTCTCTTCTGCACCTTTTCGAGCTCTACTATGTCCTTTTTGAGGTGTGGCGACCAGAACTGTACACAATATTCCAGGTGCGGCCTTACCATCATTCCCACCCTTATGTGAGTTTTGGGGTTCTCTTTACCCCTCTGTATCAGGCATCCTCTGAAAGGAGTGCAGAACCCCACCCTAGGGGAATCCCCAAATCCCCTCCCTAGGCCTACTGGTAGCCCCATGCTTGACTGCCCCACTTTGCCTCTGCAGCTGTGGGAATTGCCCTCATTGTGCTAGTTCATGCCTTGGGACCTTTTCTTCCCCTGATCCCATGCCGGGACAAGCGTGTCTAAACTCATTGACAAGAGAGGGAAAATCCATGGCAGCCTGGAGTCCAGTTTCACGGCATCCTCGGTAGTGGCAGGGTTCATTCACAGCTGTGCTTGCAAAGGAGCTGGCAGAAGCTCTGAGTTGTCGAAGCTGCACTCACAGTGCTATTACCATCAAAACAGAATACGAATCAGCCCGCAACTCCTACCGCATTCCATAGCCATTCCGGACCCGCTGGAATGGGATGAGTCATGCAAGTTTGCTCATGTTTTTCAAAAACCCACCAAGCAGTTTGGATGATCCATCCAAACGACACCCACACATGTCGTTTTTGTTTGCGTGAATGTTTCAGTTTGAAGTGTTAATGTGTTCCTAGAAGGGTTTTCATATTGGAAGAACGGCAAGACACCCATGGGCTGCGTAATGCTGTACAGCTGCGGAAAGCCAGGAAGTGACATCGCTGTTGTCATCACTCAGGGGAGGCCCAGCTGTGTGGCAGAAGTAACGGCAAGGCTGCGCTGTGAATCCGGACTTGACTCTCACCTCTGCCATAAACTCATGCAGTGGTCTTAGGCAAGCCTCTTAGCTTCAGCCCACCCACACCCCACCTGCAATGAGGAGAGAACAACACTTCCAACAACAGTTGGAAGGTGTGGAGGAAGAGGGTCCTTGTGAAGTTTTTGGAACACTCACACTGTTCTTGTGCCTGCAGAGCTCACCCATTTCCCCTCCCCCTGGTGCACAGAATGCGCCCCACCCCCCAACCTTCCTTCACCTCGACTCCCTCATGGCTGTCTCCTCAATTCGCCCCCCCCGGCAGTTTCCCCTGGCTCTCAACGTGATGCCCTGCAGCTTTCCCCCACCTTTGTTCATCCTGTAGCTCCTCAAACACCCCATGACTCCCCTGAACTCACCCCACCGCCCAGCAGTTCCCACCAATGGTTTCCCCCGATCTGTGCCCCTTTCCAACCTTCCCCCCCCACTGCTGCTGTTTCTCTTCCCTCCCCTTCTGCCTAGTCAGTTCACCATCCTGCCCGGGGTCTGGGGTGACCCAGAAGAGGAGAGGTGGGGGTGGCCAGTTAACTACAGGGGTGGGGGTCAAATGAGGGGGTGCAGGGGGTGCAGGGAGCTGCATTTGCCCCTGGACTGCCTGAAGCAGCCACACAACCACCCCTCATTCCTGGGCTGGCCCAGATGAACTTTATGCTTCCGTACAAGGTGGAGCTGACTATAGGGGCTTGTGGACTGAACTGGGTGGCCCATTGCTGGAAGCCTCGTAGCTCGGCTCGGAAGGGGTGCGTTTCCAATTCAGGCCTGAGTCAGGGTAGTTTCCAGGGACCACCAAGCCAGACCTGCTCAGCTCCTTCCTCCCAGATGGCCTCGTCCCAGGCTGGCTCTTTGGCAGCCCCCCTGCTCCCACTGTGCCACTCCTCTCCCTCCTCTTCCTGCCCCCTTGGTGCTCATTTGTGCTGGCTGAGGCAAGCCCAGACACAGGCGCGCACGGAGGCCCGAGCACGCCCCATGGCTGGCGCTGAAACCGCGCCCCCCCCACATTGCCCCGCCCCCACGCATCACTCAGACACGCCTCCCTTAGCCCAGAAACACTCCATTTCCGAGCTAAGGGAAGCGTGGAGGGGCGGGAGGGCCAAAAACCGCACGGTTCCGCGTGCAATGGCGCCCCACCGCTGCCCAGCGCACCATGGCTCGCACCATGGGGGGCCACAGGTAAGCTACGCGCCTGCCCAGACAAGGGCCTGCATGGCTTGCTGCTGGCCAGGCAGCAGGGCCTAACCTCCATTCTTGTTCTCTGGGGAAGTGGTAGCATATTCAAACCCAAATCAAGGAGTAAAATGTGCATTGGGTCTTCCACTAGCAACCCAGCACCAGTTCAAGGGGGTCACCATTCTCCTGCATGGGCACCACTCTGTGTGCCTCATCTAAATGGCTACAACCAAGGTCCAAGTGCTCCTCTGTCCATCACACCAGCCAAAGTGTGTTTAATGGCCAATGTGACAGGGTTCCAACAACTCTGCTCCACTTCCCTCTCCTAGAAACCTGGTTCACCTGTTCTGGTACAATGGGCCACCCGTAGATAGCAAAGCTTCCATCTAAAAACCTAAGTGATTGTTCTTTGAACACGAGAATATGTGAGGATGCTTTATTGTTCTGGGCATAAGTCCAAAACACAAGGCACACACAATGGAACAGAAGCTCCATGTAACATAGTATATCAACCTTAATGGTAGCAATGGCTTGGTCATCTAGCACTCCCACTGCCTGTACTACGTTTGGATCTGTAGGCGAGGAAGAAAAGATAGATAAATCTACAGTGCCCAGGTACATGTGAATAGAATTAAGAGTGAACCCAAGGGAAGCATGACATTTGCGAGGAACCACCACGTCCCACACTGCATCCCCAAGGATGCACTGCTGAAATGGTGTCCACATGGGCATCTTGAAAGTCTGTCATTGCTTTCATTGGTTTATGGCAACAGTCTCCAAACTCCAGTCTGAGGGCCAGATCCGGAGACCGCTGTTTCCCTCTGCCCAGTGACCGGCGCTTACCGTTCTGTAAGGGAAACGTGGGGAAAGCCGCAACTACAGCCCCCCAGTGTTGCTGCAGCCAGCCCCTTCCAGGTTCTGTTGTCCCAGCCAGCTGTGCACGTGGCATTCTGGGCAGGCACGGCTGGCTGCAGTGACCCTGGGGGGCTGTAGTCACGGCTTTCCCAGTGCATCCCGGTGGAACACAAAACGCCTGTTGCACCGGGGAGTCTTTACAGTGCTGCAGCGGTTCTCCAGTTTGGGGACTGTTGGTTTATGGCCTGGTGCGCATTACCTTGGAAAGTGTTTTCTACCAATGATGTGCTGGAGATGGCATTTCTACCAATGTTGCTCCAACGCATCATTGGTAGAAAATGGTTTTTAAGAAGAAACGTCTGTGAAAAGGAAAATGTAAGATCCCAGGACATCTCTAGGGCCCCTCCCTTTGGCTCCTGGGCCCCCTTTTTGACCCCTGACCTAGGTACAAATTACCCCCTGCACCGTCCTCTCATGGGCCCTGAATGAGCCTCAGAGCTACTGATTGCCAGTAATATTTCTCTTGATTTCAGCTATTCCTTCCCATTATGATGGTGAGATGCGTTTACATTTCCGTTCAAATAGATTCTATTCCTGTTGTATGGCACTCTCATTTGGAAGGAGGGCTTCATATTTAATCATTTCCTGTGCAATTGTAGAAGTCCCCTTTTCTTCTCTGAATCTGGCCATTGATCTGGTAAGTTGGTTATGTCAATAAATCACAAATTATCCCCCCCTTCTCTCCCCCTCTTTCAGGCTTTCCTTCTGAGATTTCTCATTAGCTGGCCACTGTTAAATGAATCTGTGCTGCTAAATAGTCACACACCAGGCTACAAAACCAGATGCAATAAAATGCAGAAAAAGACGAAAATTCTTTGTTGGGGGAGGGGAGCAGTATAGTGAAGTCAGTATTCACAATCTCTTGCCATAAGGTTCCTTCTACCAGACTAAAAAATAGGCTAGTACAGTGTATATGGCAACTGTGTAGCAGGTACCATCCCTTCCATATGCTTCAGTGTGAAGAAAGCTGTGGAAAGATGACAGCAGCATGATTGTTGTTTTTATTGCAGTTTTATTACCTTGCGTTTTTTAGATTGTTGCACGAATAGCTTTTATGTGTTCTTGGCATTGCAAGCCCGTTTTAGTAAGGAGAATGGCAAGATTAAAATCTTCAAAGAAATAAAACAAATAAACAATGCTTGCAAGTGGGACATAAGACACGTTGATGAGACACATTTTTGGAAGGTTCCCGCCAATCTCTCTATTTATAGCAGAAGGCTTTCAAAAATAAACCAACAATCCCACAGATTCTCACACACAGATACAGACAAATAGCTGACAAATTCGAGGGGAACCCTCTTCTACTCTCAGGGCGCAATCCTAACCAACTTTCCAGCACTGATCTAGCTGTGCCAATGGGGCATGTGCTGCATCCTGCAGTGGAATAGTAATCACGGAGGCCTCCTTAAGGTCAGGAAATGTTTGTTCCCTTACCTTGGGGCTACATTGCCCTCCCCCCTGTGCTAGAAAGTGGGTTAGGATTGCGCCCCCCAATGAGAGAACTAAAAGAGACCGTGGCCAAAAAGCTCTCATTTCCATGTATCTGAGCTAACACTAGAACTTCAGCTGTGTGAAGCTGCAATCCTAATCTCATTATTAACTATAATGGGGCTAACTTCTGAGCAGACATGCATAGGATTGGGCTCTGCTTTTCATCAGGTTGGCCACTGGTTTTGTGTTGGTTACTGATTGGTTGGGTGACCTGTACTGTTATATATTTAAATAAATCAATAAAGTTATTGAGGGTTAAACCAACCCTAGTGACGCCACTGCATGTGGGCTGTGCATATGAAGTTATAATTTATTCTGTGTGGTCTGGTACAGGAGAATGTCCATCATGGGGTTGACGCAAGCCCTATTGATTCCTCTGGAAGTTGAATTGGAGAAAATGAAAGGTACTTCTGTTCTTGCAAGAAAGCGGCAATTTTTTTTCCCTATTCTTCATTCCCTGGACACATCCAATCCTACTTGGATGTCCTCCTTGACCCTCTGAAGTGGATTTTCCAGGGCTGTGAGAAGGTAGAGGCAGTGAATTCCCATGGCAGAAACATCCTTCTGCAAATGCTAGGATTAGGACACCCCCAACTTGAAGGATGACATCCTGACATCAACATTCCTGGTTAACTCCTTTTGCTTAAAATTGGGGCTTTCACCTGAGTAAATTATGCGAGGGATCACAGCCTTTGTAAGCTGTTTCTATTTTTGTCATTCCTATTTTTGTTGGATGCTTTCCAAAGCTAAGGGGAGAAAAAAGGCAATTGACCAAAAGTGGACGTTTTTGAGACCATTCCCCGAAATGCCTGCTTGTTCATGTGCATGAAGCGGGATTAAATTATAAACCGCTTCACTGAGGCATAATTAGAACAGTACTCCTTAAACAAAAGACGGCACGACCTAGAAATGCAAAGTATTGGATCTAAGAGGCCGATACTCTGTCCTATGTTGGTCTGTGGCATAAAACCGATGAAAAAGGAACCGCTCGGCGAAATGGCTCAAAACCCACAGCCTCAATGCAGCAGACACAAAAGCTCATTGCAAAAGTACACCTGACACCGTGTGGGGTGGTTGTGCAGCTGTTTGTATTCTTTGTTGTTGGTTGGGAAAGAGTGCACCTGCATTTTACAGATGTTTTTAGGCTTCAGATCCCAAAAGCCAGGATCAAGGAGAGGAGAATGGGAAGAATGAATGGTTCCTTTCAGGGGCGTAGCTGACTGACGTGGTGGCCTGGAACACACCGGCCACTCCACCTGCCCCTCCCTCCAACCTGGAAGTAATTGCGGTGGCGTGATGATGTCACCACAATTACTTCTGGACTGCTGTGAAGGCGCCTACCTGCTGTGCCCGCTACCTCCGCAGTAGTGAGGCTGGCCTGAGAGCGCACCAAGAATCATTGTGGGGGCAGCATCAGAAGACCCAAAGCTGCCCAGGACCACCTGGCTCTATAGTGCTACATCACTGAGTCCGGTCTGCCTTTTCTCCATCCAACAGCCCGTTCAACCGGGTAGGTGAGGTGCCATCTTGTGAGGGCACAATCCTAACCTGGAGTGTCACAAACACATCATAAAGTGCATTTGAACCTCTCTCAGACTCAGGGGGGACAGCGCATATCCATGTACCAACCTCCCTGACTCAGAGAGTGGTGCAAATGCTCTTTACGGCATGTTTGCAACACTCCTGGGCTGGCCAAGTGACTTGTGCTGTCCTAACTCCAGATTAGGAACGTGCCCTCAGTGGCATTCCCATGGGGGAGGGGTGAAATGCTAAGTCTTGCAGAAGCCTGTGTAATGCTTTCAGGATCATTCGTTGTTCAGAGAGCTGGCTTGGAGGCTTTGCTCTCTGAGCCGCGAATGGCTCTGAAGGCGAAGGGAATGAGCCACATTATACAGGAGCTCAGGCTCCTGCAACACTTAGCATTTTGCCTCCCCTGTAGGAATGCCACTGCTATAACTTAAGACTGCTCACTCTCATTTGTGTAATGTACTGTGTGAATTTACAGTCCAGAAACAATTTTGACAGGTAACTGGAATTTACAAGGGCACCCCAAGCATATAGCAGTGCGCATATGAGCAAATGCTGTCCATGAGGTAGTCTGGTCCCAACGATAATGTGCACCTTGGCATGCCTGGAAACTAATAGGTAGCCCATCACAAAGTCAAATGATGACTCCTGATGATCAAGCCCTGCTACAAGCCAGGTTGTAGCATTTCCTACCAATCAAAATTCCCCAGCTCTTAAAAGTTAAAGAGTTAAATAACTCTTAAAGTTAGCCCCACACAAAACACACTGCAATAATCTAGCAATGGAGATGTATGCAAAATATGTGGATAAGCAACTCGCAGCTGTGGGGACTGAGAGTAGAATATAAATCAAATGAAGAAATAAATGAAAAAGGAAGCTGGTCGGAAGGATTTCTGCTTTTGGGTTTGGAGACTGGTCATAACTCCTCAGATACCATAATAAATAGGCTGATTAATCTGAGTAATAATTTCAGTAGAACTGTCCACATAAAAACCTATCTATTCTTCAGTATTTCCCTCTCTTTCACACATTCTATCCTTTTGGGTCATGTTTATTGGGCTAGAGTGAAACATTTTTTATTGCTTGAGAAGACCAGGAGATCATTCATTTCCTTCTGGGAATCTCCTCTTCTGCCTTACACAGACTTTTTAATAAAGCAGTGAAATAAAATTCTTTATTAATAAAATAAAGGCATTTGTAGTGCTATCTAACCTAATTCGAGAGTTATTACAAAAGTAATTATAAAAGGTATGCATGACTGTTGTCCCTACTTTGGTCGGTTGTTCCTAGGGATTTAGGATCCGATATATCTTTACTTGAAGGTCAATCCCAGGGCCCAGGAGAGGGGAATTCAGGGGGTACATTTTAGCTGGGCCTGGGGTCATGAAGGGGCCTGGGTACCAAAGGCTACCAATCCCATCTCCATCCTGGGCCCGATTTGCCCACCCCATCCCTGCCCTGTTTTGCCCCTCCTCTCCCTCTTTGCTTCCCCCTGCCCTGTTTTGCCCCTCCTCTCCCTCTTTGGGCCTAAAAGAAATGTATCACTGATGAATTTTATCAGTGAAATTAGAGGCCCTGGTAAGTCTTGATCATTTCAGAACAACAATCCAAGTAAAACTAGGATTGCAGCTTGATCCCTCTTTCCATGCAAGCCAGTCAAGAGCAGAACCAGAATTCTCCATTGTTTTCAATCAACATTCTCTGCAGGCAGCTACTATTTTGCCCAGGAGCAAAACTCACTTGGTGAAAATGGGGGAAAATTGCAACTAAGGACCCAAGTCTGGATTGGGACTACAGAGAGCCAGTGAAAAACTTGAAGGTTAAGAAGGTGGGTGCTGCTGGCATGGAAATGGGTGAGAAAACCCTTGCAACCTTCCTCGTAGCAAACCCTATGCATGTCTACTCGAAAGTAACTCCTGTTGAATTCAATAGGACTTACTCCCAGATAAGCGTGCAAAGGATCAGCGGTGTATCAATGTCATGTGACATCACTTCTGGGGGAGCAACGGGAGTGAGCAAGCACACTTGTAGCAGTGCCTGGGGCAAAATTGACCAAGCCGTGCCTGTGAGTGCCCAGGGGGCAGGTGCTCCCGCCACGTCCCACCTCGCACACTCACAGGAGCAGCTGGCACCTGAGGGCAAACGGCAGCTTTGGGGTGGTGCAAGGACAAGGCAGAAAGGTGGCGAAGATCTCTGCACCCCTTGAGCAGTCACTGCTGGTCCCAACAAACACCCTGCCTGCAGTGGGGTTGACTCACAGAGGTGCAACTACTTCTGGAGGAGTCATTACCTCTGAATGCCCTGGGACTGGGACTGACCTGGGACTCCACCTGCATCAGCAGGATCAGCCCACACACTGCCACCACTTTTGCGAGGAAACAAGAAGCCTGATGGAAATTAGTGGGCCTTGCTTTTCAGAAAGCGCAGTTGGGCCATCAAAGCGGGTCTCCAGGGAGCAGAGCAGAGTCCCCATGAGAAACAGAGTCATAATGTGAAACTCTGGAGCCCAAGGCATCACCTTGTGATGTCACTTCCAGGCTCGTCCTGGAAGAGCAGGCGGTGTTGGTGGCTTTGCACTCCCTTCCTTCTCCCTGTTCCTCCTCCTTGGTGGAAGTGGTGGTGGGGAAGCCTCCACAGGAGAAGGGTGCAAAGCTGCCAGCACCTCCTCCTCCGGGGAGAACCCAGAAGTGACTTCCTTGCATGTTTGCCCCCTGTCGGACAGAGCCATAATGGGCTCAAATTGCACCAGCGGCAGGCTGTCACAGGTCCCCGAGTGCCACCACCCTGCCTCCTGCATTGCCCAGCTACACCCCCCCCCCAGTCTGGAATGGCTCCACTTAGGGGCATAGATGCGGGGGAGGGACTGAGGGCAGGCAGGCAAGCAAAACAAATAAAAAGCACTCCGCTTTTTTCCCCACCCGCTGCACTCTGCCAGACACAGCACCTGCTGCACCTGCCTCCTCGCGGGGCAGCCTGCATATGCGGCTGCTCTTGGTGCGGCGCCCGGGGCAGGTGCCCCTCAGGCTCCACCCTAGTCACGCCACTGACTGGACTCACTCGCGCGGAGGAAACCGCCCCTGCCCCAAGTAAAGGGCGCGCCGCGGCTGGCAGCCAGCGAGCGCGGCGTTTTCACCTTCCCCAGCGCGGCGCGTAAACCCCGAAGCGGGGGGAGGAGGAGGAGGCACGCGCTGTGGCGGGCGCGCTTGGCTCCGGCCGGGCTCCTTTCCTCTCTAAGAATAACTCCGGCGCGGGCCTGTCCTTCGGGGGGGGGGCGGCGGCCGCACCCCCTGGGGGGCGGGGGGGGGGGGGAGCGCGGGAGGCCGAGGGAAAGCGACGCGATTACTTCAGAATTTATTTAAAGCGCGGCGGAAACCACTGCGGCCGCTGCCAGGGGAAGCCCCGGCGCGAGGCGCGCGACACACGCCTCCCGCGCCTCCGTCCTCACGTGCGAAGGGGCAGGAGCGCGGTCGCCTCCAGATGCTCGGCGCGGCCCCTTCGAGCGCGCGGGAGGGCCGGCGACACGGGCGGAGGGAGGGAGCCTCCCGGGGCAAACGGGCTCCTCGCCGGCCGAGCGCAGCCGCCACGCGCGTCCTGGCAGTCCCCCTGGCAGTCCGTCCTGGCAGTCCCGGGCATCCCTAGGCAGCGAGAGGTAACGTGGCCACGTAATTCGGGGAGGGGGGGAGAGAGAGAGAGAGAGAGAGAGAGAGAGGAAGGGGTTCTGAGAAGTCGACGCCCACTCGCGGCGCGGGGGGCAGAGGGAGCTCGCCCAGGTTGCCAGGCTTGGCCCCGCATGGACGAAGGCGGCGGGGGTGGCGGGAAAGGCTGCGCGGGGGGGGCCATCTGGGCCGGAGCACATCCCCGAGTCTCTCCTCCTGTGACCTCAATTCGCCCCCGTCCTCCCGCCCCCCAATTCAGCCCGATGGTGCCTTTCACGACAGCGTCATCCCACCCACGGACGTGGGGCTCGGGGCTGCCCGACCGGCCTCGGCAGTGGGGCGACGGGGCCGGAGCAGCAGCTGTCACGCCGCGAAGTTTAATTCCAAGACAGGCGACGTCCGCGCCCGGCCCTGCGCCCCTCCCTCGCTCGCCTAATCCTCCCGCCCGGCGCGCAAAAGGGGCGGCTGGAGCTTTAAGAGCCGCCTCCCCCCCCGCCTCCTCGCGATGGTCTCACCCGCCTCGGCTTCCCCGAGCCCCGGCTGCAACATGCCATTTTTCCCGCGGACGCGGCCCCGGCGCGGCGGCTGACGGCGTGGCCGGGGACGATGCGGAGGGGCCGCTGCGCGGCTGCCGCGGCCGGCCGGAGGGGGCTGCCTGGGCTCGGGCGGGCTGCCCTGGGCGGGAGCGGCGGCGTCGCCGGCAGCCTCGCGCGGGAGGCGAGTTGAGCAGCGCCCGGCGGAGGGAGAGGCTGCGGCTGGCTGGCTGGCCGGCCCCGATTCCCTGAAGACGCCGAGCGGCGAGCCAGGCAAGAGGTAGGGGGACCTGCCCGCCCGTCCGCCCGCCCGCCCGCCGGCCGGCCCGCCGGCGAGGCTTGCACTGCACAGAGAGCGGGAGGGATGCGGGGCGCCTGCCTGCCTGCCTGCCTGCCTCGGGCGATTTTCTGCGCGCAGCGAGGCAACTTCTTCGGGCTGGGGCTCGCCAGCCGCGGCTGGGTTCCGAGCGCTGGACCAGCCGGGCTAGAAGCCAGGCGCGGCTCTCGGGGTGCGGGGAGGATTTCCTCCTGCCCGCGAGGGAGAGGCAGGCGAGATGCGGGCGCTGCGCTTCCCCCCTCCCCGTGTATATGTATTTTTTTTTTCCAAAAGGTGAGATCACAGCTGGCTGGGAAGACCCGCAGGGAGGAAGGGGTTAAGTAGGAGGAGGAAGATGCAGGCAGCGCGAGTCAGACAATGGCAAGGAGTCTCCTCCTGGACTTGCTCTCCAGGGGTGAAGTGAGGTGTCGCTCACCACAGCTGGAGGGCAACAACAGAAGCCCCATGGGAAGCATTTCCAGCCCAGCACCTCTGGGCGTGCCGGTGGGGGTTTCAGTGGCATCCTAGAGGAGCAGGGTGAAGTCTTCCCGCTGATGTCACAGCAAGCACAGAGCAGGATTGTGCGCTGATGTTGCCCAAAGTCAGCAGTCATGGGGAGATGAAAGTGGACCTCTTCAAGGTGAGGTGGAGGGCCCCTTTGTCCCATGCCCAGGCGGGCTCACAGGGCTCTTCCCGCCTCCCCACTGAAGGGGATAATGGCTGTGACCAAGTGCCGGGGCATGGACCCAGCTGGGCTTTCACCTGAGACGCCCGTTCCTGAGAGCAGGCAAGGAGGTAGTGGGCGGGGTCCCAGGGGAAAGGGGAGCCAGCAGTTTTGCCCTGATGAGGAGCTGAGATTCAAACCACCTGGAGCAGTGCTCTGCAGGACTGATGGAGGCTGTCTTTGGCGGAACGAAGACAACCCCAGTTCAGGCTGGTGTGGGGCGCTCTTGGGAAGGAGCTTTCTCCAAGGGCAACCCGCAAGTCGTTGGAAAGGAGAGAACTTGCTTTCATTCGGACTCGCTCCAGTGCACCTGGAATTCTGCAAGAATCCGACCTGTCGAGTCCGTGACACAAATTACCATTACGAATGGCAGGCATTGCACACCTCGGTCGGTCTAAAAAAGTACAGGTTTCTTTTTATTTTACACCAGTGGAAACAGAATTGTTGTAGTGAAAAAGGACTCCCCTCTGTGGTGCTTTCAGTGGGCATAGGAATCTGAGGAGAGGAGAGGAGAGGAGAGGAGAGGGCCCCTGGCTGCATGGCAGAACAGCTGCTTTGTGTGCAGAAAATCCTGGCTTTGGTCTCTGGCGTCTGCAGTTAAATTTGAAAAGCATCTTAGATTGCAGGTCAGGAAAGGGCTTCGGCTGAGACGTTGGCGCTTCCAGTCCAAGGAGACGGTGCTGGACGAGAGCCGCCATTGTCAACCTATTGCCATCTAACGGCACACTGAGAAGATGCTAAAATTGTCCAGGCACACCATGCAGCTGGGGGGGGGGCGGCTCACATTGCCCCGGGGCCCTGGCAAAAAAAAACCCCCCCCCCCCACAAAGTCCCATGGCACGCATGCGGGCCATTTGTGGCCTGGACTGGAAAAGGCTGAGGGGTGGTGGTGGCACAGAAGTGCCGGAGGAAAGGAGAGCCTTGGCCTAGCAGTGATGGCGAACCTATGACACGTGTGTCAAAGGTGGCACACCACAATGTTTGGGGTGACACACCAGTGTTCACCAACACCTCACAAAAATTGAGTTTATTTTACTCATTTTTCATTTTTTGCCAGTATTTGATGTTTCTTTATAGAATACGTAGCACCACACCTGACTGGACTGTATTTTTTGTGTAAATAAATGAATATAAATAACTGTTTCTCTTTTGTTTGGGAGGGGGATTGACACGCCAGCAGAGTCAAGTTAAACACTTTCCAAAGTTTTGACACACCGAGCCCAAAAGGTTTGCCATCGCTGAGAAAGAGTGGAGCCATGTCAGCAGGCGGAGGTTGATGCTTCCCGCTGATCTGTTGTCTGAGGCTCATGGGCGGAGCCCTGTGGCTTGATTTGGTTTAGGTTACTGATTTTGCCTCATATTGTAAACATACAGTAGGTCAAATAACCGCTTATCTCCTGTATTTGTTTGTGTCTTAGTAGACAAATTCCAGATTTGCTTCTTTACTTAAAAGTAAGTCCCACTGAACTCAGTGGAGCTTCTCACTTTGGAGGAGGCTGGCATTGGACTTCAGCCTTGGGGCCCAATCCAGAGGCCCTTATTGCCGGCGGTACGTGTGACCTGCTGGCTAAGAGTGTCACGAATATGCCAGTGCCGAGCGGGAGGCTGGCTGGTACTCCAGCGGCACCGGCCAATGCTAAGGAGATTTGGGGCAGGGGGAGGCGGGGAGTGGGTGGGGAGAGGGGAGGACCAGGTCCGCGAGGAGGGCGGGGACGGTGGCAGCTTCTGGAGCCAGGTGGCCTGATAGGGCCCTTCTCAATTCTGTGCCCATTCAAACATGAGCGCCAAGCCCGAGGAGACCCCTTGCCAAGAGGTGGTAGTAAAATGATTTCAGCCCAGTAATTGCCGAACACTTTCTTT
Organism: Lerista edwardsae; assembly: GCA_029204185.1. Classification (NCBI taxonomy): domain Eukaryota; kingdom Metazoa; phylum Chordata; class Lepidosauria; order Squamata; family Scincidae; genus Lerista; species Lerista edwardsae. Next base: position 6,456,086 of record JAJKFI010011864.1, on the reverse strand, counting down.
TATCATCTTTTCCCACTGTTGTCCTCTCAAGATTTTGTAAGGCAAGGTTCCTGTTGGGTTTGTGATCTTTGGTGCAAGCGCGTAACTCAATTACCTCTATCTACACCTCCTGCTGAATTTTAGGCTTGGTAATTAATAAGAGATTATTATGCCTTGGAGACTCCTCTTCTGCAGGAAAAACAGGAAGCATGTGGCGTTCTGCGTTGCTGACACCCCTTTTGTTTTCTTTATTTCTAAATATTTGAGGCTCTATAAAAATGCTTAATGTGATGATCTATGTATTCCTTTCCCTCCCTCCTCCCCCAGGACATGTATTAAATTATATTTGAAGAACTTTGTGAAGTTCAAATAAATCAGAGGCATGACTAACTCAAATGACAGAAGTCATTTTAAAACCGGGGGGAATAATTCATTCCTTATTGTAAATGACAAAACTTTCATTTTAATGGAGTGAGACTATGACTTTTTTTTTTAAAGGGGGGATTTGGGTATTCAACAGGTGTTTTTTTTTTAATCTGTTCTATCTTTCTCTTTTAAATGGGCCTTTTTCAAAGTGAAGAAAAGAGGAAAAAAATCCAAGAATTCTTCTAATAAAAGATCACTGCCATTCAGAGTCTGGTCTTTTGAGATCCAGCAGTGGTCTGTGATGGGGGTCTCCAAAGTACCGCCTGGCGTCCAAATCCAACCCACTACAAGATTTTATCAGGCCCACAGCAACTTCAAATATTTGACTTTTTTACTCATTATATGCCATTTCTCAGTTTGAGCATGGCATTGTTTCTTTGTAAATGTCACATTTCGCTTTTGTCCTGAATCATATCATGCTGATCACTCACACACACACACACACACACACACACACACACACACACACACACACAAATCCAAGTCAAACTTACTCATTTAAATTTCATTAATTTATAAAACAGATCTTTTTGGCCCACGAAAATCTATAAAATATACGATGTAGTCCTTATATTGAAAGGGCTGGAGACCCCTGGCCTATGATGACAGAGGTTAGCTAGTGGTAATGGGGCCTGATTTAAGCATGGCATGACAAGTACTTGAGCACATAAGTGCCTTGTGCACTTGTTGCCGTATAACTACTTTCTACATGTGAGATAGCAATTATCATCATCTACGCAGTGTGCCTGGGCCACTAGTCACTGCTTTCTATGGCCCTTCCGCATGCTTTTCGGGTGGCATTGCAGCGCTGAAATTGGTCCCCTGCTGAAGTTCCTGCCCCTAAGCATCATTGGAGGCTTCCCTGGCTTTTGGGTCCTTGGAGATCTCTGCCATCCGGTGCGACGTCACTCCAGAATGTTTCCATTGGTAGAGTGGCGCAGAAAGCAATTAAGTATTTCTTGTGGGATTGTAACCATGGCGAGAGTCTTCAAAGTTGCTCATTAGTGGCAAATGAAAAGTTAATCGGAAAAGGCACGCAAGGCACAGAACCAGATTCGCTCTGCTCGCCCCACTGACTTACAGCCCACAGAGATCCCGACTGCAGCAGCAGGTGCTATGCTTGCTGTGTTGGCGCAGCCCCAAAGCCCCCAAACCAAAGTTTGCTGGCCTAACTGTGCTGGCCTAACCCCAGGTTAGGATTGCACCCTCAGTGTAGAGGGCCGTGCAATAAGAGTGCAAAGAGGTTGGCTCAAATCCTGCGTCCTCACGGCTGTGTGTTTCTAGACATCAAATGTGCAGCTGGACTCTGGGCCAAGTGCTTATTTTGAGAGTGGTTGGTGTGTGGGCAGGCTGCAGGAGTGCTAACCTGTGCACTGTGGTGCATGCGACAAAGCCAGCTCAACATCTTCTGCCAAGCCTGTCTTGCTGTGTGTTTAATCTGCCATGGCTCATTCACAAGCGCAGGTCATTGCCTGGTGCTGCTGTCAGCAAGGGATTGTGGATGAGTGCGTGAGCTGCCCTAATTGGTCAAAGTATTGAGAGTGCGACTGGCCACAGACATTGTGATGGAGCCAAAGGCGTCGTCCTTCCAGGTAAAGGAACCCTTTGGCTCCAACCCGCTGAACATGTATCTGTTATTCTGTGCCTTCTAATGAACAAGCAATGCAGAAGGGCCTTAATGTGGAAGCCATTAAATCTTTATGTACATGTTCATCAGGCAAATAATTGCTTGTGTAAGTGGACTGTAGACGTAGAACACAACAGAGAGAGTTTCTTATCTCTTAGTGTCACCTTGTCCCCAGTGTTGTGCCAGTGGATTCAGTTCACATGTTTGACTGTCCATCAATTGCACATTAATCAAATTATGGCTGTGCATGTGTGCATCTGACCTAGGTCTGTGGGGGGGGGCATTATTGCAAATACACACATGAGATCTGCGGCCATACCGTAGCCACAGTGTTTCCACAGTGTTTGGGTGGCAGCTTTAAAATTGCAGTAGGTGTATCCCTCCTACTAACAAAACTGTTCATTTCTATGAGTTCCAATGTTTTTTTAAGTTAGTCTTCTTAAGCAGGATTGAATTTCTTAGATATTGATCAGAAATGGTTATTGAGAAATGTCTAACAGTGTTCTAGATTGGTGAAATTACCTTCTGCTGCATGGGGCCAGGAATCGCAAAGAGGTTGTAGTAATTGTGACGTTAATTGCTTTTTCAAAAGCCACCCTTGAGCTAGATTATAACCATCTTTGAATAAAGTTAGCTTCCCCCCTTTTTTCCCTGATGATTTCTGAGATAGGAATTGCAGAGCAGGCAGTCAGCTTTCTTCATGGGGAAGATCACCTATGCGGAAGGCGAACTGCCAAGAAGTGTAGACGAATGTGATATTCTTGTGGTAGTCTGCCCTTCCGGAAGAGGGTTGAGGTTGGGCTCTGCTATAGAAATAAGCTTTAGGAAGAACTAGCCTTGGCAATTAATGGTAGCTATGGGCATCAGGGCAAGAGGCAGAGGATGGCGTGCAGAATAGTGAGGGGGTGGATGAAGGTCAGATAAAAGAGTCTAAATTTAAAAAGGAAATCTTTGACATGATTACAAAGGACACTGTCTGTGTCAATCTGGAAGAAGCCTTTAAATATCCATCTCCGCTGAAACAGAAGCAAGCTCAGAAACTGTGAAATGTTTCCGTTTTTCTCCTAGCTGCCGAGCGGCCTTTGGGCTAAGGGTGAAAATGTACAATCTGAGCTAAAAGGAAGTGTAATAATTAGGGATGGTTTTTCGGTGATCAACACAGAACGCTAAATAATGAGAATTTCTACTGAAAACGCGACATAAAACAAAATTTAGGTCAAAACACACACAAAAAAACACCGCTTTTGCTTATTTTTGACAGTTTGACCCAAATTTAGATCAATTTCACAAAAATAACCCCATTTTGGTTTATTTTTGACACAGAGTGCAATCCTAACCTGGAGTTAGGTTGGCATATGCTAAACCAGCAAAGGGGCCATCATAAAGCGCTTTTGGACCACTCTTGGAGTCAGGGAGGATGGTGCATGTCTGTGTGCCGGTCTCTCTGACTCTGAGGGTGGTCCAAACATACTTTACGGTGTCCCTCATGCCAGTCAAACTTTGCTGGCTTAGTTTATAGCAGCCTAACTCAGTTTAGGATTGCACCCACAGTTTTGAGGAATCCACAAATAGTTTTCAGTAAGAGATCAGGAGCAGGAGTGGCAGAAACAGGAGGAAGCTTGCTTAAATTTGCACGAATATGCATGTTCATAGTTCACAGTGCATGCTGGGGCGACTTTAATGGAATGTGGAAGTAGTAAGCAGCAGTTTCTTGACACTCCAAGCAGCAACCAGGGTGCAGCTTGGGAAGTTTTGAGCAGGTTATTTCAGGCTGGGGTGTGTATGTGTGTCAGTAATTGCTTGCCTTTGTAGGCAACCCTTATTCACCCTTATTGATTGTGCTATTTGTACAATTTGCAATAAAAAATTGGATAAAAACACTGAATACTGCAATTTTCTATTTTAATCAAGAAATTTTGGGGAAAAAGATCACCCCAGAAACCCCACCCCTATTAATAATGCAGCACGTGAGCTATAAAAATACGTCTGGATGCTGTTGTACTTGAATAGGGTCTTCTTGTGTTCTTTCGTTTCAAGACATGATGTGCGAGGTGATGCCGACGATCAACGAGGACACCCCGATGAGTCAACGGGGGTCCCAGAGCAGTGGGTCAGACTCGGATTCTCACTTTGAGCAACTGATGGTGAACATGCTGGATGAAAGGGACCGTCTCCTCGACACTCTGCGGGAGACCCAGGAAAGTCTGTCTCTGGCACAGCAACGGCTCCAGGATGTCATCTACGATCGAGATTCTCTTCAGCGACAACTCAATTCTGCACTGCCCCAGGTATGTCATGTATCAATACCTCCCCTGCAAAATGAAGCACTTCTCAGCATGATCTCGGTGCATCATGTACACGCTCCTTGCAAAGCTTACCTTGTTTCCAAGGAGAGAAGCTGCAAGCTGTTTTTACCTTTTTAAAATTAGTACATGCCCTGACCATTGTATTTAAGTGATGGGACTTGGTTCCTCTTGGTTGCCCGAGAGGAGGAACAGGCCTAGCAGGGGGCAGAGACAACAACAGACTTTGCCACCATCTCCTATGGTGCCTTCAAGGCCTAGAGGGGCCTCTTTGGCTCGGCACCTGCTCAAAACCGAGCACAGAGCTAAGGAGACCCGTTGGGGCCACCAGGGCCTTACACGGAGTAAAGGAAGAAATGGTCCCTTCCCCCAAGGAGGCTCTGGTATGTATACACCTCTGGGACACTGGAGAATGGGAAGAGCTGAGGCTGGCACATCATCGGGGAAGGGGGCAGCATGTAGCTTGCTGCCTCAGGTGTCCAGAAGTCTTTTCTGGGCTATGTAGCAGCTGAGGTGTATGTCTGGGCCAACCTTAGAGCAGTTGTGCCAACTTGGGCTCCGAGTGGCGAGTGAAGTGTCTGCAGCTGCGACTGGTACCTCACTTTGCAGCTGATGCTCGTGCATGGAATTTTCCATCCAGAGGCATCACAAGCAGCGGTCAGAGTGTTGCTGCTGGGTGGGTCTGAGTGGCTTGAAATTTCCTGCCAAAGCTGTTGGGTGTGTGTGTGTGACACGGCTCTTGGGTACCTTTCTGCTGCCACTCATCCTGGTGAGTAGGAGGCTCTGTGGGGGTGGGCCCCCCCCCAAATTTTGCATTGGGCCCACAGCTCCGAAGGCTGGCCCGTGTGTGTGTGTGTGTGTGTGTGTGTGTGTGTGTGTGTTTAAAATCCAAATCAAGACTGCAGCCAAGGCAAGGAGTTAAAAGGACACCAGTTTGGAGTGGGCCCTCATGACTGCTACTGAATTCAGAAACAACCTAAGCACATCAAGGCTTTCCCCTAACCAAATAAGTTGCACACTTTGCTTAAAAAAAAAAAGCGAGCTGCATCACAAAAGCTTCTCATCCAGAGCACAGCCGTTGCCTTCTCTTTGATAGTCACTTCTCAAACTAGGTACACATCAGGGACGTTTGATGAAACCGGGAGTGCGTGATAAGTAAGTAAGTGAAGGCCCACTGCTACGTTAATGGGGTTAACGGCTGGCCATTACGCCCAGCATGAAGGAAGTGGGAGGAAGTTGCGTAAATCTTGATTCGGTTTAGTCACAAAACATTCCTCCCAGAAAACATGCAGAGAGTGACTTTTTAACATAATATTTTTAGCTGTTCTTGCCCACAGACTGAGTCAATGATTCTCAACATATATCACACCAAAAATATTGGCCAGATTTTGGCCCATATGGCCATGACAATATTGGTTTTCTTTTCCAATGCAAAGCTATTTTGGAAAATGGCTCAAAATGGCTTACAAACTATTCAGAACTTTCAAAAAATCAGAACACAATGGGGCAGCCCAATCCTAACTAACGTTCTGTGCTGCGATGCAGTGGTGCTGTCCCCAGGGTGGGAAGAGAGCCTGCTAGAGGTCTCCCCAAGGGAAGAGGACGTTTGTCCCCTTCTCCACGGTAAGCCCCAACAATGACTATGGGGCTACTTGGGCCTGCACCCACAAAACCGCTGGCGCACGTCTGAGCAGCTTCTTGTCCAGGAAGCACAGGAAGAGGGGTAGGATACGGTGGGGTAGGATACTGGTGCTGCTGATCCCGGCCCCTCCTGAGACCGATCCACCCCTCTCTCATACCATAGGCTCTGTGTATTGTAAACATGATGTAAAGCACACTTACGGCACCCGGCGAGGCGGGAGTGCCCGCACTGCCACTCAGCATGGATGGTATGACTGGCTGGGGCTATAGCAGCACTGGCCATCGATGGGGCTTGTTGGCGTGTGGGGGGAGGCAGGGAATCCCAACGTGGGGCTGCTTGAGTCTTTGCTGGCCAAATAGCTGGTGGAGACCCCAGGAGTCCCATTGTGGGGCCCACGCCTTTCCTCAGGGGAAGGGGACAGACATCTAAATCTAGTAGGCCACAACCTGATTGGCCCAATGTAGTCATATCTGGTGCTATGCAATTGTTCTTGGGAGTTCTGCATTATGTCAGAATTAGCGAACACTTGAACTTTAGCAGGGAGGGTAGTATAGCTCATGACACACACACCCTGCCCCGCTTTGCTTCTAGTTGATCACAAAAGCCTGTTTTTAACCTTCTTTAAGTAACATGTGAGACGACAAACGTTCCAAGATTGCCGTTCTGGTAGAGTAGCTGCTGTGAATATAAATGGCTAATGGAAGACACTGTACGTGAGGTGTCATTTGGGATGGGTATGATCTCTTCCTTACACAGAGTGACTTAATGCATGCATAGTCTGGACGCAGCCATCTGAGAAAGCAAAGAGGACAAATTTGTGTCCTCTTCTGTGTTACCGGAGTGAATTTTTTGAAGGTGGTAGTATTGGCCTTAAGTGAACTGGCATCAGGCAAGGGTGCACTTTGTTCCACCTTCCTTTGATTTTAGTGATTTGCAAAGCACAAGATCTAAGTCCTGAGGGATATCAGAACTTAATGCCCAACTGAAGGCACATACAGCGGGTTGAGACTGGGTAGCGATCTGCACAAAGAGAAGCTTCTAGGAATTAAATCCGAGCTGCTCTCTGCTATCATGTTGATAATGGTCCAGATTCATCTGATTTGCCTTTCATGTCAGGGATTGGGTTTCCTTGGAAGCTTGTTGGCATTCCATGCCGACAAGATTGGTGATGATGGATCACCTTATTAAAGGCGGCTTTTTGCCTTTTATTTACCCAACTTCCTCTGCCGTGTGCAGCTACATAAGCGGGGTTCAGCATGCCCACCGCGTACAGCAGTTGTGCAGGGTCTCAGCTCTTGGCTTGCCCCTTGTACGAACTGACCACATGCTCTGCAGAAAGCACCTGAGAATTCTTTGCTGCGGACAGGAGTGCCTTGGAAAGCAAGTGGAGTCTCATAGACACTTTAGCCTGGACTAACCCATTTAGCTGTGTGTGTGTAAGCTTTCACACACTTGGGTCCACATTGTCAGATCCGGGGTGAAATCCTGCTCCCCTGGAAGTTGTTGTTCACATAGAGTTAGAAACTGCAAAGAACTTCCTGAAATTTAGGAGGCTTGAAGAATAACCCCTACAGCTGTGTTTCTAGAGAGGCATTAATTTTGTCCCTTAATGGACTTTCACTTTCTTCCTAAATACACTCTTAGCAATAAATCTCATTGATTTTTTAACAGGAATTTACTTTGGAATATGTGCATTCGCTAACCTATTGGAAGGGAGGTGATGTTATGTTAGAGTGCATCTTACAAAGGAATGAAGAAGGGAGTCAAAATAGACAAATTCCACTGGAATAAAAAAGGAACTTCACTCGGGTATTTAGCTGTAAGAGAATCCACCCTTTTCTTTTTCAGACTGCAAGCCTGTGGGAGAGTTGGGGGGGGGGGGGGGGGAGGGGCGGGTAAGAAGGAAATAGTCGGGGAGGAAAATGTAATGACCTTGCTCTATTGAACCAGGACATGCCATTTGATCAATATGAAGCTTTAATTGGGCTGTGTTAAGGAAATTTGCAATAGTCTTACATTTTCCTCATTACTGTTAAGCAATAATGATTTTGCTGATTCAGGGAAAGGACGTGTAATCTGGCCAGAAAAGAATTTGTTGCTTTAATAACACGAAAGCCACATATTCAGTGGCCTCCCATTCTTTCCTCCTTTCTTATCTGTCCCCTTGCTGCATTGATTTGACACTCCAAGTATACCAGGAATACCTCCTCGTATCTGTCGGAGAAACTGAGAGAAATGTCAATCAGGAAAATCTGGGCACCTTTGCAAAACGGGTCTTTACTTGTTTCTAGAAGCCCCTTGCTGCAAAATTCTGTACGGGGGCAGAAAGAAACCTGCTGATTGTGACCTGCTTTGGGTTTCTTCAAGGAAGAAAATGGGACACAGTGACAAAATTCCAGTTCAGGGTTGCTACGATATTCTGTCCTTGTAACCACCTTTTAAAGATGCAAATCCGAAATGGGTTAGAAACTGACTGAAGGTGTGTGGTCTGCTACAGTGGAAACTTGAGATGTGAAGCGGATCCAGATCTTTGGCAACCCCTGATTGATGCCTGAGCTTTGAGGGGTGACATGACATCTTTTCAGACAACATGCATGGTTGAATGAATGTGCAGAGTTGGAAAGGCCGGCCATGCCACCAACGGAGGCATCTGCATTTGAGCACCCGTGTAGAGCCTAAAATGTACAACAGGATGCGCGCAGCAATCTCTCCATGCAGTTGGGAGCCTGCAAGCACATGGGGATCTATTCACACCTTCAAATGAATGCTTGTAGGTCAAGCAGTGGAGCCTGTGGCCACATCCCATGTTCCCCCCCACCCCCAGTATGCATTCCTTCTACTCTGTATGTTGGCTCAAAAACACTGAAGACTTGCGCTTTGGGTTGTGGGCTCTCAACAATGCACAAACACATTGCTTTAAATCCCTTGACGCAGTGAGAGAAGAGGCAGTGCTCATTACTCCCACACCATCCATGCGCCGTCATCTGTTGGCTTCCCCTGTCTCTGTGTGACACACTTGGCGCCATACTCACTACACCAGGTGCGAGAAGGGAGGCGGATGACTGCTGGGGGAGGCCGGAGCCAGGGAACGTGGAACTGCCTCTTCGCCTACTTGATGTGGGGATTCAAAGCTACCCACACGTTCTCTGGTTGCGACCTGGCAGATCTCTTAGAGCAGCTATTTTCCCACCGTTTTCATCTCGCGTCACATGGACAAGGCACTCAAATGTTCAGGGCACACCATCCGTTTTTTGATAGTTGACGAGGCTTACCATGCTGCGGGTGGGTGGGTGGGCGGCTTGCATCCCCAATGGCCCTACACATATATTACCCTTCCCCAAACTGCCATGTCACACCTGGGGACCATTTGCGGCATGTTGGTTGTGCCAAGATTGCTGTCTTGGAGCCTTTTGCTTTTCTATCCAATCCCTCAGTCCGTGTCTTTAACACTTGAGCCCTTTCAAACTTGGGTAGATGGGGAAACAGGAGTGTAAAGGCCAGCTACACCTGTGTTTGCCCCACATTTGGGGCTTTTCTGCCGAGCCATATTCTGAACCTGGGGGAATGACAAGGTATGGCCCTGGATGAAATCATCAGGGGTGGGGGAGCTGCTAACCAATCGTGTTTCTTCTTTCCTCGGCTACTGATTGAGGGCGCAATCCTAACTTGCGCTGAACCTGTATCCAGCGCAAGTTAGGAGGCCCATGGAGCCTACCCGGGGCAGAGTCACATTCAACCGCATCCCGGCCCCACCCATCAGCCTGCCCACCCCCCGCCCATTTTCCTGCTCACTCTCACTCCTCCCAGAGCCGCCCTTGTGCCAGCCAAGCACTCCAGCAGAGCTCTTGGGCTGACACTGCTTTTAGCGTTGTCCTGAGAGCTCTGGCGCCAACGCGGGTGCTGGTTGGCGCCCCCACATTGGCACTAGTGCTGTAGTGCTGACACAACAAGATTGCATTGGTGCTATGTCCGATACAGGATTGCGCCCTGAATTGCCTGGAAAGGGGTCTAGCTACCCTCCATCTTGGGGAAGTCCGGTTTCTCTTGTCCCTCCCTGTAGCCCTCGCTCAACAGGGTCTCCACAGCTGCGATTGTAGCCAAGGCTGACAGCATTCGGCAGAATTTCCAGAAGCCGTGAAGGACCTTTCCTGGGGTGAGGTGGAACCTGGTGGGTGGGAGGAAAAGGTGTGACGCAAATTTGGCGATTCTGATTTTGCAAAGCTGCCTTCTGGTTTGTTCCAAAAACAATCTACTGAAACGTGTTTCTACATTTTGAAGGGTAGGTTTGTAGTCAGAATTTTTCAGTGACTGTCGTCTGGCTCATTGAGACTTAGTTGTAATGCCAGGGGGTTCTCCAGCATTGTCCATTAGCTTTCCAGACTCTTGAGGAGCCTCTTGACATTTTCTCCTGCATTTCATTGGCATCTAACATGTCCTCTAAGATAAGATTTTAATCACTTCTTCATGGGTATGTACTTCAGGTTCTCATTAGAGTGAGTATTTTGAACAAAAGAAAAAATGCATAACAAGGAATCCTAGCCTGGCCCAGCAGATCAGAACTGTACAACTGCCTGCTGTTTTACTGGGGGTGGGGAGGGAAAGGATGGGGGACGGGCTTAAAACATGCATGTGATTCTAAAAGGGAAAAGACAGCCAAAACGAAGCTTCCGAGGTGGTTGTGCTCAACTTTTTAAGATGGCTGCTCCAAGCTCTTCACGACCCCCTGAAAATTGGTTGATGACCCCTTTGGGGGTCCTTACCCCCAGGTTGGGAACCACTGGTTTAGATTCAGTTGTGTGCTGCTGCATGTGTGTGCATGCTTTGTAATCATTTGATTTATCCTTTTTCCCAGTAGCCATGCCCAAGGCAAGCTACATGTATTGCCCTCTAGAATGCAGTAGGAGACATAAATATCTGGCAGAAATCATTTGGGGCAAGATTGCTGGCAGCAGGGACAGTGCGGTCTGAATTCTGCTTCATAAACATCCCTATCAGTTACTTTAACTTAAACCAGACACATTAATGGGCACAAACTATTTGATGGCTCATTATCTCTAAGCCTGTAAAGACACACGACTTAAATGGAGATAAAAATAAATCCAGACCGGTCAACAGCATCGTGCTTGTTGCCACTAAAATAAGTTGCCTTTGAGGAGGGAGGAGAAGAGGGAAGAAGAAAAAAAGCCTTAGGGATGACATGCAGGTGCCTGGTAAAAGGTGAGCAATCGTTACTTTAGGGCAAGGAGAGAGCTAAGAAGAAGGTTTTATCTGCCAGAGATGAACGGCTCTGTCGTCTGAGTCCAAATAAGAAGCAACCAGAGGCATAGCTAAAGAAGTGCAAGGGGGTGCAACTGCACTGGGCAACAAGCTTTAGGCGGGCGACAAGCTGAGCTTGACACTAGTGGCCCAAATGGTGAAAACCTTGGTATGTGTGAATAACACCAGCATGTTATATATCATTGGAAAGGTCATTTACTGCAAAAATGCAATGAAACAAACCAGAGTGTAATATCTTTATCCAAAGTTATGGCCAAAAAACCAAAGAAAACAAAGATACAACCATGACGTCACTTTCTGTTGTGATGTCACTTCTGGGGCAACATTTTGCCCCCTGCACTGGGCTACACTTTCATTAGCTACGCCTCTGGATTGGGGTGAAGAGGGTGGCCACTGAATTCACGTTGCTATGGGAAGGCAGCATAAGAAGACACCGAGCGCACTTCCTGAATATAGTATTCTCTTGAAAGGGAAAGAGAAAAGATGCTAATGAGGGCTGTGGTTTTCATAAAGAAGAGAGGATAATTACCTAATGGATTCCTGAGCTTTGCAAAAGGCAAGGAGGAGGGTACAGAACCAAAGACTGCCACAGATGCTCAAGGTAACCATGTGAGGAAGAGGTCAAATAGCAAGAACTTTGACTGCGCACTCATTGGGGAATGGAAGTGCTTTTATGCTTCTCCTGTATCATGCTGTAAAGAATACGTCTCTACGTTTGCTGATTTCCTTAATGAGTTATTCTGAACCTCCCAATTGGGCGGTTAGTTCTTGAGTTTGCTTTCTTATCTTGCCACATTATTGTTTGCACAATATTTTCCCGTTCCTGGATGTCTTGACAAGCGATTCCCACCATTAATGAGTGTGATAAGCGGACATATGTCCCACATCATGTGCCTACTTGGTGTAAACGTGGTGGATAGTCTGATCCCCTTCGTAAATTCACCCTGTTGCATATTTCTCCTCAATTAACCGAATTAACTTTCTAATTAATTCCAGGGTCGTAAGCCAGTTTTCCTTTCTCTTAAGCAAAGTTTGAAGCAACAGTGAAGTAGGTGCTAAATAGGTGCTAAGATGGCAATTACCTATAACGGAATTGATTTTAGGGCCTAATCACACAATGTTGCTAGATGGGGGTGAGCTTTCTTTTCAAATAGGAAAATGTGCCCACAAAACTTGGTGAAACCCTACAACAGGAGAGTAGGGAGTTTGTACTTCTCCGGATTGATCAATGCACAGTTGGTTGGGATCAAAACAATGGTGGACGCAAAATACTAATACCTCACTACCCCCTGTTATGGTTTCACAAAGTTCTGCAGGGGGATTTTCTTGCTATTTGAAAAGAAATAGTGACACTGTGCAATTGGGCACATGTCTAGTTTGGCCCTTATGTTCCTTGCAGCTAGTCTTCTGTAGCCTGTATAAATCTTCAAGTTATATTTATATTTTTTAAAGTCTATGACTTCATATGATAAGGGCCCCATTATGAAGCATGCTCTAAAAGTTCTCACAATTTTTAGCAGACCTGATCTTACGTTGTCATTATATAATATGTAATTTTGCATGTGTCAATTTAGCTTTACAATAAAATGATGGTACAAGGAGTTAGGATTCCTGCTCATGTAGGCATTGTACTTGCTCTGTCTGTTTCCTAGAGGAAGGGAGCCATGCTTCCATAGTGAATGGAACCCCCAAGGGATAGTGAAATTGGTGCTAGGTCTAGGTATGTCTGCGTCATACATCATCTGACCGCTAGGCATCATGGTGTGCGTGCGCGCGTGCGTGCATGTTTTCAACCTTGTAAATGCATGAGGGCAGTTTAAACCAAAGCATCCCTCAATGCACATGTTGAATACTACTTTAAAATAGGATTTAATTCATGCATTCAGACAAACTGCAGTCCTGCTGCAACAGGATAGTGTGCCTCTGTGTTTGTGTGCATGCATGCATGTGTGTGTGTATGCATGGACACACACACTCATCCTCAAAGGGTTGGGGACAGGTTGGTGGATATATCATCCAAACCAGCCCTCTTTAATCTTAAGCACGCACAAGTTGTATATGACATGATCTCTGTGTGGCAAAGAGGGTGGTTGTGCTTTTTACTACTGTTGTGGTGAGGAGGGGAAAGATAATTATCTTGAATTCATAATTGATAAAGAAAGCTAATTGCTGCTTGAGCAAGCACATCCAACGTCATTCCAAACAGGTGTTGCTGTAGATGTGCTGCAGAGTTTGTTGCAACCAGCCCAACATTGGCAAGTTTGTTAGGTTGGTTCAGCCGCACGTTACGTTAATGTGCAGCATTTGATTAAAACAATAGTTCCCAATGTGTGGGCTCCAGACCTTTTTTTTTTTTTTTTTTTTGGAGGGAGGGCTATGTAGTTACTGCAAGGCGTCCATTAATTAATATGTGCACCAAGCATTGCCATTTTGATCTGCATTTAGTTCCAACAAGATATACAGCATGAATAAGGAGTTTTTGTGTTGACAATTTTATATTTTGCCTAATAGGAACAAAATAAAATTTTCTGCGCTTTCAGAGTGAAATATTTTGCATTTGCTCAGTCACTGAATACTAAAGATATTCTACAATCTTGAAATTTTTTTGATGTTAAATAGGGGTCCCTCATTCTCCAGAAGATTGAGAACTGCTGGATTAAAGGATAACTGATTTGAAATGTGTCCGCATTACACACTAAGCACTGATGGTTCAAGCAGTGAGGTCTTTTATTTGCTGTGTTGCCACCTGTAATGTGCAATGAATTCTTTGCACAAAGGTCCGTTTTTGGGTTGTGTGGACTGTCCCTGGGTTGCCAAAGATAATTCCCTGGAGGAGGATTGTTTCACGCTAAGGTGGAGAATTTAAGATGGGGATAGTTTTGGATCCAGTTCATTGTGGAGCAGATATACGTACAAATCAAACTAATTTTAGGCTCTTTTAGAACTCTGTGGTCGTGTGCAAGTTGAAAAATCAGCCCATTTAGAGAGCGGCAGCATGGTTGAAAATCAGGGGTGCTGTATTTGGAATGCTTGTAGTCACACTATTAACGCGTGTAAAAATTTGTATGGAAATTATTAGTAGCTCAGCCCCCTGTGAGGCTCTTGGAATGTAATCCGCCAAGTTCATTTCACCGGTAAGCAATTCTCATTTAGCTAAATCCTAGTAAGCATTGCTAGCACCAAGGAGGAACAGAACTGTGCAAGAATGAAAAAGAGTAGCAAAGGGCAGTGCCACGTGGCGCATGGGACCCCTCGCCTCTCGTTTTTAATGTTGGGACTAAATGGAAAATAGCCAAGGCTCCGACTGATCAGTGCATGAATCATATTTCTTCTCTTCTGACTTGAACAGACTGACTGGGTGCATGTGTGTGAAATCTGGATTCTTACTGTCATACCCTTGATACTATTTTAAAATTGGTGCCTCTCTGAGTTTTTAACCCTTTGGATGATTTAATTCTATAACTACTAGTTTTCGCATCCAACTTGGGAATACGCCCAAATGGCTGCAGATGAATTATACATGGGCAGCCCCATTCTATGCTGCGCTGGCACAGCCAGGCCACACGGCCTGCGCTGCATCCAGTGCAGCTTAGGAGCCAGTTGGAGGCTTCCTTGGGGTAAGGGAATACAGTGGTGTCTTGGTAGCCATGGGGGTTCCATTCCGGAACCCTCTGCGGATACCTGAAACTGCGGATACATGGGGCATCCCCAGCGCCCTGGAACCTCTGAAGGCTCTTCTGAGCACTTCCAAAGCTGCGCACATTTGCCCATGGCCCCTGCGGGGCTCAGAAGAGCTGACTGCTGTAATGCCGCTTCAGAGGTAATGCCACTTTAGAATGGCGCCGAAACTACACAAAGAGCACAATCCTAACCTGAAGTTAAGCTGGCACAGTTAGGCCAGCAAAGTTTGGCTGGCACAAGGGACACCATAAAGTATGTTTGGACTACTCTCGGAGTCAGAGAGGCCAAAACACAGATGTGCGCCATCCTCCCTGACTCTGGGAGTGGTCCAAACATACTCTATGGTGTCCCTTGTGCTGGCCTAACTGTGCCAGCTTAACTTCAGGTTAGGATTGCACCCAAAATCAGATTTGTACTTTCTCCAGATTGTCATCGTGTTGCCGTCCACGGACATAAGAAGATGACGTTGGGTTCCTCCCAACTCCTCATCATCTTTTGCACGTTTTATTCATCCTCTCATTCTCTCAACTAAAGAGGGTTAATTGGTTAAATATTCCCATCCATTTTAATGAGTGAAATGGAAATCACTGATGGGTCAAGTGAAGTAATTGGGCTACTGTGAATATAGAACGAAGGAGAAGGAGTTCTTCCAAATGAATTAATCATTCAAAAGGAAGAGTGAAGTGCTTCTTATGTGGATTCTCGATGCAAGAAGAAGCTTTATGGTGACTTTGCTTTTGCAGACCAGACAGTCTGCAGTATTAGTTGAAAGGTTAATTACGTTTGCTGGAATAAGAGGCAGCTTCCTGAAGGCATCCAGGCTTCTTGGTGCTCTATTTTACCCTTCAGCCTTCTCTTCTCCTTTCTCTTTTCACACCCATTCAACAGTCACATGGTTCCCCTGGGAACCTAGAAATCCAATTGACAAACTCCTCCTGCCTGGTCTCACAGAAATGAACGAGGGTTGTGTAGAAGAATTCTGGGGAAAGTCTCCTCGGAATTTAGAGAATACCAAGGCGCACAGGCAACTATCAGGGCTAAAGATGCTCAAGATGGTTTCTGTGGACCCTTGGCTTTTGTAAAGACATGCACTTTATTAACGTAATGGCTTTGGTGGGAAAATGAACTCGACTAATTTAAAAATTATTGTCGTACTAATGAATGAGTTGATCTCACATTAGTAACATGCTAAATCACTGTCTATAAGGCTCCAGTTAGTATTCTTGGATTGTATTGCAAATTTGGCTTGGCTTAAATTTTTTTTCCCTATTGTGGGGAAAAAAGACTTTTAAAAAACTGTTAGTATATATATTTTGCAATCACCATTTAAAAAAAATTAGATTGGGGTTAAAATGATGGTAACAGCTCTTTACTGATCGTGCTTGGAATGTACTGAGAGAGGAAGAAGGGATCTTCAGTAGAATTAGATGGTTGCAGTAGCACCTCCTTGTCTGCTCCCCACTTTTCCCCACCATCACCAAGGAAGCCCACTGGGGCCGAAGCATAGCCAGAGGGGGGAGTGGTGTGGTGAGTACTGCAGGCGCCCAGGACTCCCCGCTGGAGCCATTCGGGGCAGCGATGGCAATGCGCAGGCTATGCAGCTGGTAGCAGTGGGCACATCCCATAATGTAAAGAGTGACACAAAGTCAGATGGAGTCTCTTATTTATTTTAGGGCCCAATCCTATCCCGCTGCATGGGAGCAGTGGCTCCAAATGGCCACTGCCGGACCCTGTGCCAGATTCGGGAAGGCTGGAGGTCTCCTCAAGGGTAGGGGGCATCTGTCCCTTTACGTCAAATAAAACCCCAGCCAGCTCAGTGGGGGTTACTCGAGTCTGCGTCGTCTCACTCATGGGCGCCAACTCGAGAAGCCTCGTGTCGGGCATTCAAGCCCCCCTCCCGGGCCAGTCCCTGCCCCTGTTCTTTTCTTTCCCACCCAGAAATGCCTCCTGCCCCCCTCCCTGCACCCCATGCTACTGAGCGCTTACCTCTGCTCCACCAGCGGCTGGGGGCTGATCTGCAGCATCAGTGGGGCGGCACAGATCTGTCCGTCAGTGCTGCTTCCTCTCTGCATGGTGCAGACATGCCTTACATCACATTTGCAATTTGCATTTGCTGGGACCGCAGTGCCGGCAGCAGGGCGGCTCGGGAGCGGGCTTCTCGTATTTGCAAATACTACTTTATCTTTGGAAATTGTATGGTATGAGGAAAGAATACAATGCGGCTGCCACCACGGCGAGTGAGAGCGCCAGCACAGGAAAAATGGAGCATATTCATATTGATCGTCAAAGGCTGCAACCCATGCACCGTTGCTTGGAAGCCCATCCAAAGGGTCTGGTCAGATTTGCTTCATTGGTTTCGGTTGCATGAGTGCCTGCGTGGGACCCTGCTGAAGGGGTGTGTGGTCGGGAACCCCTTTTGGGGGGCACTGTATGAAGCATAAGCTTTTGTAAAGAATAGTTGGCTCCCTCCATCTTGAAGCCTGCCCAGGACTGTGGAGAAGAAGGAACTGAGCAAGAAGCAAGAGATTGCTGAAGCCATGTGAGGTGATGCTTCATGAGGTGATGGTGGACCACTTGTTTACAATTCAGAACCGGCCATTGTTTGTGTTGGCTGCCATGTTCCAGTGTTTTAAAAATGCAGCTGTGTAATTTTGGCATTCCAAAACGACGAAACTCGTTCGTAAGGTAAAGTTGCAAAACAACTTTTCTGATGACATTTGTTTAGACCAGCAAATGTAAGATTTTCATCCTTCTTGTAACTACAAAAAGAGAATCTGATAAATTGGTGGAGAAAGGAGTATAATTTGTCATCTTTCTTGACAGCCAGGTCTAACTACGCTTTCACGTTTTGAGTTTTGTGTTGAATTGTAGAAGTCATCCATTTCTTTTATTTAATAGCCCCTTCCTGCTAGCATGGAGAAAACGAGATCAATATATCCATCAAGTAGGAATGTAGACACACCCCCTGCGTGAATGATTGTTTTGCCATCCACCTACTTGCTAAAGTGAAATTCCAGCTTCAGTATTTTGCACCATTAATGGTCTGAAAAGTACCTGATTGGAATCAGTGATTAGAAAGGAACAGTTAATGTGCCCCATGTAGGATTAAAGTCCACATCAAGATGCCTTGGAATGCTATGTAGCCCTGTCTTTAAGCCATTGGCTGTAGCTCTTGAATCAAACGAAAAACAGTGACTGAGAGCACAATCCTAACCTAGAGTTAGGCCAGCCAAATTTGTCCGGCACAAGGGCCACCGTAAAGTATGTTTGGACCACTCTCAGAGTCAGAGAGGCCAGCACATAGACATGCGCCATCCTCCCTGACTCCGAGGGTGGTCCAAGTGCGCTTTATGGTGTCCCTTGTGCTGGCCAAACTTTGCTGGCCTAACTGTGCCGGCCTAACGCCAGGTTGGGATTGTGCCCTGAATGTGAAGCTGCTCCAAGTGTCCCTGGACGCCATGAACATGGCAGACCGTTGCACAGTGTTGTCAGCTTCTCAGAAGAAATATGGCACTAGAAATTACCATACTGAACCAAAGTTCTTTGCCGCGTTTCAGGCACTTCTCCCCTCCCACCCACACACTCCTCTTTGTTCTTTCTCCTGGTACTGTCGTTAGATGCATTTCTTCCATATCTAGATCCTTTTCCTCTCCTCCCCTGCTGATTGGTCTATCATTTACGTACAAATAGCCAAGTGTAATAAGGACAAGAAGCCCCCTAAATTAAATCACAAATGCAACATTGAATCATTTGTCTTGGGAAATGCTATTAGTGTTTTTTTCCTTTACACAATTGTAATTCTTCCTGAGTAGCAAATTAAAAACCCCTGAGTGCATGATTAGGGCAAGCACTTGCA
Source organism: Lerista edwardsae (assembly GCA_029204185.1). Taxonomy (NCBI): domain Eukaryota; kingdom Metazoa; phylum Chordata; class Lepidosauria; order Squamata; family Scincidae; genus Lerista; species Lerista edwardsae. Next base: position 6,437,295 of record JAJKFI010011864.1, on the reverse strand, counting down.
ATTAGCTTCAGGTAACTATGCATTGCTACATGTGCATGAGCGGTCAGTGTGACCGCACTGATGTAAAAAGTAGGTCATAGAAATAGCACTTGATGGGGACGTGGTGATTGCTCTGCAGTTTTGAGAGCAGTGTGGTTTACTGCAACTCAAAGTAGTAGGTTGTTGCCTGCTAACAATACGGAAGGAGCCATTCCCAAACCTGACCATTTTCATCTGGGATCTGGGGGGAGTCCCAGACCTAGTTTTTGAACGCGTAGTTGGTCATCAGTGTCATTTAGAGTGCGATCCTTACCTGGAGTTAGGCTGGCATAGTTAGGCCAGCAAAGCTTGTCCGGCACCAGGGCCACCGTAAGTGGCATTTGGACCACTTTCAGAATCAGAGAGGCCAGCACACAGACGTGCGCTATCCTCCCTGACAGGCAGCGCAATCCTATGGACTGCACAGCGTCGGTGCAACGGGGTTGCACCGATGCTGTGCGCTTAGCACTGACATGGGGGCACCAATCAGCACAAAGTGATGCACATTGTAAAGTGATGCACATTGGGGCAAAAACCCAAAACTTCACCTATAGGCTAATGGGTTCTGAGCTGTCTGTGACAGCTCAAGAGAGAGATCTTGGGGTGCTGGTGGACAATTCAATGAAGGTGTCGACCCAGTGTGCAGCAGCAATTAAGAAGGCCAATTCCATGCTTGGGGTCATTAAAAAAGGGGTTGAGACTAACACAGCCAATATTATCATGCCATTGTACACATCGATGGTAAGGCCACACCTTTAATATTGTGTCCAGTTCTGGTCGCCGCACCTCAAAAAGGACATAGTGGAGCTGGAAAAGGTGCAGAAGAGAGCGACGAAAATGATGACGGGGCTGGGGCACCTCCCTTATGAAGAAAGACTGCAGCGTTTGGGGCTCTTCAGTCTAGAAAAAAGGCGCCTGAGGGGGTACATGATTGAGACATACAAAATAATGCACGGAAGGGATAGAGTTGATAGAGGGATGTTCTTTTCCCTCTCTCAAAACACCAGAACCAGGGGGCATCCGCTACAATTGAGGGTTGGGAGAGTTAAAACAGATAAAAGGAAGTACTTTTTTACCTAACGGGTAGTTAATCTGTGGAACTCTTTGCCACAGGAGGTGGTGAGGGCATCTGGTCTAGATGCCTTTAAGAGGGGATTGGATGGATTTCTGGAAGAAAAGTCCATCGTGGGCTATAGGCCATGATGGATTGTGCAACCTCCTTACATCAGTACTAGGCTACTTCAGAATGCCGGGTGCAAGGGAGTGGCAACAGGATGCAAGCGTCTTGTGTCTCGTGCCTCCCTGGGGCACCTGGTGGGCCACTGTGGGATTCAGGAAGCTGGACTAGAGGGGCCTTTGGCCTGATCCAGCAGGCCTCTTCTTATGTTCTTACCTCTGTGTCGGCACTAAGGCAACGGGACCAGTGCTGCACGCAGCGCCGGTCCTCTTGAACCCATGCAGTGCCTCCCTAGCGTCAACCGAGGCAAGGGAGGCGCCATGACGGGGCGGCACGGGGATTGGGCGAGGGAGGGAGAATGTGGGCGGGGAAGGCAGGACGTGGTGGGCTTGGGAAGCGGCCATATGGCCGTATCCTAAGCCCATTCAGGAGGCCACGCAGCCCTGATTTGGACCGCGCGGTCTCCTCGGATCTGCGCCTGCTATTTAGCAGGCTATTTAGCTTTGGATATGGCGCTGGCCGGCCGGCCTTGCCATTCCGGCGCTGGGTAGGATTGCGCCCTCAGAGAATGGTCCAAACGTGTGCTTTACGGTGGCCCTTGCGCCAGCCAAACTTTGCTGCCCTAACTGTGGTGGCCTATCTCCAGGTTAGGATTCTGCTCTTAATGTACATAAAACATGGTCTCAAGCTTTCGGGGGGGGGGGTACAGGAGACCTGGCATCTTTTCCAGACAAGCTCTGATACTGCAGTAGGATGCAAATCTCTATCTTGAGCATTGCTTGCAACTCGCTTGGAACTGCACAAATTATGCAACTGTGTTCCTGAATGAATCTGATGTGTGGTTTGAGATTTGCAGGAAGGAATGGCCCCGCCGTACAAATGCAAATCTCCCTAACTGAACAGGCGTTCATGCAGGATGTTCTGAACATTGGTCCGTTTCAGGAGCAAAACAGTAGAATCTCCACTGTCAACATGTCGAGCATCCAGGAGCCCTGTGTCCTTCCTATCTGTCACAGAGATGATCTGGACATATTTTTCTCTTATCTCATCAACTTTGAAGGTAAGGCCCAAGAGCTTTTCCACTCTGGCTGACAGCTGCAAATCAAACACTGCAGCCTCTGTCTTTTTTTTTCCTTCGAGGAGATGCAGCCTCGTACAGATGCTTGCCCTGAGCACAGCCCAGCTTCCAAGCCCTTCTGCCCCTCCTCACCTACTCATGTGCTACCAGAGCTACAAATGTCTGCCTAAGGCTGTTCACATCTCACTTAGCACAGGGTTCCACAAACCCAGGGCATGCTCTTTCAGATGCTCTAAAAAAAAAGAGAACAAAAACTGCCAGATACTATTAAGGTGCTTTTTAGTCTGAAGTCCAAAGAGCTTCGATGTGCGCATTGGGGGGCGAATGAACTCTGGGGCATTGTAGATTTGAGTGGTTTTTTTCCTTGGGCCACAGCTGACCTGGTCCATTAATATCTGTAAATCAAATTGAGCTTCTCTTTTGGCAAGTTCCCACCGAGCCACCCGCCACCCCTCCTCCTGATTTGCGTGCGCACGTATTGAATGTGCGTCTCTCACCCAGTTTCCTCTGCCTTTTTAAATAGGCATTTTGCTGTTCAGGTCTCCTGATAAAATCGACTGCATTTTGTTCTCTTCCTTCGTAGCCAGAAGGAAATGAGCTGCTACACACTGCGTGGTGCTGGGTAGTAGAACGTGGAAGTCTTCTGATGGTAAAATCTCTCGAATTGGGCATAGGAAGGCAGATATAATTTCTTGCCGTCTCACCAACTGAAGCCAGGACTCCGTGTAGAATTCCCGCTGCAGGGCCATCGTCCTGATGGTTTTTAAGACATTCTCAGTATAAAAGGATTGTCATCGTCAATCAGATTCAATTTTCCTGTATGGATTTCTGTGCTGCAAGCCAGCAGGGATGATTATATCCAATTAAGATGGCCTCTATTGGTGTGTTTACGCCACTGACTACAGCAGGAGTTGTCTAGGAACTGTTGCACCTTTGCACCATTGCAGTCTGGGATTTCTGCAGCGCTGTCCTCCAGGCATAATGTTTCCTCCTGTGCCTGGTGCTGTGTACCTTTTCTGTATTACAGCTGTGCCAGGCATTTGGAAGAGAGGCATATAATTCAGTCACTTTGTCCCCTCTCAAGATAGTAAATTAGGGAGCTTTTGGCATGCTGTTCAGAGCTGGCTTCGAGCAGCCCTTCCCATCGACTGAGATGGCAAGATGACGTCATGCACAGGCTAGATCACCATATGAGACTGATTTCAATGTTCAGCACACAACTGTCCTAAAAGGAGATGAGATTCATGTTAAATGAATGCGTCCCTATCTACATAGTAACACCCACTCCAGGCCTCATTGTAAAATAAACAAAAAGAATGTGGTTAGTGTTAGGGCAGACTTTTGAGGGTTTAAAATGCTTCGTGTGGTTTGCCTGCGATGTAGTCCGTACAACAACCCTGTAAGGTAGGTGAGTGGCACTATCCTCGTATTGCAGCTCAGGTGCCAGATCCAATTAAAAAGGATGGATCTTGATTTCAGCAGGTGTACACATGCGCGCACACACACACAAATCCCAACCTTCTGCTTGATTCTCTCCCCCCCCCCCCCCAGGATAGGGCTGAACTGCTGGTCTGTCTGTTTCTGAATGGTGAATATGGCTATCAGGTAGACATGGAAGACTATGGCATAGATCAGGGGTGTCCAACTCGTTTCATACAGTGGGCCAAATAGCTTTCGCTGTGCCTGCTGAGGACAGGAAGTGATGACATTAAGCAGGAAGTGACATTAAGCCGATGACCAGAAATAAGCATGTTTTTCTTGCTTAGGAACTCATTAGTTGTAAATGACAAAATGTGCAAATCTTGATATTTTCAAGATGGGGAGAGCCCGAATATCACGTGGACTGTCCTCAGCCTCTGCCAAGCTGTCAGCCCGTGCGTCACTTCACAGCTGAGAGCAGCTGATGGTGGGGCTGGGAGAACCCAATTATCACAAGGGCTGGATAAAAACCATCCAAGGTCTATATTCGGCCCACGGGCCTTGATGTCCCTTGTATAGATTATCAGAAGTTACATAAGAACATAAGAAGAGCCCTGCTGGATCAGGCCAAAGGCCCATCCAGTCCAGCTTCCTGTATCTCACAGCGGCCCACCAGGTGCCCCAGGGAGGCATGAGACAACAAGGTGCTTGCATCCTGTGGCCACTCCCTTGCACCCGGTAACAGTAGCCCACCACCTTTGTAAGGAGGTTGCACAATCCATCATGGCCTCTAGCCCACGATGGACCTTTCCTCCAGAAATCCGTCCAATCCCCTCTTAAAGGCATCAAGACCAGATGCCATCACCACCTCCTGTGGCAAAGAGTTCCACAGATTAACTACCCGCTGGGTAAAAAAGTACTTCCTTTTATCTGTTTTAACTCTCCCAACCCTCATATTAACAAACCCTCTAAATGCCTTATCAGAGATTGACTTTAGTACTGCTTGTGCTATTCAGCTTTTAGTTCTTATAAGAAATAGAAATTGGTTTTATCATTTGTAATTACAAGAGGTTTTTTTTCTCAGTCTGATGTGTGGAGGCTAAAGAATCTTTTTCTAATTGATTTTTCTGTCCTTTTTGGTTCCAGTTCAGTGAAATATGGACTAGAATTTATTACAGCCATACTTTTAACACCACAGATATTAAGGCAAAATATGTAAATTAGAGAAATGATGCTGAAGGAAGTATTAACCCAGCGAACATGGCTATTCGGTATCTCCCACAGTTTACAAAAGGTAAATCAATTTGATGGAGTGTTGAACTAATATTGATGACTGTGGGGGCTTCAAAAAAAAAGGGGGTGAATTTACTTTTTTCAGATATTCAGAGATGCTTATTAGTGTAAAGTATTGCGGGAACACATGGATGTAAATTTTTTCACAGCATGGATAGGTAGATCCTTTATTTTTGCTTGTGCTGTTTCAGTTATGCCAGGTTCAGGAATTATTTTGCAAATCTAGAGAGTTGTATCTGCAGAGAACTGTGTGACTGGTTCTGTGAAGGGAGATTTGGGGGTCTCTCTCTCTCTGTGTGTGCGTGTGCAACTGCAATCCATGCTGCATGAGAATACCTTAGAAACAGAAAAATTCGTGTTGAATCTGTCATGGGGATAAGACACTGATTGGCTGATGCCTGCCAATCAATATAACCCAGAAGTCTCTCAACAGGTATATGGTCATGTGGCACTTTAAACCAGAAAAGGCAAGCAGTTATATGAAGCATCTTGTACCTTGTCTGGTGTGCTCCCTGAGGCACCTGGTAGGCCACTGTGAGATAAGGAAGCTGGACTAGGTGGGCCCTTGGCCTGATCCAGCAGGGCTCTTCTTAGGTTCTTATGTATGGCATACACCTGACTCACTAAAATGCTTTCATATTCATGGGGTAGGCATTTCAAGCCTCTTACTAAGGGCTTAATTAGGCTTTTGGGGGGGGGTGTCATCTCCTCTTCAGTGTGTTAATAATGTGCGACTTGGTGTGTGAATAGAAGTCAACCAAGCAGTGGGACAGTTTTCCTGACATGCAGTAAAACAGTCAAAATGCACATACGGGCAAGCCCCAGTATCCGCTGGGGTTTCATTCCGGACCCCCTCATGGATACCAGGGACGCCTTTTGAAAGATAGGGGAACATCAGTGGTTTTACTGCAACTAGGTAAAAAAAGAGGTTTGTTTAAAAATTTTTAATAGGCATTCCAGTATCCATGGATAACTGTGGATACCAAATCAGTGGATTCTGGGGCAGGCCTATATAGGCAGACGTCAAACACGTAGCAAAAGGAGATGTGTTCACAATCTGAGATAGAATGTTCCACATTCTCTTTGTGTGTGACTTGCATGGGCTAGCACCTGAGTGGCAAATGGGGGTCAAGATGGGGTTTTGGGAGCTTGACTTGAGTTCTAGAAAGACTGTGTCCATTGTTCATATTATGGTCCATTGATGTATATAGACACCAGGAAAACGCATTGCTAATATGTAGAGAAAGGCATCGCTAATAAAGGTTGAGGTTGGCAGACAGAATTGACTGGAGCTGTGCTGATTGGCATGAGTTTATAGGCATTTCAGATACAGTCCATATGAGGGAATATTTCTGGAATACAAAATGATATTTAAAAGCCCACTGGTAAGAGATCTGCCATGGTATAAGGCAACTTCATGTGAGGATGACTTAAGGCAAGATGGAAGCAAGGCATGAGAAAGAAACTGCCATGCAGTGAATTAAACCATAGTGTGATCAGAATCGTACATCATAAATTAGAAGCAACAGGCCAAAATTAAGCAATGTCCAAAACTTTCAACGGGGGGTGGGGGGGATTGAATCACATGCTTAATGTCCCCACTGAAATTGGTTTGACTTAAGAGTGCTTGTTGACTAGGTAGTATCTAATTTACAACTTCCAAATATTTATTTTATGGCTGAGAACATCTTCCATGAACAAGGAGGGAATTGGAGGGCCATTATTTGTTCCAACTATGTTAGATAATGCATTGGTTAATGTGAATGTTGCAAACCAAGAGTTTCATTGCTCTAGTCACGATGCAGTTGGCTAACTTTATTTCCCGTCCGTTTCTTCATTTATTTCAATGGGTCCCACAATGGAAATAAGGTCGGCCATCTGCAGCAGTTTTTTTTTCCTGTTCATAACCAAACGTTCCTGGATAAGTAAGGCAGGCGCTTGGTGGCTAATTTTGTTATATAAATATTCAAGTATTTCTCAGCCACTGCTGCTGCCTGGTGGTGGGGGCCATGGGGAGGGAGGTCATGATCAGAGACTGGCTGCAATCCTATGCACACCCACCTAGGAGAAAGTCCCATTGACTACAGTGGGACTTATTTCTGAGTAAACCTGCCTCGGCTTGGGCTGTGAATGTGTGATGTCTCCCCCTTTCATCTGCATAGGGCCATGAATATTTAGTTATTAGATGTCAACAACTCATTTGAAAGCGGAAGGTATTTTAATTTTTGTGGTTCCTGTTAAATGTCTGTAAATGCGTACAGTTTTACCTGAAAAGTAACTCTGTTAATGCAAGTCAGCTCTGATTTTTTAATAAACTGGGTTTTTCCCTGTTCTCTCCTGTTGTCTGAAAACTATGTTGGTTTTTTTCTTTTTTTCAAAAGGTGCCACACCATGGGGCCAGCATGTGGGAGAGGACAAAACCACTGTGTGCTAGAATAGCTGGAGTTGGATGTAGATCAAACTGTCTAGAAACCACTCAGTGTGTTGCCTGCTTAATAATGATTGCCACCAGCAAATAATATTAATGAACAGGAAATATTTGAATGTTTGCCAACAGGTGTCTTCTGGGGGTGAGGAATCAGAAGACCACATTTAAAGTTTCTTTAAAGGGACCTTTAGAAAACTCCAGTGTGCATTTAATTATGCCTCAGGTGCACTGAAGTGGTATTTATATAAATGTGGATTGACAATTCAGTCCGTGTCCCAGGGGGGCTTCATCAAGAGAAAGCAAATCGTTCTGTAACGCCTGTTGAAACCAATTGGATTTAAGTGACCGTACAGCTGTGATCCGATACATGCCTTCCTTGCATGGAAGTAAATCCCATTGAACTGGAGGGGGCTTGCTCCCAAAGAAGCATGCAAATATTCTGGCTGCAAACTCATTTGCTTTCACTGATTTTAAGCAGTCCTTCTCTTTTCTACTTGTGCCTAATCCAGTTTTCTCTGCTTTCTAGATCATTTTGCAGTACTAATCCCTAAAGTTTTTTTTTTAAGGGATTTGTAATGTTCTTCAGGATGGCGTTTTATAATTTGTCCTGAAATAGATATTGTGCGCACATGCCTAACACAGGTCCGCTGGCGCATCCACTGGCGTTCTGTTCCTACAAACCCTGCGGATGCCAAAAATAGCAGATAATGAAATCTGTGGTTGGACCTCATGTTCTGAGGCGTAGGGAGGTTGTGTGCAACCTCCTTGCATCTCAGCAGACCTCTTAGATGCAACCTCCGCACTGGCACATTGGGTAGGATTGGGCCTGAAACTGTGGCAGGTAGCACAGAGCTCTGATACAGTGCTGGCATGTTTTACCTAGCTACAATGCTGCTGGTTATTGCCGAATTTTCAGGGGTTGCAGTTCTAAAGAGCCAAGTGCCCTCAGCAGTGCGAGGAGTTGATCTGCCGGGGGTGCTAAGAAAGCAGGTGTATAATTCCAACTCTCCCAAGGTAAAATTTTAACACTCCAGAACTAATTAATTCCACAACAACACTTGTCAGGAAGGAATCGTGGGGTAGTTAATGGTGATCATTTTGGAGCTGGAGACCTGGGACCGGAAGAGGTGATGAAGGGTGTGCTGTGACTCAGCATTGCCTTACTACTTAGGGAACACAAGTTGCAAAGTAGGACAAAACTGACATCAATGCACGATGGCAAGCTCGGCAGACCAAACTAACTACATAGTTCTGTGCCTGCCTACTCAGACGCAAGTGTCAGTATGTTCAGTGGGGCTTCCTCCCAGGAAAATGTATATGAGATGAGAGCCCAGTGGTTCCCAACCTTTGTTGGGATGCCACCCCCGTTAGAAGGGTAGTGACCCAAACAAGAACCCACAGATGCCTTAAGAGGAGAGCATCCCAACCAAAACATGCATGCCTTCCATGGGGGGGGGGGGTTTTCCCCCCCCCCCCCAGGTTGGGAACCACTGTTATAGCCTAACACTCTGTTGGGAGGAAAGTCAATGGTTTTTTTTTTTTTTAAAGGAGATAAGGATTGTACCTGCTATGACTAGGCTTATGCCCAGAATACACAATTTTTCTTTCTCCTCTCTAGAGCAGCCATTTTCAGCCATTGTGCAACAGCACATTTGTGTTCTACAAATGATTTGCAGGTATGCTGTAGGAGTTTCGGGGAAGGTAATTTATTAGTAGGACTATTGGAGGATGTGAGCCCCCCCCCCCCGACCTACTGGTGACACAGTGTGTCTTGTCAATTGTCAAAAAGTTGATGGTGTGCCTTGACCATTTGAGTGCCTTGCCAGTGTGCCAAGAGATGAAAAAGCTTGCTTCTCTAGTGCCCTTTTTCAAGTCAAAGGATTCAAACGCTGAATATGTTGCATGTGGATTATATAATCTACGTGCAAGTTGTTACATGTAGTTGTTACAACCCTCAGAGCACAATCCTAACCTGGAGTTAGGCTGGCAGAGTTAGGCCAGCAAAGTTTGGCGATACCAGCACACTGGACACAGTAAAGTATGTTTGGACCACTCTCAGAGTCAGAGAGGCCGGCACACAGAGATTGTCCAATGCTGGAAGCTTTGCACAGGAAACAAGGGTCAGATATTTGGGACATCCACCTACTCTAGTGAAGTAGGAGTCTACTAGTCAGTAGAAGCTTAAGGGCGCAATCCTAACCTGGAGTTCGGCTGGCACAGATCGCTCCAGCAAAGTTTGACGGGCACCAGGACCACCGTAAAGTGCGTTTGGACCACTCTAGGAGTCTGGGAGGATGACACTTGTCTGTATGCTGGCCTCGCTGACTCTGAGAGTGGTCCTTGTGCCGGCCAAACTGTGCCAGCCTAACTCCAGGTTAGGATTGCACTCGTAAGGTCAAACACCCAAAAGGTAACCCTGTAGAGAAGTGGTTCCCAAACTGTGATCTCCTTGCAAAAAACCTACCGCCCTATACGGTGTATAGGATTTGTAGCCCTAATGGGGAGCCCAGTAGGTCAAGCGCAAAAGTTTGGGAGCCAGTGCTGTCGAGGCTCTAAAGTGCAGATACGAGTTATTTGTGCCATTCTTAAATATTGAGAATATTTCATTGCTGGATCAAGCAGATTAGTGTCTCAGTTCGGTTGCTTGCTGCAGAGAGGCTCAAATCCATGTAGGTATCTGATAGGTACTATTTTCACAGTTGGAGTTTTATTGCGGGCTCTCAGCTGTATCATTCACTTAAACAAAACTCAGACAGCTGCATTCCCCACCTGCAGCAACAGACCTTGTCTTCCTAGTGATCGCAGAAGTGTTACTTTGAGTGTTTCTTACTAACAAGGACGTGTTTGCTCTGGTTTGTAAGAAAAGAAAAAGGAACTGTTTTGTGAAAAGAAAAAACCTTGGAGTTCAGCCTGTCATGCTGGTGTTCAACAGGTACAGCTGTGTCCATTCACAAGCCACTCTGTTTCGGAAGGATGGTGTTCGTTCGCCTACTTTGGGCTACTGATATTTTCTTGGCCAACCTGCAATGTGGCCCACAAGGTGTTTTGTGTGGTGGGGAAGCTACGCTCTAGGCTGGTGGTTCCCAAACGATGGGTCGGAAGCCAATCTCAGGTGGATTGCGAAATACCTAGGGCAGCCATATTGAAAATCTGGGAAGATGGGATGCTGGAAAGGGGGAGGTCTGTGTGGTTGTTTTGCTTGAAGGTCATAAATAGGCTTTTTTCTTCCTGAGTCACTTTGTTAATGGACCAACTTACTGCTGCGGTCTCAGGAAAGCAGCAGGTTCTGGCGTCACAATGACAACACTTCCAGCCATGACAGATGGTCATTCTAAAAAGTGGGTCCTGGTGCTAAAAGTTTGAGAACCACTGCTTTAGGCCTCCCCATGTGGTGGGTTTTGTGCGGACCAGGGGGCAGGAGTAGGGATGTTGGTCTTGCAAATGTCATCAGTGAGAGCCCTCAGTGATAAGCATCATGAATAGTATGGTCGCTTCTCAGCCCCGGGGGCATTCCCAGCCGAAGCTCCGCCCTGGCTGGGTTGATTATCGCCGCCCCCAATGCTGGCTTCCTGCCTCCAGTGCTGCGCTCTGAGCTCAGAGATGGACAGGCAGGCCAAATGCTGCTCACCTTTGCGCCTGTGGTGGCTCGAGTAGACAGGTGAGTGGTAGTGCCTGTTCTGCTGCCACTCCGGCCCCTGTGACCCCTCGGACCCTCCTGCAAGGCACAGCACTGCTCACAGAGTAATACTACTTTACTCCCTGGATTATAAAAGGTTTACATACCAGGTAATCAGTATCACCGAAGCGATGAACATGAAATCGGGTGAACGCCGGAAGCTAGTGGAGGACAGGGAGGCCTGGCGTGCTGTGGTCCATGGGGTCGCGAAGAGTCGGACACGACTTAGCGACTCAACAACAACAACAACAACCACCAATCTGCGTTGGATAGTGTATGTCGTATAACATGGTATATTTGAATTACGTTACCTTTTTGCCATGCCAGGTTTTTTCCTCTTTGTATGGAAAGGGGGACACATTGCAGAAATACACGTAGGTGGATTTGCTTTCTCCGTAGCATCTTAATTTGCTATGTTGAGCACATGGGCTGTTTTCATGTGTAGGCATTCCTAAATTTAGCAAAACTCGCAGTCTGTTTTGGCAAATACCCTGCCAGGCCACCCACCCCAAGGGCCCTAATGCCCACACTAGGCTAACTAGTTTCCCCACAGAGCGGCAAGAGGGAGGGGGTTCAGTCACCCATTGGGCCTCCTCTCTTCCATCAGCTTTGTTTGGGATCACTGGCTGGCCAGCCTCCTCCAGACTGCCCTCATCACTGGCTTAGCTCCAAACAAACCCCACGACCAAACAATAGGCAGTCAGCTTGCCCAAGTCTCAACTGCCTCTTCCACTTGGTGGCTCCAGGGGCGTGGCAGACATACAACAGTTCCCCACAATGAGCTTACCTTAGCCAGTCTAGCAATCCAGCCATCAGTCCTTCAGGAAGTCTGTGCAATAGGCAGGCAGGCCGTCCTGCGCCTTCCCAGGTACCATCCTCCAGTACCTATCCAGGCCCTTTTCTCCAGCTCCTGCCTCCAACTTTATACTGAGGCCAGCCAATCAGTGAGCAGGCTTTAATTCATCAGCCACACCCATCTGCACCTGTGCTGGCCTCCTTTCCTAGCCAGGGGCCTTATCAGCCTCCAGCTGTGCTCCCGAGGCTTGCAAAGACCTTGGGGGTTATCTCTATAATCCCTGGTTTATCTGGGACATGGGGCCATTGCTGATACCATCCCCTCACTCCTTGGGGTAGCTCCTGCCTTTTCCAATACACAGTCACAGAAATTTTTTTAAGTGCATACAGATTTGCTTGCTTCAGTACATATATAGTGCTCAGTAAAAAATAATTTTACTTATAGTTATCTTGTAAAGAGAGCAAACTATTAATAATTGTCAGTTGTGTGCTATCTATGAAACCTATGACTTATTTCGTGCCTTGGGGAAAGATTCAGCTGGTCTTGTCCGAACACAATGGCCAAGTATCTCCCACTTAATTTAGTTACGATAGTAACCACTATGCATGAGATTCTTGCAGATTATACAGCTGAGTTGATCAGATGAGCCTCAGAGGTGTGCCTTGGTTTTTATGGCTTTTTTTTTTTTTTGCTTGCAACAAGCACAGCTGCTTGATTTTACATGCCTACAGAGCAATAGGAGTATTGGACTGGAACGGGATGGATCTTGGAACAGAATGTGCCCTTTGCACCCTTTTTATGATTTCCGAGCACCAGGAGAGGGGAGGGAAAGGAGTTTTACTCCATTGGAAGGGACATCTTTGCTGCCGGAATTGAATGAGAATTTTGGAGTTGTGACAGTGTCTCTTTTTCTAGAACTCTAAACTTAAAGCAGCAAAATTAATGAACATCAAAGTCAGCGGCGGCATTCAGCCGGTACGCTGGGCGGGACTTACCTTTGACCGGCAGTCCGCCCGTTGCGTAACGGCGCGTTCCGCCGCTTTCCTGCCCACTGGAACGCGCTGTTACGCAATGGGCGGACTGCCGGTCAAAGGTAAGTCCTGCCCAGCGTACCGGCTGAATGCCGCCGCTGATCAAAGTGTATAAAAGCACTTAAAACGTACAATTTGCATGGTGCAACAGCTGAAACCGCCACCAGGTTTCCACATGTGCTCCTTGGGATTGAACCCCATATTGGGAAGAGAGGTCAAAATGTGCCGTAAAAGAAATCATATCACAGCTAAAACAGCCTTCCAAAACAGGAGGTGTGCCCTTAGCTTCCTGCTGTACTCTTCTGAATGAGCCACACCCCCATCAATCAGGAAAGGCAACTGTGTACTCCTGGAGTTGGATGTGAAAGCAAGAGGCAAAGACTCAAACTGGACTCAGCAATGATAAATGCATTGTAGTGTGAAGTATGAGCAACACTTTTTGACTTGCTGTCCACCAGGATTATTCTGATGCAATATGTCTTAAGTGAATTGCTACACTAAGACAGGGGAATAAGCATTTAAGATGTTCCTGCCCCTGAAGAAGTCACAGGTTGTTGGGCACAATAGAAGCTGCACACGACAAGAAATTTTCGAACACCAGTTTGAGGGTTCACCTCCTTTGTAATGCTTGTAGGCCTGTTTATTCAAACCTTTCTTTCTGTGCTTGGCAAGTGACCTTCGAAGCTGCCAATATTTATTCCTTTACATATAGAATATTGGGGAACTTGGAGACTCAGGCGCAATCCCAACCTGGAGTTACGCTGGCACAGTTAGACTAACAAAGTTTGGCCGGCACAAGGGACATCGTAGAGTATGTTTGGACCACTCTCGGAGTCAGAGAGGCCACACACAGACGTGCGCCATCCCCCTGACCCATGAGTAGTCTATATCAGTGGTGTCATCTACTCTCGCGGAGACGGAAGGCTGGGCGGGATGTATGTTTGATTGGCAGCCTGGTCCGTGCGGTTCCGCCGCCTTCCCCCCGCCACGCGGGCTGCCCTTGGTCGCCGCTGCTCGCCCAGCTCCGTGATGGACGCGGGGGAGACGGGGGGCATGCTGGGTGCCTGGGCGAGCAGGAAGGACGGCGGAAGCGAACGGCAGGCAGCCAATCAAACGCAAGTCCCGCCCAGCGTTCTGTCTCCACGAGAGTAGATGACACCACTGGTCTATATGTGCTTTATGGTATCCCTTGTGCCAGCCAAACTTTGCTGGCCTAACTGCCAGCCTAACTCCAGTTTAGGATTGCGCTCTAAGCATCGTATTGCCCCTTTTCAATTGGACAAGCTAGGTCAGAGAAAGGAAGGGAATGATCTGGGTAATTCACAGCCTAATCCTATTCAACAGTAGAGTGGTGGAGTGCATGTTCCACCATCACATGCTGTCGCAAAAGTGCTACAAAGCTCTTTAGTAGCCGGCACTCTGGTGAGAAGGACAGAGCCTTCCTGCACATGCCGGTGGCATGAAGGATGCCCGCTGGACCAAATAAGTCTGACGCAGGGGCCAGGAGGGGGAGGATCGGGGGAGTGGAATGGGGTGGGGGTGGCAGTGACAGCAGGAGGAGTGGGCAGATTGGGCCTGCGAGGAGGCAGGATTGGTGGCACCAGCACGCATCATATTCTGCCCCCCTTTCTTGGCCTGATTCGTCTGCACAAATCAACTTGGACTACTGATATAGCTGTCACAGGGCCACGTTGACCCACAGCAGCTGCTGGGGTTTCCCAAGGGCAAGGGGGAAAATGTCCCCTTCCCCTAAGGAGTCCTCTAGTGGGATGCAGAGGAGCCCCCACCAGCACCACTGATCGTCGCATGGGGGTTTGGTTAGGCTTGGGCTGTTGGGCTGTCATTGTGCATGGGGAAGTGTGCCGTACGTTTCTCGGCTCGTCCTGCTTGCTCAACTTGGCGTTTCCTCACAGTTGATAGGATGCAACAGATCGGCTTGTTTCTCTTGCATGCTTATGGCGCAGCAGGAATTTTGCAGCAGCTGAACTCCAAATTAGTGGTGGCATGTTTGTTTTAATTACAGGCAAGCCATTTCCAAATGAATAAGTATTTCCGTGTTCTTAGTTTGGAATTCTGCCTCCAGCACCCATGCTTGATATGCGCTCAAGGTCTTGTGGCAACCTATGTTTTCATCCATCTGTTTGGATGGCATGGTGCCCGCTCACAAGTATGTCAGAACTTTGCCACGGGGTATGTGTGGCAGACCACAATGGAACACGAGGGGAGACAACCAATTATGAAAAATGGATTTTCCTGTAGACTAGAGTCCATTCATGCATTGGCTTCTGAAACTTGTACGTAAAACTTCCAAGCTCACTGGGGCCTCTTTCCCCTTCCCTCCCTGCTCCCAGTAACACAGCTGTACAAAAAATAGACATGGCAATAGATCCTTTGCTCTTTGGGCATTGAGATGCCAGTGTGAAGATGCCTGGGTGGAAGAGGTTCTACAAAAGACTAGAACTTGTGATTGTAACAATCCCTCTATGGGGTTGAGAAATGGGGCTGCCCCAGTGGTGCGATTCAAATGAATTAACAACCGGTTCTATGACGTCATAGCTGGAGCCAAAAAAAACCCCGAGGCAAGCAAGTGGGTGGGGCCCGGCCATTTAACAACCGGTTCTATAGAACCTGGGCAAACCCCCTGAATCCCACCACTGGGGCTTCCTATGTAAACCACCTTGCTTAAAGTCAGAGGAGAAATCCAGTGACAAGAAAGGTGGTATATAAATACTGGTATGTATTTATTTAGTGAAGGGACCCTAGCAACTTGTTGACATCTTGTCAAAATGCCTCCAACAGCTCTCAGACTTCCTAAGGAGGACCTTCAGGCCTGCCTCAAAGTTCACTTTCAGCAGACTTAACATCTAAATTCAGAAGGTGCATCCAAGTCTTTTCTCCAAGTTTTATAACACATGGCGTCACACATCTTAATACAACATTTTCATATGATCATCTGGATTAACGCGCTGAGTTTCTTCTGTGCCTTTGAAAACCGCAAAGTGTCACTTTTTGGACCTAGAGTATCAGCAAGATTCAAACATGCCGTGTTTGAAATCGTTAAACTGGGACAGCCGATGTTCATGACATCAAGAGCTGTATCAGCAATCTGTCTGGGCTTCATCTAATTTGAATTTGTATCTCCAACAGTAGTTTAAAAATCAGTACAACCCTCCATATGTGTATACTCACCATGTATATTTTTAGCATGTTTCCCAAAAGACGACTGAGGGTGCAATCCTAACCCGGAGTGAGGCCGGCACAGGCCAGCAAAGTTTGGCCGGCACAAGGGACACCGTAAAGCGCGTTTGGACCTCTCTCGGAGTCAGGGAGGATGGCACATTTCTGTGTACTGGCCGGTGGCCCTTGTGCCGGCCAAACTTGGCTGGCCTAACTGTGCCGGCCTAACACCATGTTAGGATTGCACCCTTAAACAGATTGTCTGTTGGCAGGATAAAAAAGGAAACTTCCACATTCATTAGAGAGAAATATTGTAGCCCCTGTAAATGATGGAAGCTGATATAATTGCCTTTAAGACCCAGTTTCACCACCAAGCAACTGTAGGCCATCACAAAACCGGCTTTTCTGTGGCATCAAAAGATGGAAGGAAGGTTCTAGGCTGTCTGTCAGGAGAGAGATCTGGGGATGCTGGTGGACAGCTCGATGGAAGTGTCTACTCGGTGGGTGGCAGCTGTGAAGACTAGAAGGCAAATTCCATAATCTGAACATTTTGTTGAAAAGCGGTATATAAATACTGTTTGATTGATAATTGAAAAAGGGGTTGAGAATAAAACAGCCAATGTTATTATTCCATTGTACAAATTGATGGTAAGGCCACATCTGGAGTATTGTGTACAGTTCTTGTCACCACAACTCATAAAGGACATAGTGGAACTGGAAAAGGAGCAGAAGAGGGTGCCCAAAATGGTTACTGGGATGGGGCACCTCCCTTATGAGGAAAGGCTACACTATTTGGGGCTGTTCACTCTAGAAAGAAGGTGTCTGAAAGGGGACACGACTGAGGATGCAATCCTAACCTGGAGTGAGGCCGGCACAGTTAAGTCTGCAAAGTTGGACGGGCACAAGGGCCACCGTAAAGTATGTTTGGACCAGTCTGTCAGAGAGGCCAGCACATGGACGTGCGCCATCCTCCCTGACTCCGACATACACAATTATGCAAGGATGGAC